>VZTH01003437.1:3964-223838 GCA_013397815.1 Aleadryas rufinucha | reverse complement strand
GGGCTGACGCACCGCAGCAGCTTCCTTTATTAACAAACTAGAGTCATAGTTTAAATGAGAGGTAACGTATGAAAGCAGCAAGAAGGTGCTAAAATAATATTACTATGGCTACTGAAACAACAGTGAAGAGCAAGGATAAAACCATATTGACCATAAATTGCTGAAAAAATGTTTACTCCTCCCTCCCTGGATTTTTTGGTCACATTGACTCTAGTAGGTGATGACTACACTCTGAAGATAGAAAGCATTCAGGAGAAATTTCTGCAGGGTATCACGGGCTATTTTCTGCAATCACCAGCTTCCTGTTCATCAGTGCTTAGAAAGATAAATAAGACACTTGGAGATGAAATAAAAACTTAATGTTTGTATGTAGATTTATGGTTCACCTAGATCTTAAATACTACATGCATCCAGTTCAAGACTTATGAGTATATAATAAAACTAAAAAAAACCCACAAAAACCAAAAAACCCAAAACCCCCAAAAACCAAAAAACCCAAAACCCCCAAAAAACCAAACAACAAACAAACAAGAAACCAACAAAAAACCCAAAACCACAAACCCAAAAGAACAGAGAAAGTTTACCAAGGAATGAAAGAGTTTTGTAGAAGGAAATGCTGAGTAGGTAGGGACTGTCAGTGTTAAAAAGAAGACAACAGGGAGAGATAGGATACGACTCAGTGAATGAGAGGGAATAAAGAAGTACCTTTCAGTTTTCACTTACCCTGACAAATAAGGGGTACCCAAAGACAGTTTGTTCAAAATAAACTAAGTCCTGTGTCACAGAACATGTAATTAGATTGTAAAATACATTTCCTCAGGGGAATATAAAGAGAAAAACAAGAAGTGACTTCATGGAAGAAAGTATAGCTCATAGTTGAACAAAATGACATGAAAGCAATCTTTGTCTCAGGAAAGGCCTATATCAATGATTTTTTGCAAAATACAAGGGTGGGCAGGAAGAAGGATCACTATTAACTTGTCCTATTTACTGCTAGATAATGGGATTACAGGCCGCTCTGTGAACACAGAAGAGCAGAGAGGCACAGCAGCAGGTGCTAGAACCTTAATAACATACTCAGAGAAAAGAGCCCCTGCCCCAAACCCCCCACGGGCTGTCACAGGGGACCCTCACCCCCATGAGTGGTCCCTATCCATGACTCTGTGCCAGAGGCTCTCCAGGTCTCCTTTCAGGCTAGTGGGGTTTAGCCCATGGGTAAGGGAGTTCTTGTAGGACACAGGGAACTTACTAGGGGAACTTATAATGTGCTGCTTAGGGTAGGCAAAATGGAAAAAGGGAGAATTCAAGGTCTTCAGGAAGGAATGGGTGTGGAAGACTAGACGAAAAGGGGGATAAAAGACATCTATAAGTTGGCATTTGGTCAGTACATTTGTCTGGCCATGTCCTGCACCTGGTCAGTTCAGTCTGACCCATCTTCTCATCAAGTTTATTCCTGATTCTTTTTGTGAGTGAGGAGCTCCAATTCTCTGTTGCACATGTGTGAATGGAGGTCTAGGTGTGGCAGCTGCAGCGGGGCCCATGGGTCACTGGGGGTCATGCATCTGCAGTGCCAGAAGTGAGAGTGAGGGCTTTGGTCAGCATGTGATCACCAAACTAATCAGTGAGCAGGTGAAGTGGTTTGGAAACCAGGGGTGTCTGTGTGTGTGTGGGAGTGCGATGACTGGAGGAATTGTGACTGAAGAGATCAGGGGATCCAGGCCAAGTGCTGAAGACACCAAGAGGTCTGAATGCCAAGAGGGACCTCTGTGTGTGTGTGGCTCTACCAGGGGTCTGCAGCAGCACCTGGAGCAGGGCTGCAGCCTCAGCAGTTCATGTGTCCAGGTACCAGCAACAGGAGATATCAGGGATCCAGAGACCAGATACTGGACCTTTGAGGGGTCTGAGCCCAGTCACTAGAGGAATCTGCATTGTACATATGGATATACTTCCCACTAATGGACCATCAGCCTGATCAGCTGGAGAGGGACCCTGGGTTGGAACAGAGGTTCATTGTGTATGGCCAGAGGGACATTGTGCTGTTTGTTACTGCATGAGTGCCCTGTGTTTCTGCCTGTATTGATCTGTGCAGCTGGCCCTGTGTGTCCATGGGTATGTGTTGTACGTGCGTTTCCATGTGTGCCAGTGGGAAGAATACATGCTCGGCCTCTTTATTGGTTGGACCTGGGCCATGAAGCTGTGGCAGTCTTGCCTCTTTTGACCTATCTGCTTTGACCACTACCTAGAATTTACTATCATGAGTTGCTACTAGAAATCACTGAGTAAGATGTTTTTTGTTCTGACCCAGTAGAGCAACCCTGTACAGACAATTAAGGACGCATTTTAAAATTTCAACGGACATGCCTAGCAAAAAATAATTAAAAATAATGCAATAAATTCCTTCGAAATTCCCTTTACTTCATACTTTCCTTATCTGATTCTCTTCTTTATCCTCCCTACATGATGTCATCTGTTGTCTTCGTATCAACTACCCTTACCTTTACACATTCTTATATAACATTTTAGTTTTACTGCTTTTATATTCTTTGATTTCACCTGGGGAAGAATAATCATCATAAATTTAATAGTTCTTCCACTGAACAATGAAAGAAAAAATCCAGAAAGAATCCAACAAATAAAATGAAAACTGGTGTAAATGGTGGCTAAACACTTAGCCGATGCCTAGCCAAGGTGATGTGAAGTGTGAGTTAGGCTTTTATCATTTGTCTTTTCTTTCCATAAAAAATCACAATAAAAACAATGGAAAGCTGACATGTAGCTGCTTAAATTTCAGTTTGCTGTTCTTAATAACAAATTGTGTTATAGTAGTATGTACCTATGGACATGAAAAACCACGGATATACGTGTTCTAAAGTTACTATCTTATCCCCTTAGTTTTTAAAAGGTTTTTCAAAATTTTAAGAAAAACCTCTTCCTTTACTCATGTATGTGAAAATAATTCTGACCACAGCCACCACATATATATGGTAGGATTCAGTGGAGAAATTAGATAAAAAGTTCAGCCTAAGAATCAAAATATGCAACATAATCAGTTTAAATTGTCATGAGACTATAGATTAACAGATTAGCAGAAATTAGCAGAAAGCAAATTTCAAGCACTTTTTACTGGAGTTAGTAACACAAAGCCAGACTGTCAACTACAAGAGTCTGTGGATGGGAATTTAGGACAAGAGTTGAGGCTCTAGCAGAAGTTTTTTTGTATCCCCAGGAGCATAGATTTCACCATTGATGGATTGAATCTTGACTCAAAATAATAATGTCTCTTTCTTACTTCAAAATACATGTGAGGTCTCCAGTGCAGCTCTTTACTCACATGCACTGAACTAGAGATCAGAGAGTATCACAGCCTGAAGTTAAACGACTTCAAGTGAGAAATGAGTATGAAGTTTCTTGGAAGGAGCCGAATGTCTTCTCTTCTGTTTGTCTGAGCTATACATAACCAAAGGCAATAGCCTGGGGCTGTGTGTTTATTTCCCTTGTGCATAAGTTGCACACAATTTAACTGCCTAAGTATTTACATATTTTCTGAGACTTCCTTGTTGTAAAAGAGGAATGTTTATCTACATAATTGTCAAAACATGCTACTCTTTAATCTGGCATATTTACTTCTGTGGTACTGTGTGTCAGGAATTCAGGCTCAGGTTGTAGATGGTATCAAATTTTAGTAAGTGATAATGACATTAGGGAAGGTTGCCAGGAGAAACATCTGAACTATGCAAGTTAAAAATTGCCATTCAAGAACTGATTTAGCGTGCTTCTGATTATAATATTCCTTTGAAATGCTGTTGAAATTCTTATGCCTATTTCTACTAGGCAGTGCCTTTTGTAATGCAGTGCAGCATTTTCTTATCTCTGAAACTCAGCTGCAGCATGTTAAATCAGCATCCAGGAGCATCCACCTCACATTGTTTCCTCAGCAAATCCTTTTACATTTCCCCCCACCCCTAGCAAACACACATAAATGCCTGGTGTTATTAACATAACTCTGTAAAACATGTATTCAGATGAAAGGGCTAGAGATGAAGATGTGAAGACAGATATTCTTAGCTGGCTGGAATGCAGATGCAGAGCTGACAAGTGAGTGGACCGTTTTAGCATATCTGTTCCACTTGATTGGTACAAAGCTTTCCAATGTCATTTTGACTAGCTATGAAATCAAATTATTCCGCATGAAGTGTTGTGCAGCACTGAGCTGTTCTAATGCCCATTGGATATTGTGAGTGACTCTTTGTGCATGACTCCTCATTTCTACAACTATTCTGGACAACTGTTTTATCCTAAGCAACTAAGAATGCAAAATTTCATCTCTGCCTGACCCTGGATTGTCAAGTCCAAAACGAGTCCATGGAGCGCCCACCGAAACTCACTGAGCATCCAATTCCCTTGGCATGCTTAACACTCAGGGACATCTTCTGCAAATGCTATACAGGGGTCCTGAGTTGGGATTGGAGTGCCTAGGATCCTGGGCTCCTATTGTGTTCACAGTTGTCTTTTTGACATGTATTTGACTGGAAAGTTGTTGCACTACCTTTAAAGGGCAAAATTCCACTACTGAAATGTCCCTTTAATCCCTGTAACTGCAACATGCTCAGAGCAAGTGTTTGGAATGGCTCTTGAGCTTGTATATTAAAAAACATTGGATTGTTTGGGGTTTTTTTCATAGCGGCATTCAGATTACTTTGCAGTACATTTAGTGATTTTGTAATATGACCAAAATTAATTAAGACATTTAGCGAATGATGTTATCAGTATATGATACATTGAATTATCAACTTTTAAAAATGTTTAGTCCCATTTTAAGATTCTGTTCACATTATGGCTGATAAAAACTTTTTTTTATATGGCTGTTCGCAGCAGTTTCTGTAAGAAAATATCTAATTTCATAGTTAATTAAATGTTTAATTATGAATTAGTGCTGCAGTCAAAATCTATTATTGAATGTATATCTTAAAAAAAACCTGCTAAGAAAAGCAGTTGTTGGCTTACTGTAAAAAAAAAAAATTAAAAATTGTCTAATGAAAGCTCAATTTCCTCTAAGTGAATAAAGCATACTGGGGAGAATGATCAGAAATATCCTATTAAAAATCTATTTGTTAAATTCTCAATGGAACAAACCCTACTGATTCACCAAAATTTCTTTGTCTTTATTACCTAAACCCAAATGAAAATATTTATCTCTAATAGCTATGTAACCACATTAAAATAAAGAAAAATAAATGCAATTTTTCAAAAACTTGTGTAGTGTTGCTTTAATCTACAGTCAATATATTCACTGTCAGCTGACCAACGTGTCTTTAAAATAGAAATGTTGAGCTTACTTTATAGCAGTGTGAGTAGTGCCTCTACCACAGAAAACAGAACACAAAACAAATCAGAAAAGAAAATGCATTTTTCAGTCTGCTCCCAGCTCCAGATGGCATGCTGATTTAGAAAAGAGATAGATGAGTTACCTTCAGGATACGAGATGAACAGAATGAGGGATTGATTTGACAAGTTTATTGTACTCTGTTCCTTTTGTCAAATGTAGGATTCTTTAATTTATTGCTTTTCTTCTCAGGAAATCTGCAGTAATATTAGAGAAGTGCTGATAGTGTAAATACACCACACTGAGCCACCTGTAGGTAATACTGATGTGACCTGTTTCTCACAGGTATCAAATTCTCTAATTACCCTAAAAAATTTCAGCTCACGTCTTCTATTTGCAACTATCATTCTTTCTTTTGTTTGTTCATTCATTCACTCATTCTCGTTTTCTTCTTTTCCACTAAATAAATGACTCTGGACAGAATTTTAGAAAGAAGTCTAATGATTTGAAAAATGTTATTGACACTGTAATCAATGTGATGCAGTGTGTGAATCTATCAGTTGCTGGTATCACTTACAGTACTGCAAGGGAAGGGAAATACTGTAAGGGAAAGGTTAAAATCTGGTGAGAAGCAACCTGCAAAATACCACTCTATGACAGTAATTAAAATGGAGGAATAATAAAATCACAGTTTACAGCATTTCTGCTTTCTGCTGAGTCATTCTACTACATCAGTAGTCAGTATAAGAAAAATAGCACAAGTGTAACACAAAAGGCAAGTGACTTTGCTGTATTAAATCTGACAAACACCATTCAGAACTAAAAACCATTACTATATCTTATTTATAATATATCTGTATATCTATCTTGCTATATCTGTCTTCCTTTCTGAAATTACTTAAAAGCTTCACTATTTATTTTCTCAGGGAAGTTACTGAATCTGAAAATTGTTGACAAAATTAATCTTGAATACCATCTTCTGGGGAAAAACTGGAGGACATGACAATGGGCATTAAACATATTCAGAGTTCAGGTTGTCCATATTTAGCCTTTGGTATTTAAAACACATTTTGGCAAATGTCTAGCTTGATAAATTTTAAAAGTTGAAGACCTTTCTTCCATTCCAGGACCAAAGATGAAGAGAAAGAGTTTAGACAAATTTTCTTAGAATATTTATTTGAATAATAAAATTTTCATATCATCTGCTCTTAAAATTCCTACGAAGCAATTACATACAAAATGCCAAGTTAGAACACCCTCTGAAACAGGGAAAAAACAACACTTCAGCTTGAGTCTGGTGACAACTTTGCATTTAAAATCACAGCTAGTTTGTGAATTTGCATTTCAGCAAGTGCTAACTGGGAATGCAAGGGATTATTCAGATATTGGTACAATTTTTGCTAATTCCTTCTGTCATTTTAAGAATCTGCTGATGCTGGAACAATCTGTTCTAGCCTGAGTTGAAGAGAAAAAATTCTTTTGGAAATCCAGTTGTGCCCTGGCAATTTTTGTCCCAGCTCATCACCATGAACACACCTCGTGTTCTGCAGACCTGGCAGATGCTGTGTTCTTATTTTAGCTGAGGGACAGTTGGATTGAATAAGTGAAGGGTCAGGGGAGAATTTGGGTGGTTGTTCCCTACTTGAACTTCTGTGGCCTATTATTCAGGAAAAATTTTTTAAAAAAATTGAAAATATGCAATATTCTGTTCATAAACACTTTCTATTAGATATTTACTGATAAGTAACACTCACATAAAAAAGTTTATTGTACAGGCTTTGTCTGTTGACACCTTCCTATTCCATTCCTTGGTAAAAATTTTCAGTCTAATCTTTTTGAGAGTCTTGATTTTCTCTTGACCACTTCCTTCAGATGATTTGAATTTAGAGAGTTTAGAGGATCTCATCCACCAGAGTCAGAGATTCTGCATCTTTCACATACTTTAAGTTTTTAGTTATTTTATAATTTACATAGGCTGCTTTTTTTTCCCCTGAGTGGTTGAATAAGGCAGAGAATGAAATTTTACCAGGCCATTTTCATTAGAGAATTTTGAATCATAGGTTAAACATTACTTTTCTTGTTTTTAACTCTTTTATGGTGAAGATATACCATTAGAACCATACAGCTGAACTCTCACATTCGCAGTTGTGGAAATTAGTTCTCTTCCTGCTATAAAGTGTAGCCTAGGCTGTGATAATTACTACTACAGAAAAGTGCCCTTTAATCAAAATAATGATTTTGTATGTAATATTGTAAAGAGCAATTGATACGCTTTGAGACCAAAATTTATTGCATTTTTAGTTTTTCCTTTTATGGTATAAATGAATGGTCATATATTTTTCCCTTTTCAGTAAAAGATAAAAAGGTTAAGCCAACACGGAAATATTTCTACACTGAACTGCTTTGTGGATATCTTTCCAGCAGCATTTGATTTAGCACTGCAAAACTCATTACTTTTTTTTTTTCCTATGGTGGATCAAAACCAGAATTTCCAAAAATATTACTACCATTCTTGGATTGCTTGCTCACCCTATGAAGGAATCAGTTTTAGGTAAACTCCTCCTAGGTATCAGCCAGTTTGGAGACTGGCCGAGCCACATGCCCTTTGGTATCTTCTTAAGTGGGGAAGCCAAATTAGCAATTTGTTTAAAAATATGTCTGGGATTTAAATGTTTTCAGAGCTACTTAGAATGTCAACTTTTGGCATGTTTACTCTCCAGCTGTGAAACACAGAATAACAGTCAAGTGATAAAAATGGTGAATGAATTAGACAAGTCTCTTTGGTCACTAAATAGACTTTCAGACAATTTCTGACAAGCTAAGATTATAGATTGCAGAGTTTTTTAATCCCCTTGCTGCAAGCAAACTCCTTTTCAAATCCACTCTATTCTTTTATCATTTGCCTTTATTTTTTTTAACTGTTTTTACATGACTGTCTCTCTGTTATTTTACTGATTTAAGTTTTGAATCATTTGGTTTAATTCTAAACCATAATTTACCAGGAGTAAGTAGCTTTGCTGTCCTCAATTTTCATAATTTCCATCATACATTGGTAAAACTTGAGGCATCCAAAAATATATTGACTCACAGTCTAGGTATTTGGTAAATGATCTGCATCTTTCCTTTCAGTTTTTCACTGCCTAGGTATGTGTGACCATTCTTCAAATAGCTGTCATTATGCAACAATAAAATCTTCTTTAAAACATACAAATGAAAAGCCAAATGAAAATGATCAGGTGAACACAGTGTTTGGAAGGAGAGGTGTCTATACGAAATGTTCCTCTATAAAATTTGCTTTTCTTTTAATGGCTCCATTTTACTATGCTTCTGAACAATTTGTCCCTTCTCTTGAAAGGCAAGTATGTAGTGCAGAGACAGTGTGTACCCCCTTAACCTCTGTCCTTAGCAGAATGAGCTTTCTTTGCACTGCGTGTGTTTGTTCATTTTGCTCATGTATGTAAACTTCAGTGTTCATGCCAAAATTTAAGACCAGGAATCTTGGAAGGAGAACAGTTGTTTGGAGAGACAGAATGTGCCTTGATAAACCATGGAATTACAGCAATGTAAAGTAAAATTTTGTGCTGCTGCAGTTCAGCCTGGGTGTTGTCTATTTTACTGCTGTATTTCCATAAGAACATAAGCCAAGCAGGAGTTTGTTTATTCTGATGGAACTAGTGAAGATGTAAAAACTACCAACAAAGTAGTTATAATGCAAATTGTTACTATTTCACCCAGACACCCAATCTGAACTAATAATCACATGCTAGCAGGCATTTTAATGAGATGCTTATAGGGGACTTAAGCAGATTGGACAGTCCTCATTCATTTGTCTTTAAAATTGATAATACTTCATCAATGTTCTTGTGTTACTGCTAGTCAATACTGATCAAACTAAAAGCTAAAATTCAGCTAAGAAATGAATTTACAGTTGTTTGCTTTAACCAATTCCAAAAGATGTGTCCACGGGTGACTTTTATCCTAGAAAGCTTGAGTTACATTTTTGATGGGAGTTTTTCCGTGTTGGTTCTTTTAGTCAATGGAGATACGGAAGCAACTTCAGAAGAGATTTATACTATTCCAAAATCAGTTTTGATGGAAAAAAGTGGAATTAGTTAGATGCTGAAGATTCTTACCTTCCTCTGCTGACTGTTGAAAAGACCCAGACACAGAGAAATTAGTAAAGAGAGAATAAAGGTTATTGAGCCTCTAATCCCACTCACTAGTGTAAAGAGAGATGCACATCTAGATAGCACTTACCATACCTGTTTTAGGTATTATCTTAGGAGATCCTTTTTTTTTCTCTCTATTTGCTCTAGAGGTAGTCTAGCTGATAGTTGCAAAATAGATGCCTAACTTCTAGATGGTTAAATTAGGTGAGATGCATCACACCTTCAGTTGTTTTCTGAGGCATCATTAAGAATGTCAGTAGAATTTGTCTCTCCCTGCTCATTAGCATAGGCTTCTGCATTTAGTCTGCAAGATTATGAGGTGACTGTTTTTCTCTGTAAGCCTGCAAGGAACTATGGTTATTACAAAGGCAACCAAATCAAGATGTGTGTTATTCCTTTCCCACAGGCACGAGGACTACAGTTTTGGTTTTCACTGATTTAAATATAGTGGTAGGTTAATCCACAGAAATTCAGGTTCTAACCACAAAGATTTCCTTGTGTAAATCTGAGCTGGCATGTGTCAAAATGCAACGGTATGGGATCCCATAGCCAAGAACAGCTTGTGCCTTGGTGACCAGTACCAGAATGAGAATAGAGAAATGGTAGAATGTCAGTTAACTGAGGTAATATTACACTAATCTCCCTGCACAAACAGTCTTATGGAATGACACTTCCATTAGTGGTAGACAAATTCAGGCTGTCTACAGGCATTGAACATCTTTTCCTAGTTCCTGGCTTGCCTGAGCTGGAAAAAGTTGTATGAATTAATGGGCTGGAGAGATGTGACCCCACATCTGTAATGTGCGAATCATCCTCAAATTAGTACACTTCCAAATAAAATAAAATAAAATAAAATATTTAAAAAAAAAAAAAAATAAAATACTACACTTCTCAAAGTAGTTTTCAGAGCTCAGCAGGCAAAATTTCACTAGAAATGATAAACTTTTTCATTCTGAATATTTCATACTTGGATTTTTTTTGTTATCAGATAATGTTCTCAGTATTCTCGTAGAGCATAACCTGGTAAAAATTGGTAAGATGAGTCTCCCCTTGTGCAATCCATCTTTGTTTTTCATTGTAACACTCTCTATGGAGAGACCCACTCAACACTGTTATATAGTGACCTATGACAAATCTTGATGAAGTGATCAAAAATGCAAAATACTCAAAAATACAGTGAGCCATAGAGGATTGCTGAAAAAGCTCAGGTAATCTCAGGAATGGGTATGGCACCAGTTACATATGTGGTGACTGATATTTCTCCAATACTACCATGGAAAATAGCAAGCCAACAATGATCTGCTTTTATGGAAAACTAAGGACCATGGCTTACCACCTTTCATTCAGTTTTGCCTCACAGATGGAGAGCCAAGGAAAAGTTTCACTTGCCAAGCAGATATTAAAGTCTTTCTGCATGAGATGCTTCAGCAGTGAAGCGTGCAGCGCTTGCAGTGGGCTTTGCTTCCAAATGAGTTGATGTGATGAGACAATTAAGTTGTTAGGTAGACACTGTTCTGGTTTGGGACTACAGACCTTGTAGAAAGGTAGATGACTTTCTAATAGAAACCTAGCTAATGAAAGAACGTTTCTTCATGCAGATGAAAGAGTGAATCTTAATAAAACATGGTGGAAATATAAAGGAATGACTAAATGTTAAATACTGTCAGAATTGCTTTGTTCATTCGCTCACCAGAAGTTGCAGTGAATTCAGAAACACTTGGTGCAATTATGCTCTTATTTAGGTAAATATGAAAGCGAAAGTATTACTGGGATAATTATCTATTTACAAAGAACAGATAAAAAGTCAGATCTTTCTAAGAGTAGAGTTTATATATATATAATTTTAGGACACATAAATAATAGAAAGTGAGAACATTAGCAACTTGTGTGACTTCTATGACTGTATCGTTTATTTAAACTATACTTTCAGTAAGTAATTTGAAACATGGAATATTGTTACAGAGAAGCTTTTTTTTTCCTGGAGATTTTTTAACAAATGTCTCAACTGTTAAATCATTGGAGAACCAGAAAGGATCATTTGTAGGCCTTCTGACTTTGCCTGTTTGCTTTTTGTTACTTGGCTACACTATTTTTACCTAAAGAAAGAAACATTTTTCCAAGACTTTTTCTTGATTTGTTTTGTTTTCAAAAGAAGCGAGACTTTTTCTATTTCTTTATGACAGTTATATAAAGAGGTGTTTGTTCTGAAGTACTTTACTATTATTTTTATCTTCTACATAAAGAGTCTTAAAATAAATTTCTAGACAATTTTTTTTTCATTGGTTCAGCACAGTTTTAGGCATGTACCATATCCTCAGAAAATTTCCAAAATAAAAATCTTTCTTTCATTAGCCAACCCGGTATCATGTAAGGGATGAGAAGATCCAGACATCAGAGACCATTTGTGAAGTCTGCTTTTATCTGTTAGCTAGAATTCTCAGAACCTCTTCAAGTTTCCTGAGAACTCTTAAGACCAGAAGCTGATCCAGGAGTGACACCTGATCTTTACTGAGTACAGTATGTGATTCAAGGAATCCATGTGTCTAGGATTCATGCCAGAATCTGTGCTTCTGCATAGTCCCTAAGTCCTCCTCTTGCTGAGGAAGCTAGTCTTAGAGGAATTCTGCTTTTAGAATTCCTCAAAATAGTAGGAAAATAGACTTCTTTTCTTCTAGACATTGTGATTACATATCTCTACACATTCGTTTAGAAGCTATTTTCCAATCAAAAAAATTGTATGAGTTCCTATTCTCTGTCATTTTTTGAAAAAATGCTAAAATAATTTTAATATGCAGTATATACTTATTCCGTATTTAATAACAGTTATTATACTGAGGTACTTTGGATAAGGACACTATATAGTTTTTATAGTATGCTGATACTAGTTGGTGTTTATGAATGAGTTCTTAAATAAATATAATTTCTAAAAAAAGAGAAAAAATCACCAAAAATGGTGACACAGTATGACAATGTTGTTACAGATTTTGTTTGTCTTACAAAATTTTTCCTCGCACGATTGAAATAAGGTGCTTTGCTACACTGCTATTTTGTTTGACTTACAAGACATTGTACTTTACTAAAAAGAAACTCATCTTCTTGCCTTCTTGAAAAAAAATTCTTGCAGCCTACTATGCTACTTATTAGCAACCCAAGCATAGTCTTTTTGTGCAGTGGTTGTTTGCTTTACCACTTATTCCAAAGTAAAGTCAAAGTTCTTTCATAATTTGATAATTAGAGAGTACATGCAACAGGAGATGAAGGAATTGTAAATTTTTCTCTTTCCGTTTACATACTTCACAATCACCTCTATTCTTCTCACTTTACATTTAAAGACAATCCAAACTGGATTGTAACATTGTTTGCAATATTTCAACTCGATGAAAAAAATTGCTAATAAATATTTCAAAATATGTTCTGTGGTTGGCATAGATAGGCAACTATCAAGTTTTTGCTTGCTGATGTGCATCAGAAAAGAAGGATCAGAACCACAGTGAAAAGCAAGAGGCCTCAGCATCTCTTTAATGCAAATTTTCTATTCGTTTTCTCTTCAGATTTTGTATCCTTTCTGCAACAAAAAAACCCTCATCTATTTGCCTTTCTTTATAGATTTTTGTATTTGCAGGAACAACAGAAAATATTCTCAAAAAAGTCTCATTACATGAGCATGTGTTCATTTGGACTAAGTGGAACCAAGTCCCATGTAACTATTCCTCATTCAGTGCTTGTTCTGTCTACTCAGGGTACGCTCTCTGATCATCCTCTGATACACTCTCTGATCATCCTCTGATACATCCTCTGATCATCCTATTTCTTCTTTCCTTTAGTACTGAAATATATATTTTTCTTAAGGAGGATGGCAGAAGTATGCAGGATTTCAGCTCAAGTACACTTCTTTCAGCCCTGGAAACATTTTCCCCGAGAACACTTGGATTGATCTGTCTTTTCCACATTGCATCACACTAAGAGTCTTACAATTCTGTTATTGAACAGTGCACTGTTTCTTTAGGTCTTTAGCAACTGGTGATTTCTTAGCTTATAGAATTAATTACTTTTATTTGTGTTTGTATTCAGGACCTTTCATTTTTGCTGTTGACTTTACACCATTTCTGTTATTCCAGTCCCAGAAGTCATCCCTTACTCTGCGTTTATGATGGCTCATAACCTTGTGCCAGGCTTTTTCTGCCAACAGCACAGATGAGACACTGTACTTAAACAGTCCCTAAGGAGCTACTTTAGGAAACTCCCTTGTACTGTCCACTACTCCTCCCTCCTCTCTTAAGTAGTTAGTTTTTCACCTTAGAAATCTTAACCTGAATGTATAAGGTCTACTCCATTTGCCTAGGAAAGGAAATACAGAGTTTTCCATCTGAGCTAATAATTGCACTGCTATCCAATGTTATACTGAGTTCTAATGATATGTCATCTACTTTATTTGCAGAGAAAATAATTTCAAAGGAAGGCTCTGTATTAAGTTTGGTCTATTTTACCCCTGGTGATAACATATTTCAGTTTATTCTATCGTCTTTTTTCATCACATACATTTACATAACCTTTCAGAATTTGTAGCTTTGGTTATGACTGAAACGAAATAAATTTTTTGTCAATAAAACACAGACGCTCTATCATCTAGTCCTATAAATATGATTACCTATCACAAAAGTTTTAGAATTACTGGGGTTTCTTCAGTGACTGTAAATAACTTCTGCCTGTGAAGGGATAGTCTCTTCCCTCAAATTGTGATTTTGCTAAAGAAAGTCCAAGACTCTAGGAAGAGATGAATTAAATTCCTAAATGGCAAATTCTATGGGGCAATCTGTCATCTCAGTGGGCTTTTGGCATGCTGTGTGCTGTCACAAACCCTTTGTGTAAGACAGGAGAGGGAGAGTCCCAAGGGATTAGCAAAGGCCCCAAGGTACTGTTTGCTGCAACACAAACATTAGCCTTCAAAACTGAGCTATAATGCAATGTAGTCAATTATCACTTAAATATCTCCAGGGGTTTCAGTTAACAGTAGAATTTGGGTCCCTTTCCTGCTCCGCAGAACTGTCCAAAAGACAGCCTAGTCTCTCCACCTCCCGACAGTAGTAGCTGTGTTTCAGTAGTGAGCAATGTACAAACTCTAGAGAACAATATAATACTATGCTGAATAAAGGTCACTATTGATGATCAGAGACCATGGCTCTATACATGGTATAAACATCACATATCATCAGTCAAAGTTTACATGGAAAATAATGAAACTAGACATACATTCCAATTTGTTAAGTGTGTGTCTGGTTGTAGAAAATGCCTGGATTCTGACAGAATTTAACTTTTCATTTTTGATCTCCTCAGGGGGTTGTAAAACAGTGATGATTTTTTTTTCCCAATGCTGAAGTTGTTAGATCCTAAATTTCCAGCTGCCCATACTGACACCTTTTCAAGGACTCTATGAGAACAATTTAATCGTTTCTTTCAGCAGAAAAACTGACTCCATTAGATTGCAGTGGCCCAGAGGACCAAGAGCAGCTGTTAAAATGCAATCACTGTTGAGCTCATATAAATTGTTATAAAAGTTCTTTCACTGTTTCTCTATTTAAACTTGCTAAAGTCCATCCAGTAAATGCATCCAACCTCTCCTTTAGATGCTTGCTCCTACCTGGGTTATGAAAGAGGGTCTCTCTGTAGAAGTCTTTGTGTTAGTCTTTTATCCTTGGTAATGTTCCAACAGCTCTGAAAATGACAATTATTAATTCACTGTGTAAAAAGCACCACTTCTTTCTTGATATTCTGATTCATTTTATTCCAGTTTCTGACCTGCTGTTTCTGGCAAAAGCCTTTTTGATAAAGTGAAGGCTGAGTACGTTTGAGGCAGACTTTGACAAAATTAGGTGTTATATGTGACAAGTTTCAGTTGGTGTTTGTTTAAGCTAGGGGGGTAGACCACAACGACTCTGTTTGGTAGCTCAGGTTTGCATTGACAAAAGAGTATTTAGCTGCTTGACTCTTCTCTAGAGACTAATCACCGCTGGGAGTTTGGCACCTCATACCTCCACTGAGCAGGCCAATGGACACACAAGCATTGCACTCATCTGACTGAAATCACAAAACAGGGCTGGCAAGTGCTTAAGAAGTTCCTGACAAATGCAGGCTATTACCCCAAACTGAAAGTCAGTTCCCCTCATCAGGCTCTCCAAGACTGCAGAAACTGCAGTTACAGCCTGACCATATGGATTGGTTGCAAAACTGTAGGATAGGCTGTGAATTTAGGCAACTACCTAAGGAAAAGGTTTTCTTTGTCAAGACTTACTCTAGGTTAAATTTGAGATAATTTATGCTTCCTTTGCTGGGCAGGTAAGATACCTGGAATTGCCTGGTACTTACCTGAGGCTAAGAAACACAGCTGGGTGGTTGCTGGAAAGCTGCTGACACACAGTAACTGGTTCATATACCCAGAATTGTTATCTATTAATTTGGAGTTTGACTGAAATAAACATAAAACTATTTTCACAGGAACTGATGGGCTACCTTCAAGTAATAGTCCGATAACGATAAAGAAGGTCCATTTCTTAGGCACCAAGTTTGACTTGGGAAATGCAGCACTCTCCAACACCTACAGTGATCTTAGGCAGTGCTTTTCTCTGGTCCTTGGATGTACACGTCACTGATTCTGGGGGTGTAACTAAATGGCTTTGAAAAATCTGACCAGCGTGCCTCTGTGCCCAATGCCAACTCTGTTGACTAACAAGGTGCTGTGTTGCTGAGGGCTCTATGAATAGCTAAGATAACTGAGATAGAGTATTGCTCAACTGAGAAGTATTTAAAGGTAAAGTTTCCTTGTAATTTAGAAACTCCCACAGTGAATCCAACTGATAAAAGCAATTCTGAAATACTTCAAGTTTCCCTCCTCTGTGTCTTTCAAAATTCAAGTGCTTGTGTTATTTGTATCCTACCTCAATTTTTGATAGAGTGAATTCTGAGACTCCACCTGTTTCATGACTGCCTGATCGTATTAAATGGCGGTGGTGAATTCTGTGTGCCTCTGCTCAGGCTCAGAAAAGCTGTTCCATTGCAGCCTTCTATGCACAAGCTGTAATATCCTTATGGTATATCACAGTATTTCTGTTTGCTTGCAGGTAAAGGAAAACTTTTATATTTGTATCCTGAGGTTTACTGATAATCCCAGTGAGGCAAAGGGCATTCCTGTATATGACTTAGCTCAAAACCAATTGCATGTCACTCCTTCTGACACCTGTGGGTATTGAGTTACCAGGTCAAAGCTCAGAACAGATTTTGTTCTTTGTGGTTGCTTCACTCAGTCAGAAATAATTTGTAGAAGACCTTTAGGGTACCTTAAGTGGAGCACAACTGCATTGATTGGGAAGATAGGCATGCTTTTGTGAGCATACCTGTGCAGATTTCAAAGTGCAAGGTATTCAGACCAGGGTTTTCCTGGAGGAATACCAGTGAACTACGTGGGTGTACACATTCCTGTATACCTGAAGAGACATCTATGGGCTGTGAGCATAGTTAAAACAGAAAAACTCTCGGTATTGTAACTGGAAAATGAAAGGGAAAAAATGGGAATCTAGCATGAAAATGATTAGTGCTGTATTTAGTGGGCAACCAGGAGGGCACAGCACAGGACAGGGTGTTCCTTTTCTTCTCTATTACCTTGCTGGCTTAAACAGTGAACATCCTCAGAAGAGAACGGAAAGGGTTGGTAACAGAGCGTGGGACAGTCTGTCTATTTCAATAATAGAAATCCACGGTCAGGTGAAGAGATTCCAGGATTTCCTCATTTGTTGAAATGTTGCAGTACACCTAGAAGAGCTGGCAACAAAAAGAAAGGAACTAGCAGACACCACTCATTTCATCCAGCCATGCACCCAGTTGCCATGGACTAAAGGGAGCTATTATATCAATTTTATTAAAGGAGGGAAGCCTTCTGCAAAACTCATCAGTTTTTGAGCTTTGGGGGTTGAGAGGCGAGAGGTACTTTTGAAAGAATGGGGAATCAATTTGTTATTGTGCAGCTATTTTTCCCTTATGAAAAGTATGATTTATAATGATAACTATGTACCCAGAGCTTAAAGTGAGGGATAAAAAGACTCTCTAAAATGACGTAATTACATTTGCCCCTTTTCCAATAGAAACATTGTCCAATAAAATAAAATTATGGTTGTGATATGAAAGCATTGTTTATAAAAAATTCTGAGTCACAACACAGGAAAACTAAAAGAGAGTAGTAGAAAATTTCTGAGTAGTAGAAAATTTAGAAAATTTATATTTTTCACAGGACTTCCTCAAATATGAGAATGCTTAAATTACTACTCCAGCACATTTGATGTACATGACGTTCACTTTAGAAACTTCTGATTTCCTTAGCAAATGGAAATTTAATGTAAATAAAGCAGTCAGATCATAGGCAATGATGGCTGGAAATAGCATTCTAAATATTTTAATAGTGACATTCCAGAGATGTTTACCTTTGTGAAGATAAGCAGAACATATACAAAAAATGAATGAACAACAATCTGCATTCCATCATTAAAATGAACTTTACAGATGACTTGCTCTTGGACTCTGAGACAAGTTCTTTTTTTAGAGCACAGTCTGCAGAACCAGAAAATAAAGACAAAACCAGCCTGTTTCCAGCCTCTCAGGGACCAAATACCACACAGAAAGTGTTTTGTGTTTTTATATTTGTTTTTAAATGCTTAGTTTCGTTATTAGAACACCAGTTCTTTGTTCTCCTTCTCAAGTATTTTATATCAGTTCTGTGGTTTAAAGTGATACTTAAAATGTCTGTAACTTCATTACACTTAGAGAGAATTCATGCCAAAAGCCTTTTGGATATATATACCATGTCTCTTTTATACCACTGCTGCATGATAAAGAGAAAGCAAGACACTTTTGAGGTATCTGCATTATCATTCTCAGATCCTACTTTCATCCATCCTATCCATCACTGCAATTTTTACACATCTGGGCTGCCCTACACCACTGAGCTAACCTGATATCCCTTGGCATTGAGGCCCCTTTTATTACATTTGCTGAGAATAGAGTCTAACACAGCTATAAAATTTTATCAATCACTGTTTCAAGGAGTCCAGACCTTGGGAAAGTACCATCCAGAGGATCTAACCCTGGTCAATGTTCTTTTCAAGGAAAAAATCAAAGTCAACAAAAGCAATGTGTGAACGAAGAAGTGAGGATCATCAGACTCTCAGGGCTCCAGCCAGCTTCTAGGTGAGATATAAGACTGAATCTCTCATTAGTGATCATTAGGCAAGCATCTACCTTGTGCTGGACAGCAGCTGTCAGTGTGGCATAGATACCAACATTGTTTGTTCATGTACACCACCATGAGCACCACCATGCCTGAGTGACCCTGGAGTTGACTTGGTTGTGACTCTGAAGATTTTCCCCAGGGAAATGGAAAATCCACCCAGTGAACATGATCCAAAGAACTGCCCCTCACAGTACAGGTGAAGCCCAGCAGCCCCCAGCTATGCTTCTGGTTGAACCAAGAGGAGGCAGCAGGGAACACCTTGAGACATTCTTAAAAGGTTCCAAGCAGCCAGCATCCACAGGGAATCTGAATTCAGCCTGAGTTTAAGCAGTCAGTGTCTTGTGTGTCTTGTTAACACTTCCAGATACAAACTGCTTTGCTCTTTGTTTTAACAGCTAAAGAATTAAATTTAATCTACAGAAATACAAAACCTACATTTTACCAAGCAGAAGAGGCCAATTTAGACCAAATCCAGAACAGTGCCTTGGCATCTGGCCAAAAGCAAGGAGACATATACACAGGGCTTCAGCAACCTTCTGTGTTACAGTTCAGCACAAAGTAGCAAAAAAGAAAAAAAAAAGAGTCAGCATGAAAATATGGCAAAATTTAGTAGTGTCCTTTGAGAGTGTCCTGAAGACTATATTATTTTTCTTTCTTTTTTTTTGTTTGTTTGTTAGATGTTTCTTTTTAAAAAATATTTATTTTTATTAGCTGACCAGTTCAGGAAAGAGAGTATAAATTCCAACTTTAGTTTGTCAGTGAAAAAAGACTACAATACATAAAAATTCCATGTGGAATTCAAACTAGCCTGTCCTCAGAGAGACATCTGTCTGCTCCCTTGCTTGGGTACACAGTGTGCATACCAGCAGCCTGTGCTCCTCAGTGGCTTTGGATTAATACTTTCTCTAAAATAATATAATAATGCTTTAGGTATTAATAGGTCACTTTAGCCAACTTCAGTAAGTGAAAGAATGAAAAGTGTCATATTCCAAAATAAAACTGAAATTCTTTGAACTGCTGGCAATACTGGAAATAAGTAAAGTTCATAACTATTGTATATCCAAAACCCATACAAAGACAGGCTCTTGAGACATGCCCAATGTATTCTCAGGTAACAATGTTGTCACAGTGTTTCTCTTGCTTTAAATATCTCTATTCTGCCACTCTTCTGTGAGTCACTCACAGATCTGTACCCAGCCTTAGGAAATTCCTGAAGGTTCCCAAAGAGAGCTGTCTTTCCAGCTCTTGTGTTTGTGCCTCTGACATTCCTTATAGCTTGCTGTTGCCTTTCTCCATCTGTAGTTTTGTGTGTGTCTGCATGCATGTGCACGAACTTCTTACACCAGCTGGGGGACAAGTGGCAAGTGCTGTGACGTAGAGGATTCATTTGGAAGGAAGGGCCACTTGCCACGAGTGCACCAAGTGTGCAGGTTGCAGCTGGCAATGGACAGCATTAGCTAGCCCCAAGTCTTCCACTGTTTTATGGCTTGCTCTTCCTGAGACGGTAGAAACACAGACTATGCATTAAGAATTCAAACTGCCTCAAATGGACTTTCTCTTTTTTTGCTTCGTCTTCACAGACTCTCAGGAATAGTCCACAACTGCAAACAGATAACCACACCTAGCAAAACTGTAAAAAAAAGTCCTTAAGCAATGTTGTATCCATCATATAGGGATACGAGTGTGACAGCGTTTGTAGACAAGGCCAATATATTTTACAAGATCCAGTAGAAAGAAACCAAAATACTAAGAGCACACAAGCCTCACTTCTGATCCACAATAGAAGGAAGAGACCTAAAATTAAGTACAAGCTAGTAATAATTGCTCTAAGTTTATTTTAGTTATGAGAGTACTTTAATTACTGGACCAAGCAATTAGAAAAATCTGGATATTATATGTGGCCAGAATGAGATAGGTCAGAAATAGGGAATTACCAAAGTTGCTACCTCTTGAGAGACTGATACAAGGAAAAGCTGTTGCTTGTGGAAATCTGAGGGTTTATATCATAATTGGTCTTCATGTGTTTAGAATTTCCTTGACAAATTTTCTGCTGATTTTTTCTAAGTACATTTTCCTCTTGATACAAAATAATTTGTTTTGTTCACCTAGAATAGTTAAATGAGGAGTGCTCTAAGGGAACGACAAAGTTCTACATAGAATCTTATATGATAATATAGATATCTTAGGACAAAGTTAATAATCTTGATAGATCCACAGTTTTTTATTTTAATTTATTTTGCATTATGATATAGCATTTGCATATTCTCACACTGGATCCAAATCAAATTTCTGATGCATTCAGGTCTGAGTTATTAATTAAGGTGCATTATTAAACATAGCATTATTGAAGTAGATCATAGTAACATGAGCCCTAGGACAAGGAAACTTGCTGTGATTTATGTACCTTCTGGTTTAAGTTACTTCTTTTTTTTTTTCCAGACTATCATGTGAAAGTTTTCTCTGACTCCTTTTTTCTCTGTGCAAGCTAAAACTTCACTTTTGCTTTTGAAGATTCTCACCATGGGACCATTTTGTGCTGTAATTTGGCAGAGGTTCTTTCTGAGTAGGAGGTTTGGACTTGTTTCCAGGAAAACTGAGATATTCTTTTTTTTGCTTTTGTTAAATTTTGGTATTTTGCTAACCTTTTTGATGAGTACATAGGGACTTTCAAGAATAGCTTTTCTCATGGAAATGGAAAAATTTCTCTTCTCTGCCATACATGGGAGTGGGAAGGAAGAAAATAATTCTCCTTGAAAATCAGTAAGTGAACAAATGAATTTAAAGAAGTGTCTGGAATTCATATCCCTGCAAAGTAGCTGATTTTACTTTTATGAACTTCTTCTCAGATATTTCTTATTTTTCTAAGCTATTATCAGTCATTCCTAAAAAAGAATAACGCTTCCTAGTCATTAAGAAATTTTCTATATCACACCCATGAATTAAAAGCTAAACTGGGGATAAAGTACAGAACTTCTGTCATAATTTCATTATTTTCATGCATATACTAGCAAATCTCTCCAAAACAAGGAATTAAATTTATGAAAATATACAGATGGCTATATCTAATCATTGGATGCTCTTCTCCTTGTTGAATCAGAGGTTAGGCTTGACTTCCATTTCATTCCTTGACAATGTTATGCTAATATGGCCTTAGAGATTTCTTGTCTTTCAGTTGGCTCACCTGAAAAAATGCCTGTTGAGGAAGTGAAAGTTAGGAAAAATGCTTTCTAAACTGTATTGAAATATTTTTATGTAAAGTATGAAAGACCAGTCTGTGGTACAATGAGTGCATTAAGAGAAAAGATCCATTTCAGTTGCACAACAGAATGAAAATATTTCAGTTAGTGATGGGGTCAATAAAAGATAACCTTTGCTCATACACAAATTCCTTGTCCAAGTAATTGCACTCTGCTTAAGCTTGTATCTCTGGGATCACATGGAAACTCATTCCTCAAAAGCTCAGCAAGCTATAGAACTTCTCTAAGACCTTGTGAAGGGTGATTTTTCTTTTCACAGAAGTTTGATTTGCCTCAGATATGAGCAGAGATTATTCTCCTTCACTGCCCAAGACTTGCTAGATGGGATTTCAAATTCAGCTGACAACAATAGACTAACTTCTCAGGTGTGCCTCTTATTTCGGAATTAAGAGCATTACTTTTAACTATCATATTAAATATCATCATCCGCAGAAGAGTAGGGAATATCAAACTTTTCCTTTATTCACTTTCCAGATAACTCCTAGACTACTAACACTACTACTGTCATTCTGTGTGTTCTCTGTACAGTCCTGAGTCTCAGGTTCCTGGAGTTCACAAAAGATAATTTTAATTAGAACTTGTATGTGGTAGCACAGATTCTTTCCCATGGGAATTTTTCTCTTCTTCTCCCTGTGTTCTATAAATAAAGATAAGGTTTGGATGTTATTGAAACTGTCTCTGGAAAGATGGGCAGTTCTACCTGGCCTATGGGCCTAGGGGGAGGTTTTGAATTGACCCAATCCGGAGAAACTTTTAAAAGTCTATATAAGTTTTAGAATTAAATAATAAAATCAGAATTCCGCCTCACCCGATCCAGTCTGGTTCTTGCACTCGGCTAGCGCTCAACAGCGACACTTGTACATTGTTCAAATTCATGTAAAATTGAAATGTATTCAAATTGCCTCCTAAAAATACTTAAGCTATCTGACTTTACCTCTAGAGGAACAATATAAAACATGAATAGTACTGATCAGAACTGAGGAACTCTGCTCTGAGACACTGGAACATCGACACCTTGATGTACAGTTAAAATACATACCTTAAGCATCCTGAGCTTAAAGTAAATGTCTTTTCTAATATAATTTGTAAGTTTCCAGCAAAACTGTCCCAGAGAAGCTTTAATTTCAATGCATTTTTAAAAAAGTAATTTAAATCGGGACATCAGGGTTATTCCAACATTTCTGTAGAATGTGTAATGAAATCATTAATGTCCAGATAGATATCTGAGGCAGTGACAGTACTTTTCATTGACTGTAAAGTGGGAAGCAGAAGATTGGAGTTTTCTTTTATATACACTGTTAGAAAACACAAATTTTCTATATGATATAGAGGAAATAATGGCAAGATAACTTCAAAGAGAATAAACTGAATAATTTCTAACAGACTAGCACCTAGTCTGGAAAAAGTAAAAGATTTTGATGTTTAATTGAGGCTGCGACACAGGGGCAAAACTGTAATTCTGCAAATCCTAAGATAGTACAAGATAACTTGAGTCCTACATCTGAAAAAATACATTGTAAATATATAGTTAATAATAAAATAAATTTAGAGATCATCATGTTCAACCCTTAATGCTAAATATGTAAACTTTTATCTATAATGGAGTGGAGAATTTTTAAAACATCAAGATGACAGAGTTCTAAAATTACTTTTATGCGTTTATGCTTGGATTCATCCTTTATAGGTTATCTAAAATATGTGCTATTGACTTCTTTCTAAACATGTTCAGGACTTGTTTCAAAGTCTTTGAGTTTGGTCTTGAATGCTGTGTTTTGTATAGCACACAGCATTGTCATCTGGGAGCACAGTAACTGCTGCCTGCTGCCTGGGTATCATTTAGGTGTCTGCTCTGTCTGGGCACAGCAAAGCTTTCTACAGTCCCATCTTTCTTTTTTGTTTAATTGCGAGGAGATGTATTACCTGACTTTTGATAATAGAGCTACACTGAAAAATCCTAGTGGTACTTAACTGTTTCCAGTCATACGACATCTTATTGGAAGATGTCAGGAAATTCTTTCAACATCACTACTTCATCACTACTTCTACATCACTACTAAAGAAAAAAGTTATGTATTCACTGAGTTACAAGAGCCCATGTGTTTTACAAAATTATCCTTCAAGGCTGTGTGTACGTTTTGCCCAAAATGTATTGTTTGGCATTCTTCAGCAAATATGTATTACTGCCTTTTCTCTTTTCTGGAATTACTTCTTCATGTATAGTCATGAAAACAATTCTATTATGGAGCAATGATTTTCCAGTCTGCAGACTTACAGGATGTGAGAGAGGTTCTTACTTGTGAACTATGATGTATTTCAGGAATGTTGGCTACCAGCACAGAATGTGTTCACCTTGGAGCTGGAGGTTTTCTGCAGAACACATCAATAAAATGATCTTTTAACAGCTGTCCATTCCAGCACCCAGGTGTTCTGTACATGCATCCTGTTTCTCACACACCGGAATAATTTCAAGTATCAGGGTTCTTTATTGAAATCGTGGCCAACCATATTAAGATATAATTTCAGGTAATTATAAATGGAAATAATATTTATAAAATACATGCCTAACTAAAGGTCATGCTGCTGTACAAAATCCATGTTTTCCTACGAGATCAGTCAACTCCTTTAGCTTAATGAACCATTTGCTGGCAGATTCGTAAAGTGATACGGGTTCTGCAGGTCCAAGTAGTTTTCTGCCAAGGAAATAATTTCACTGTTTTAGATTACAAGTCCTAAAATTCTTAACCAAAATGTTATTTGGGAATGCTAGCCTTATCAAGTTTGCTGCATTCTCCTTGAAACACATCTACTGTGCACACTTTATTTGCACCAGAGTGCGACAGCTCTCTCTGCTCTGTCATTGCAGCTGGCCAGCCCCATCTGTGGTCAGTGGCCAAGGATTGGTCTGAAGGAAAACATCCTGTAATTGGGTCAGGGTAACCCCCACTATCCACACAGGCTGGGGATGAACAGATGGAGAGCAGCCCTGCCCAGAAGGACTTGGGGATGCTGGTGGATGAGAGGCTGAACATGACCCAGCCATGGGCACTCCCAGCCCAGAGAGCCAAGTGTGTCCTGGGCTGCATCCAAAGCAGCGTGGACAGCAGGGCCAGGGAGGGGATTCTGCCCGTCTGCTCTGCTCTGGTGGGACCCCACCTGCAGTGCTGCATCCAGCTCTGGGGTCCCAGCACAGGAAGGACATGGATCTGCTGGAGTGAGTCCAGGAAGGGCCTTAAAGAGGATAACAAGGATGGAGCACCTCTCCTATAAGGAAAGGCTGAGAGAGTTGGAGTCACTCATCTTGGAGAAGAGAAGGCTCTGGGGACACCTCATTTTGGCCTTTCAGTATTGAAGGATTCCTATAAGAAAGGTGGGGATAGACTTCTTAGCTGGGCCTGTTGGGATAGGAGAAGGGATAATGGTTTTAAACTAAAAAACAGTACATTCAGACTACATAAAAGGAAGAAATTTTTTACCATGAGGGTGTTAAAGCAATAGGACGGGATTCCTGGAGAGGTGGTGGATGCACCATCCCTGAAAGCATTCAAGGTCAGGTTGGATGGGTCTCTAAGCAACCTGATCTAAATGAAGGTGTCCCTGTTCTTTGCGGGGAAGTTGGACTAGATGGCCTTTAAAGGTCCCTTTCAACCCAAACTATTCTGATTTTCTGAATCTATGATTATATGAAATGTATCTGCTTGGCCAATAGCAAATTGAGCTGGAAAACTTTTTGAATCAGTATTTGATTTTGAACAACTGTTAAAATATTATTTTAGTGAGCCTGGTGTTCTGAAGAAATATTGCTTGAATTGAAAACTGCTGTTCATGTTTAAACTTGAAGCAGACTGTGTTCCTGCAATACTGTGTCCTTGAGTTTATCATCACAAGATAAAAAAACAAACAGCAACTTTGGACCACTATGCCTCTCTTTGAGAATTTTGAGTCATTGGCAGCCTAATTTTGTTTAGGAAAGGAAAAATGAAGCCTCTTGATGTGGTTTCTAATTTTTCTACTGAAATACAGAGTTGAGTAAGGGGAAAGTTTGAAAATTTTCCAGTAAGATAGGGTCTAATTAACGATCACTCCATAATTAAGACATGAAAGCAATGCCAGAGAATGGTAGATCTTAAGTGCATATTATTTTCAAACGTTATCTTAGGATTCATGGCAGAAAATTCCTCAGTGGCAAGCAGGACCAGACATCACATGTACAAATATGTTCACCAGGCAGTGAGTGACATCTCCCTGCCCAGCAGAAGCATCAGGACCAGAGGAAGTGAGTCATGACTCACTTTCCAAGGATCAGTATGAAGCAAAAGGGCCAGCAAATAGGGCTGACAGCTGCAGCTATTAATGTCAAGGGCCCAGAAAAATCTTCTATTTCCTAGGATGGCACACTGCTTGTGTTATTTCCCCTTCTGATGACTCACATCTTTGTCTTCTGATGCTTACAGGTTTGATAGAGCCTAGACACAAACCAAATGCTTCAATGCAGCTGGAAAAATGGAGATGTCCTAGACTTGATGTTGCTGATACCTACAATTACTTGGTAAGGAAACCAAAGTTAGCCAAAGATACACCTAATCATAGTCACAGAAGTAAATCCTATCCTCTGTCAAAACCACAGCATACCAAAGACTAAGCAACTCTCCTGACAGTCTCCTTGCTACACAGTATTGTATGAAATGTTGGACTTCAGTACAGGACAATCCTGAGCCTTCTGTATTTTGTTACCTGCCAAGTAAGAATGAATGAATGAATTTGAGCTTCTTGTGTCTTAAGTAAATTGTTCAAAAATACTTAAATTTAGTCCTGCTGAAATTTTTGTTATTTTCACCTTGTCATTTTAACTTGTAGATTTGTAATCTTTTGAATGGAAGAAAATATAAATATGAGATGTTTGGTCCTGTATAAATGAATGTTTTACATTGGTGAAAACAATGGATTTTTCCTTCTTGCATCTAGTTATTACACTGATTTCCTGTAATAAGGGAACAAATTGATCCAGCTCACAGTACAGTTGGATGTGCTGGCAGTGTGACCATTCAGTGTCAGCATAGAATGCTCACATTAGTTGCAGAGACAGCCCAAAGCAGAGCTGGTGAGACAGACTGGAGATAACCATGAGAGTGACTGCCAGCTGTGTCTTTAAGAAATTTCTATTGAATTATTGTGATTAGCTTTTTTTTTTTTCACAGATGACTTCTTTCAACTTCATCTAATATTAGTTGAATATTTTAGAAGTGAAGCCTTCTAAAAAACAAACCCCAAACCAAAGCAATCAACCATACAAAATAAACTAACCAACCAACCAACCAAAAACCATTAAAAAACCCCATGTGGTTTTAAACCCTTATATTTGTAAAGAGTATGGAATGACTGTAACTGATACAGCAGTACTTTCCTGAGCTGCTCATGTACTGCAGCTCTCAGTACATGTGCCAATGGATATTTTTTCATCTATTTAGCTGTGACCTAATATTCCCATAACTTTGTTAATTTCACTAGTCTTTTTAAACAGCACTCCCAAATATGTTTATTTGGAAAACCCACACTCTTCACAGCAATATTAAAAACTCTTGATCCAGATGATTTCTCTAGCTTTCTGTTTTGCCTCTTCAGCCCAGGTAGTTTGTTGACTGTAGCCAGCAGTTCTAATAATCAGGATTCATTCTGTAAATTAAGTTTTACTTAAAACTTTCAAGTGCTTCCATTAACCATGTATCTCAGGAAATATTTTCAATACAAACCTCTGGGATGTTTGATTTGGATTTATTTTTTTTTCAAATTAATCAATCCATTCATTTGGGATTAATTTTGAAGTCTGCGTATTTCCTTTGATTACAATGCCCCAGTAGCAACCTATAATAATGGCTTTAGTTACAGACATAAAAACTAGTATCTTAGTGCCATCATAGCACTGATAACTATAAAGCACTCAAAAACTCAGGATTTTTTCAAAGGCATAATTTACTGAATGGACTGGACATCCTGACTTAATCCTGGAGCTGATGAGAATGTAGGTTTCTGGGAGAATTTTAGCTGGACTGCCAGTTGTTTTCATGTCTGCTATCGGCTGTTTTAAAAGATACTTGTATTCATCCTGATATTAAGCAATAACACGTGATTTTTTGGTCCCTATTAATTATTCTTTTTTTTTTCCAGCCTAATTAAAAATGTTAGAATATAGGGATAGTGAAGGCAGACTAAAAGGTGTTGAAAACATTTATATAATATATTTTATTAAGGAGCAAGTTTGAAATATCAGTATTTACCTAAATTTGGTACATGCAATTTAAAATATTTCTGAAGCCTTGCAGGCAAAGAGGGAGTATAGCATTTCTTGCCCATCCTTTTTCTCTCTGGCATCTCCTGCCCCTCTTGTTTGTATCCTTTTGCCTTCAGCTTGATTTTCATGTTCAGGAGCACAAACACAGATTAAAGATAATTTCAGTGCCTTGTACACTTTTTTGAGCTTGGGAAGCTAATTATGGTCCCTTCTACATTTCACATCAGGATGTAGCAAGGGCTGTCTGCTCCCTGAGAGCTGGAGAGCTGTCAGCTGAGAGCAATACCACGACCAGCTGGGCAGAATTCAGTGAGGCAGTGCCAGTCCCATCACCACAGGCAAGAGACCAGGATAGACTTACAGGCAGCAGACAGTTCCAGTCCAGTGTTGGGTCATCTCATCCAGCAAATGTGCGATGATGGGGCAGGTCTGAAGTCCGTAAGCCAGGAAGGCTAGCAGCAGGTCAGGGTGAGAATCAGGGCTGATGATCACCAGGTGGATTCATGGTGATGAGGTGCGTCTGAAGTCAAGCTGTGTGCCAGCCTGTGGGTCAGATAAGTGAGTCCAGGGCTGAGCAAGGCAGGGCTGCGAGAAGCTGGAGCCCAGCACTTCTGGGGCATCACTGGAGCAGGGACTGATGGTCCCAAAGGGGTTAAAAGGGATCCTGGACCATGGGCCGGGTGGGGGCAGCTCCAGGCATCCAGTTAGTGCAGGTAAGGTGT
Organism: Aleadryas rufinucha; assembly: GCA_013397815.1. Classification (NCBI taxonomy): domain Eukaryota; kingdom Metazoa; phylum Chordata; class Aves; order Passeriformes; genus Aleadryas; species Aleadryas rufinucha. Next base: position 194,807 of record VZTH01003437.1, on the reverse strand, counting down.
ACTGATGTCCTCCAGACACTGACATCACTTGCTTTAACAGAATATGGTAAAAAGAGGAATGAAAACTCTGAAGAATCAGACAATTCTGTAGGTGTCCTATAAAGGCAAGAAAGAGCACCTGGTTTTTGGACGATTAGTGACTAAGCATCCCTTGCTCACCAAGCTTGGAAAAGAGGCCAGTTCAGGGAAATAAGTAAGGATTTTTCCAAACTCTTTCCTTTCTCAAGACCTCTTAGGAACTCTGATATCTTTGCCACCCAAGTTTGCCATTAAGGTTTTCTCATTGCCCAGTGTTTAATAACAGACCAAATGAGTAGAAAACATGTGACTGTTCCATTTGGAGAGGAGAGAGATGAGAGGATCATCTGGAAAAGTTTCACAGAATTATGAAAATAATTAAGACGTGACAGATCTGGTCACTTATATGTACAAAGCAGAGGTCTCTCAAAGGAAGAGTAGGAGACTGGTTTCAAGTAAACAAAAAGAATAAAAAATACTTCTTTACACTGTAGGCACTAAACTGCTGGACACTGACACCACAGACAGCTGTGAGGATACAGAGCACATTAGCTGGTTCTGCAAATGACCAGTGCATATGTGGAATATGGGGAGGAGTGACAGAGGGTTGATCCCTGCTTTATCTGCTCTGGATGTTGGACATTGCGAGGCAAATGCACCTCACAATATGGCTTGGTCACATCCCTTCCATACATACTCACTCCTTCAGCCACGGCTGGGGGGAGACTTCTGTGCTTTGTCCAACAGGGCACTTCTTATGCTGGTGCTTTGAATCCTTTCCTTAACTCTTTCCTACCACAATTAATCTGGAAACTTCAGGTCCATCGTCTGGATTTAAACTCATCAGGAAGTCAAAAAGAGTGTGCACATGTGTAGCACTGGCAGAATATCATGGAATGATAGAATGGTCAGGGTTGGCAGGCACCTTGAAGATTGTCTGGTTCCAACTCCTTTGCCGTGGGTAGGGACACCTTCCACTAGGGCAGTAGAAGGTTAATATTATGTGATCAGATGTCCACACTGAAACACTGTATTGTGACCAGCTTTCACTCTTAATTCTTCCCTAACTTCATACAATGACTGCTAAAGTGACACTCACAATGGCCTGCTGGAGCTGTGTTCTGGGTAGGTACTCCAAATCTAATTCTATTCTTAGATCCGTAATTGTGTGAGACAAATATTCATGGCAGAGAGCAGATAACAGGTGCAAGAAAAAAGAACAAGAGATATTAAAGGAAGACTTGTGAACTGCAGCAAAAGAAGAGGCAAAATGAACAGAGTTAATGAAGAGCAGAGTCAAGCAGAATAAGGAGGATGATGAAGCAGACAATATTGTCCCCTACTTCTACCCGAAGCCATGGGAGACCATTTCTTCCTAGTAAGTGTCTGAATATCTCTTCCCTACACATTCTGGCTCTGCATAGTGGAAGATTTAGCCTTTTCTGTCTTTTAACCTTGAATCTGTGAGAGGCAGGATTATACAGTGGCCACCATATATGGGCTAAGCAGTCCTGAGATAGGAACAGGACCTATATCCAATCTTCGATCTTCTCATGATAAGCGGCAAGTTTGAAAAGTTCACCTTCTTACAATTATTTTACAATAAATAATGCTAGACTAAAGTGAAACCTGATGAAGCAGCTATTAACTCCTTAAAGGAGAGTTGTTTTTATGGGTTTCAGATAAGAATAATGACTCCATCTAATTATTTCATAAAAAGTACAGTCTGTACAACACCTTTTTGGGGGGGAAAGGAATCCCATCACAAACCAACACCAAGAAACCCAAAGAAACAGGAAAAAGTAAAGCTTTAAAAGTGTTGTATTTAATATGGACATAGCTTTTATCTTATTTAAAACCATTTTATTAGCTTGCATGTTTATTGATTAGGTAGAGGAAAATTTGATGAGTTTGTTTTCTTAATTTATTCAGATGAGTAAGTCAATGAGGGAGCAAGTAACATGTTTGCTTACTTTCTCAAACTGCCTTCAGTAATGGGCCAAAGTGGGCTTACTTTTGGCTGAGGAAAAATATTTGCAGAAAGAATTAGTGGTCAGCCACTGTGTGCAATACCAGGAGTCAGCCATCTGGATTTTGCATCAGGTGCCCAAAGAAAGAAGAGAAAATTCTTTGTCCTACATAAATCTCCGGAGCAAGTTTCATCCAGATCCTCAATCGGATGTTGCTTTGGATGCCACAGAAAGCTTACCTTCAGTTGTTTGTTAGTGTTGCCTGCTTCTGGATTTGCAATGATCCTGACATTCTGTTCCTATGGTTAGAGTGTTTGTTTTCTCTTCATTTGTCAAAGTAATAATGTCAGGAAATACTAACCTTCAGTGACCTACAGACATCTTTAAATCTTTCTTGTCAAGCCATACACAGTCTCAGAGAACAAAGAACCCTCTCTTCAGTCCCATGCCTTTGCCAGAATATTTCTATGTGTTCTGAGAGGGACCAGCAAGATATTCAAGGAGAAACTGCCAGATAAGACAAGCTGTCACTAAACACAGATCTCACTGATTCAATCAGGAGGGAGGAATTCTTTTGTGTCAGGTAGAATTGCTGCTTTCAAATCAAAAGTTTTAATATCATCAGGAGCTACTGTCCAAGAAGCATCCACTGAGAGATTAAGCACTGAATGGGGACAGTCCACTAAATCATTAATGCTGCTGGACTCTCTGGCCATCATTCCACAGGCACTGGTAAAATAAAGTTCAAGTACTATAACAGAGATTCCTTACTAGGACGACAACACAGAAGTATTTTTTTCTAATAGTATTACCAGAAATAGCTGAGTTGTTATTTTTATCTTTTTTTTAAATGCCTCTAAAATTATGCTAAAACCATATGACTTTCAGAGATGAACCTTAAAGACTAATTGCTCTTTTTGCAAATGCAGTTTATTGAAGTGACCAGTATAACTAGGGAGCACATAGAGAGCCTGTTCCTTGAGCAGATGTGCACACTTTTTAAAAATTACTAATTTATTTCTCTTTTCCTTTTCAGAGATAGAGTGCAACAAAAGGCAGATAAACAGTGATTAGGAGCCAAATTTTGTGTAAGACTTTGCACTGCTTAAGCAGAGAACAGACAACCCTACGGAGTTTGCACATCAGTGTGCGAATGTAATTTCACACCTTAAGATTAGGCTGTACCTCAAGATTTTAACTACATAGATATATGTGTTTACATACCACTTATTACTGTTTTGATTTCCAAACTGGTAATCTCCCTGGAATGTTAATTGATGACACTCTTGCTACTGCAGCCCTAAGATGATCTTAAAATTTAATGGATTTTACACTGTTCTCATGTATAATCAGCCAGAGAATACAAGAGATATATGACTGTGCTTTCTAAATCTGTAGTAAAAATAGCAGAACTTAGAATGATCACAAGCATAAAGTTAATAATTTGTGTTCTTGTGTACAGCTTGAAATCTCACTGCTTTTCTGGAGCAGGCAAATAGCTATAAAAGAAAAAAGCATCATTTTTCAAGGACCCAGGTTAAAGTTTTTTCTTTAAAATTTAGTGTATAAAAATAATATAATAACATCTAACATTTCTTTGGTACAGTGCCAGTGCGTAATGCCTCCCTTAAAAAGACCATCAATTTGGACATCTATTGGAAATCTCTTTCCTGAATTATTTACACAGCTGAACAGTTAGTTTTCTTTCGTTTAGATGGTACTTGCATTTTCAGTGTTTATAAATGTAATTCAGGACTGGCACACTGAGTTTTCCACAACTAATTACTTTGTGGTACAGTAAGAAACGTGGTTTTAGGTAATGATGGTACTCTGTAAATGAATCCTAAAATGGAAACTGAAGTCCGTCTTTAGAAAGGCATCATATGCTGCCATTGAAGTAAGACAAAATGGTTTTCTTGGCAGCTTTGTACTGTAAATTTATTACATCTCAGTTAACTGAGATTTCTTCCCCATTCTGTTTCCATCTATGAATTGAAGAGCAACCCATTTTTCACACATGAAGAGCAGAATTACATTAATTTAATAATCCAATTCTATACGTATGAAATATCATTTGATCCCTTGTTGCAATGGTGCTTCCAATAGCTCCCAGTAGCAGGTAGTCAGTGAAAGATAAGAAATAGCAAGGTTCTGTAGCATATTGCTTTACACGATGATTTCTCAGAAAGATCAAACATGCCAGATGTTAAACTAATATCCATTGAAGTATTTCCTTTTTGAGAACACTTAAAAGATCAGGCTGCAGAAATAATTTACATTTCCTGTTATATAATTTACAATGTATAAAGTAATGCTAGAAGCTCACTTTGAGCTGAACACCCAGAAGCAAAACTTTATTGCAGCATGTTTTCAACCAAGGTCAACCAAGGATGAACGAATAAAGAAAGCATGCTCCTAGAAATAATGTTCAATACTGGGCAAGTCCCATCTTGTAACTTTCTTCTTTTTTCTTTCAGCCTAACTTAGAAACAGTTGAGGCAAGTGAGACAGCAGAGGATTGCCTATTCCTTATAATTACTGCAGTGTGGTTTGCTACTCTGTTACAGGAATATACTGTCTTTTCCAGCTTTCTCCTGAGCTCAGACATTTTGTGGAAAGATGGGTTCTTTGCCATGAGCACTGAGTTGTAAAAACATGACAACACAACATATGACACCTTGATTTTGGAAATTACTGTCTATGATAATCACATATGATTTCTTGTTCTACATGCATTATCTTGTTCTGTATTCATGTTAGTGAAGTCGACAATGTCAGTCACTGTTGGTGCAGTGACACTTTGGAATTACTGATGCCTCACAACATAAATTTTCTCAGGTATGCATTTCCCTGAGCTCTGTCACTATCTGCCTCATGTAGACGTTGGCTCTATGGTTGCTTGACAATAACCATGATTGAAAATCATAGGCAAAGCAACACCAGTTTAGTGGGTGAGAATACATGGAATTTTTTCACCATGACATGGTTATTTTAGAAAAACTGCAGCATGAGTTGTAGTGTATATTTTCTATTTGTTTCTGGCTCCCATTCACTTGTATGCTTACAATGAATAAATTCCTTGTTCTGGGAAGACACTAATACATCTTTCTCTTCCCAAATCCCCCAAATCCAACATATTCTTGAAGAAATTGAAAAAAAATTCTGTAAAGCCACAGAGATAGGAATTTCATGCTGCTGAAAATTGAGCAATCTAAAATATTACAAAAAAATGTCCACAGTATTTCCAAATATTTATAAGGAAATATTTGTCCATGAGAACTCAGAGGATGTCTCTTTTTTTCCTTCTGATGTCCCGTCCAAGTTAGGCACAGACAATGTGGAGAAGGAAATGTATGTTGCAGAAGGTGAAGCAAGCAGATACTGGTAAAAATTTAGCAGCAAATCGATGCCTGGGTAGTAGCTGGCCAAGAAGTCTGGACCTATGAATTACTGGATGAAATGTAAGAATGGAATTATATTGGTCCTGGAACCTAGAACTGACTGGGCAAACACACCCGGGATGAGGGTAAGGTCAATCAGGAAATAAAGGTAAACAAAGAGACAGGAGAAGAAATTGAAGAAATTAAATGAAAAAAAAGAAAAAGAAAAAAGTTCTGAACGGAAGTGAAGACAATGAAAGCGAATGGGATGACACGAAGTGCAGGGAAATGGACTGAAGCTTGCCCAATTGATCCTCATAGAAATCTTGCAATTGCATTGGGAAGAAAAGGGGGAAAAAGAGGACAAAACAAATGAAAGTCAGATTTTAGTTGCAGGGGAAGAAATGTCATTCTGCATGCCTGGTGTTTTGACACCTGCTCCCAGCTGCCTCAGGCTCCCCATTTTACAGATGTTGGAGCAAAAATGGGGATCTAACTTAGATTAGGGAAAACTGTGTGATATTTTAAGCAAAGTCTGAAACCTAATAAATGGCTTCAAATTAAAATTGTATAATGCTTTTAATTTTTTTTTTTAATATAAGTTTACAACTTGAATTAAGTGATCTTAACCTATGTTATGTGTTCAAAAAGGCTGTGATTTTGTGAGGAGCCTCAAAATACTGATACAAACCTTATACATACTTCATAATGAATCTAAATACTTGTGTTCATTTATGTGTTGAAGTGCAACTGTGCTGTAAAAATGAGCAAAAGAACCATCACAACCAAACAGCTATCTTAATTATATAAAAATACTAGTGACACAAAATTTCCTTCAGCATTTTACTACAGAGGACATCCTTAATTCTGAAAACCACTCCTTCCCTGGTGAGGCTTATCTGGTGTTGATAGTGACAAATGACAAAATGCTGAGTGTTAGAAGATGCGATTGCATCTACCAATGTGCAGTTTAGATCTATATGCAAAAAGGTGACTATTTACAGAAAAATGTTTGTTGTGAACTCCATCGTTTTAATTCTGTGCTTGGGTTTTTTTTAATGACATCCCTTTGATAATATTTCTCTTCCTTTAAAACATTTTTATTACCCAGAATTTTTTTCCTTTATAATGTGTTATCTTTTCCATTACAAAACCGTTAAACATTCTGCTTATCATCTAGTTTGTAGTACAACTTGGAAAATACAAGAAGGATATTGTACTGTTTTCACACGTCCCCTTCTCATTTTCCTGCAGTATACTGGAAATCTGTGTCAGAGTCTGTGTCTTTGGCTCACCTTTAGGAAAACTCCATTAATGTGTTCTGGTATGGAAAGATGAAATATATCTGTGAGATGAATGAAGCAGTAGTGAGGCAAACCCCTGAACACTTAAAAAGAAGGGAAATCAAAGGGACTTGTTCTGAGACTGTAAGACATTCTTTAATAGTCTTGGTGCTTGAATTATCTGAACATATCACAGAGAGTTGCAAATACCCTGATTATTTTCATTATTTTAATTTAGTGCTCTATATACCAGAGAATGAACACCCATGTTCCACCACTCAAACTATATTAACAACTTAAACTATATTAACAACTTCTTAATGCATCTTGTATTTGCAAAGGTTCTGAATGCAGAGTGTGTTCTTAAGAGTTCAATTAAAGAGCTTGCCTGTAAATCAAGAACAAAACCAACGCAAAAAGCACAACTCAGTGTGAAGGTATGCTGTTGCCAGCAATAAATGTGGAAAAAGCCATTAAAATGGTTATGGAGCCAAATAAAGGCTCAGGATTATTGGACTGTTTGCACTGGCTGTACATACAGTTTCAACAAAATCAATGCCTACATCAAACATGCTACAATTAGGCTTCAAAGAGTGTTTGATTACGAAGTAGGTGAAAAAACTGTAAATTTCAGTGCACTGCTAGTAGTTTGCATTTTTAATTTCTTTGCTTGGAAAAGTGAGGCTTGTATAGCTTCTGGTTGAATTACAGCTAAATTATTTTAACTTCTAAAACCAGGTTTTAATTCCAAATCCACATGTTTACATTTAGAGGTTATTTTCTTTAAACAATTGTTTAAATACTCTTACACTGCTTGTTTTCCTTGTCAGTAAAACACTTAGCTATAATATTGTGCAAAAATGGTCATGCCTGATCAAGGGGAGCCTACTGACCAAGCCTTCTTGCTCCAGCTACAGGAGGCATTGTGCTCTCAGGCTCTCATCCTGCTGAGGGACTTCAACCACCTTGACGTCTGCTGAGAAGGAGGCACGGTGAGCTTTAGGCAATCCAGGAGGCTCCTGGAATGCATAACTTTTTTGAGCCAGGTAATAACCCTACCAGAGGGCGTGCAATACTGGATCTGTTGGTCACAAACATGAGCGAGCTAATTGGGGATCTCAAGATTGGAGGCAGCCAGGGCTGCAGTGATCACATGCCGGTGGAGTTCACAGCCCTGAGGAACATGGGTCAGGTAAGGAGTAAGATTAAGCCCCTGAACTTTAGGAAAACAGACTTCCAGCTCTTCAAGGAGATAGTCTATAGGATCTGTTGGCAGACTGCCCTCGGTGACAAGGGGATGTAACAAAGCTGGCAGATTTTCAATGAAGTCTTCCATAGAGTGCAAGAGCTAGCAATCGCCAGGAACAAGAGATTGGGCAAGGGAGGCAACAAACCAGCATAGCCAAGTAGGGAACTGATGGTCAAACAGAAGTGCAAGAAGCAAGTGCATAGGCAGTGGAAACTAGGACAGGTAACCCTGGAAGAGGATAAAGATGAAATTTGGTTGTGAAGGGATGGGGTGAGAAATTAGCCAAGGTGAAGCTCAAACGGAACCTGGCAAGGGATGCAACAAATAACAGGAAGGGCTTCTACAGGTATGTCATCCAGAAGAGGAAGGTCAAAGAAGATTTACCCACCTCATAAACAATGCTGGAAAGCTGGTAACAAAGATGAGGAGAAGGCTGAGATACTTAATTTTTTTGCCTCACTCTTCAATGACAACCTCTCTTCTCCAAACTCTTGAGTGAATGCACAGCAGGATGGGGACTGGGGCAACGAAGTGTTTGCTTCTGCAAGTGTAGATCAGGTTCATGACCACCCAAGGAACCTGAATATACATAAGTCTGTGGGACCTGATGAGATGCATCCTAGAATCCTGAGGGAATTGGCTGCTGTAGTTGCCAAGCTACTCTCCATGGTATTTGAAAAGCAATGGCAATCAGGTAAAATCCCAGGTGACTGGAAAAGGGGAAACATTGCACTCATCTTTAAAAAGGGTGGAAAGGAGGGAACTACTTGGGAACTACTGACCTGTCAGCTTCGGCTCTGCTCCCAGGAAGTCATGGAATAGCTCCTCCTGGAAGCTGTGCTAAGGCATGTGGAGGACAAGAAGGTGATTCAGGAAAGCCAGCATGGCTTCATCAAGGGTAAGTCCTGCCTGACCAACCCACTGGCCTTCTATGATGGAGTGACTCCAGGGGACAAGAGAAGGGTGCAGGCATAATTTATCTGGAGTTCTGTAAAATCTTTGACATGGTCCCCTCCAGCATCTTTCTCTCTGAACTGCAGAGACATGGACTTGATGGGTGGACTATTAGGGTGGATATTGGTTGGATGGTCACATCCAGAGAGTAGTGGTCAACAGCTCAGAGTCCTGATGGACATCAGTGACAAGTGGTGTCCCTTGGGGTCCATGCTGGGACCAGTGTTATTTAGTATCTTCATTAATGACACAGTGGGATCAAGGGCACCCTCAGCAGGTTTGCAGACAACACCCAGCTGAGGGTGCATTTGCCACACCTGAAGGATGGGATGTCATCCAGAGGGACCTGGACAAGCTCAAGAAATGAGCCATGGGAATCTCATGAGGTTTAATAAGACCAAGTGCAAGGTCCTTCGACTGGTTCAGGGCAACCTCCGGTATCAGCACAGGCTGGGGATGAACAGATGGAGAGCAGCCCTGCCCAGAAGGACTTGGGGATGCTGGTGGATGAGAGGCTGGACATGACCCAGCCATGGGCACTCCCAGCCCAGAGAGCCAAGTGTGTCCTGGGCTGCATCCAAAGCAGCGTGGGCAGCAGGGCCAGGGAGGGGATTCTGCCCCTCTGCTCTGCTCTGGTGAGACCCCACCTGCAGTGCTGCATCCAGCTCTGGGGTCTCAGCACAGAAAAGACATAGATCTCTTGGAAGGGCCAGAGGAGGGCCACCAAGATGATTAAAAAATAGAGCACCTCTCCTGTGAGGAAAAGCTCAGAGAATTGGGATTGTCCCTCTCCAGAAGAGAGGGCTCCAGAGAGACCTAATTGTGGTCTTTGAGTGAAGGGAGCCTACAAAAGAGATGGAGAGAGACTATTTACAAGCGCATGTACTGCTGGGACTAGGGGGAATGGTTACAAAAAGAGAGTATATTTAGATATGATTTTATGAAGAAATTCTTTACTGTGAGGGTGGTGAGGTACTGGACCAGGTTGCACAGAGAAGTTGTGGTTGCCCCGTCCCTGGAAGTGTTCAAGGCCAGGCTGGATGGGACTCTGAACAACCTGGTCTAGTGAAAGGTGTCCCTGCCCATGGTAGGAGGGTTGGAACTGGATGATCTTTGAGGTCTCTTCCAACCCAATCCCATATAAAATGGTATGGTATATATGAAATGTGGATGTTGTGCAATTATTTGGGTTTTTTTTTATGGTATTTTGGGGGATTTTTAAGACACTGACTGGACTTAGGGTCCCGACTGAGATCTGAATCAAAGATGCTGCCTACAACTCTGGCAGATGCAGACAGACTGGTAGCATTCCCCTCTGGGAATGAGAGGCTGGGGAAGTATGCCAAATGCTGCTTAGCAAATCCCTGAACAGTGACAAATTCCTAAAGATGAAATGCATTGACATTGCTAGCCATTTGCAGCCCTTTCCTTTTGCAACAATTTTATTAGACTGTCATAGTTTTTGACTACCTTCAGCAGGGTTTTACATGGCAGCCATGTCTGAAGTGTAATCCTTCCTCTCTGTGCAATTCTGCAAGACCTTTTGTATCTTCAGTTGCACACTGAGCTCAGGTTTCTCCCAGACGTAACAAGGAGGTTAAAAAAAAAAAGGGTTATTTGAGACAAACCCCAGTTGATTTACCTTGAAAGGTTTTCTCTTCTCCAGAAGATAGCACATCTAAGATAGAATGACATGGGTGCTGAGTCAACCTGATGGTTTTCCAGTTCAGCACAGGCTCTTATTGTAACAGCTGCAACACCGCTGCTGTGTAGAGTGATCTTTTGGATACCTGAAGAATTTAAGACACTTGTCTCATGCATTTTGCAGATCCTATTTGTAACAGAGGACTCTCCAGACTCAAAAAGCTATACACATTAGCTTTTTGGCTTCAGACAGAAGCTCACTACTGCATTCTTTTGCACTGAATAGAGGCTTTTACAGTGTAAATGTGCCTTTATCTAATTCATAAGGTTACTTCCAGCCAGCCAACAAAACTGCAAGTAACTGTGTAGTTGTTAAGCAGTTATTTTATTTAATCTTGAAGAGGTTGGGGTTTTCTCTCTATTATTTATCCACCAGGATAGGATGAAAGAAGTCTGGAGGCATGGGGTGTATACAAACTCACTTAGGTCTCTCTTTTACATGAATCCCTACATAACTGAGGTTGTTACATTAGATCTTCCCATAACATCTTTTTTGCTTATTCTGGCCTGATGTTTTTGTTGATGATTGATTATACACCTTTCTTTCAGAATTACTGCAATGAACTATTTTATTTATGTAAAAGCTCTCAGTTTAAACACCCAATTGAATGCAGCCTTTTACTGAATGCTGAGGGCATTCCAAAGCACTGAATTATGTATTCCCTTTGCTCCACTACTCCTTCCTCTGTGACCAGCCACATGGACACTTTCTCACTTCTGTCGGCTCTGCCTTTCACTGGATCCCCAGTGAAAAGTTAATTCATAACTTTTATGGATGTAAAACTCATTCAGCAAAAGAACGAAAATTTTTTCATCTGGTTTTATAAGCTGAACTGACTCAACAATAAGTCAGAGCTGGCACAAAGAATAGGACAGGACACTGCACCTACAAACAGGTCCTAACCTGATGAAGGGAGATGAAGAAGCTGAACCACCCCTCTGGAGGTGTTTTGATTGCATGAGTATTTTAGATGAGCTCAGCTGTCTAACAGCAGACAGAGGTTAATTAATGGCAATTGTCTGAGCTGGACTTGTCTTGGACCAGAGTTCAGAGATACATGCCCTTTAATGCAAGCAGCCACATGTGCAGCTTCTGCCTGTTCTTAAAAGTAAGGCAGGTTCACTAATGCTGCTTCTTGTTAAAGCCTTCAGGCCAGTTTAACACCTTGGCTTAACTGGGAAGTTATCAAAAACAGCCCCTCCTGCATCAGTGTATTTAAAAAAAAATTTTTTTTGTGGTTATTGACAAATCTATCAAAAAGATGTCCTAAGAAAGCAACTCAATGTGATATAGCTGTAAGTAATTATATCAGTTGCATTTTTGGGACTCCATCTAAATGAAAAGATCCATGAGAATATTGCCTGGACAGGGTAGTGAATGACTCCAGTAGTGAGCTCTGCCCCGTTTGTTGCCCCATTTCTATTGCGTGGAGAAAAATGTAAACAAAGAGAAAGAAAGCACTAAAATTTCTGTAGGCTAGTGGTTTGGCTACTCATCTAAGAGAGTGCCCTGGGCTCTGGTTCCTTCTTGCTGGTCTGCTGATGCAGATGGATACTGAGGATCAGCTGCAGATAGAAGTCTCAGGCACAGAGGCTTGGACACCAAATTCCCCAGCCTCATCAGTGGCTGGGCTGACTTGCAAATTCTTTATTCTTGGCTGCCTACAAGCCCAAATTCATTAGTATATTTGAAGAGTCCTCACTTTTCCTGGCCCAGCCCAGCTCAGCCTACTGTCTGAGGATGAGCACACTATCCAGGCAGCGTAGGCTTGGGTGCCCTTGGGCGAAAGATTCCAGTGTTTGCCACCTGGGTTGTTGCAAGGCAGTGAGCAGTATTTGGGACAAAGTGGATTCAGTGCAAAGTGTCTCTGACAAAGACTGCATCAATCTGCTTCATCCTGGCATCCCAGTCTTCTCTCTTATCATCTTTTTGTGATTCCCTATCTGTCCTCTTTTCCTGGTCTGAAACTTTTGTAACAATAATCATGATAGTGCATCACCTAAAACAGGTTCAAAAGAGACACCCATTTATGATTAGCCTCATCTCTCTATATGCTGTGTATATGATGCTCAATAGTGGGATAAGGATAGTGGGACATCTCAGAGTGGAGTGGATTAGTGTGGCACAACCTCCTCATGGGTAGGAAGAAATAGAAAGTGAGAGGCCAAGAGAGAAAGGAGCCCCCCAGCTTGTCTAGGAGTGCCAATAAATCACACAGGGGCTCATGAGCAGTGGGTGTGAGACAGCACAAAACTTTACTGAATGCTGGTGGACCAGATCTGAGCAGGCAACAGAACAAATCCATGCAGGGAAAACAGCTACAGTCATCTGAGTCAAAGGTCTTTCATTCTTCCTAAAACTTGGGGTTATTTTTGTCTCTGGGTGTTCAATTTAACAGCATCCCTTCTACCTCACCTTTTTACAGTTGGTATAGTTACACAGTAATATACCCACAACCTACTAAGCACTGTGGTTACAAACCTTCTTATGGGAGATACAGAGACAGAAAGACAGCACAATCGGGACAATTGATCTCATGAGGAGAATATTCAGGAATCAGAGGCACGGTAAAGTCACCATGACATAAGTTAGTACCTGCAGCTGCTGGTGTCTGTCTCTGTGAATGCTCCCAGCCAACTCCTCACACGTCAGACCCTACATGCAAAAGGCTCAAACTATGGTACATCATGCCACAGCCAAAGCTGTCTGAGTTTCTGAACAGGGATAATTGTTTTCCCTTAACTCACAGATGGCAACTGGATAATCTACAGTCTAGGCCCTGACTAAAGAACTCTCACAGCACTCTGCAGGATCTACCTTTTTGATAAATCTCTAGGCTTTGAAAGGCTGTGTGTTCATAGCACCTTGTGACTAGCTTGTCTTAAAAATTAAAGAGCATTTTTCTTCTGAACATAAATAAGGGTATAGTGCAATTCAGCGAACTTCATTGAAGTACTTCTGGGTTTACTTTAGTATAGCTGACAGCAGAATCAGACTCTATATGTGTTGGCATGTTCTCTATAGGACATTGTAAGAAAAAACAACAAAGTTATCCTTATTAAACCATGTTTCAGCTTGCTGGTGGATCTGAGCTTTAAACACTACACTCTAGTCTAATGCCAGAAATTTTACCTGCTTTCAGATCTCTCCATTTTAAACTGTTTGCCAAGGCTTGAAGGCTGTAGGTGTAAAATACAGTTAAGGAGTTTTACACTCTGAGACTTGCCAAACAAAGTCCATGTCTCCTCTGTATTAATTACTTATATTGTAGCATGTCTGGAAACCTATGACTTTAATTAGGAAAAAATTAGAAAACACTTTAAAACATAGCCAGTTGCAGTACATTTGTGCTGCTTCTTAGAATTATAAGTTTGAAAAGGCTTTCATTTACTATTATCAATGGAAAACAATTAATGTAATATCATGTTGAAGGTTTCAATTCCTTCTGGTTAATCAGAGAACAGGTATACGTACAAGAAAGATTTCACATGATGGAGCTGTGCACACAAATATCTTATGTAGATTTAGCCTTTGTGAGTTAGAGGCTTGTCCTGTTTGTCAGCTGAAAACTAAACATATACCAGCCTTTACAAATAGGAGCAGATCCACAGGAATGGATTATACTCCTTTAGTCAACACTCATTAGCTCACATCTGGAACAGTGCATCCCATTATGTGCCTCCAATGCAAGAAAGACATTGATAAATGGCAGCAAGTTCAGCAGAGAGCCACCAAGGCTGAGGGATCTGGGCTGGTTCAGCCTGCACAGCTGCCTTCTAACTTACAAGGAAGTTACTGTGAAGAAAGAGCAAGGCCGAGCTGCACAGGGGGAGAACAAGAAACAATGGTGATAAATTGAAATAGGGAAACTCCAATTAGATATAAGGAAATACTGTCTCAGCTGGGATAAATTTTTATTGGAAATGGTAAACTAGAGAGACTGAGGAAATGAACACCCTGATATGAATCCAATGCTTTGTGCAGGAGACTGCCCAAGAGAACTCTCTCTTGTCGTTCCCAGCCTGACTGAGTCCATGATGTTGTCATCTGATAGAGGCATTTGCATCAGTGAAAGTGGATGTAGCAAGCTACCAAAAGAAAATGGAAGTTTGTTTTGTCTGGGTGCAAATCCAAATCCATTGTGCAATTTAAAGCAACAGCAAATGTCTAGGCATCATCTTTACTTAGCTTTCACTGCTCTGTACTTATTGAGTCATTAATGTCAAGTCAAACTAAACGAGAGTAGAATGAGTCCACTAAGTTACTTCTGATTTACTATGCAGAATAAATAGATGTATGAGCTTAAACAAAATTATATTGTCAACTGAAGGGAAAGCATTAAAAAACCCCAAGTGCACAAGAATGAAGAGAGCAGAAAGCATGAAAGATGAAGGGCCAAGTTGTCTTTATTTTTTTCTGTGATGTTTCAATACATTTTTGGCAAATAAATGGTTTTCTCCTCTCCTCTTTGGCCCATATGCAAACTTCAGAAATTGTGTCTACACCATAGCTGCAGTATGAATTTTAGGATGCTTGGTATTCCTATAGCTTGGTGTCTGGGACAACAGTCTGCATTTAGCTTCAGATCAGATTGTCTAAAATCTAGGTAATGCCCAAGTTTAGAATGGACTTCAAGTATTCTGTGGGGCACAACCATCCTTAGCACTTCTGCTTGAGCTTATCACTGCAAAAGCTGATGGGGTAGCTCTTACAGCCCTGTTTTGGCAGGGCTGTAGTTTAGTTTGTGGCTTCCCTACATTCTCTCTGGAATATAAGCATGGTCTACCTTGAGTAAGGTAAACATCATACACAGACATTTATTGCAGTCTTTGGTCCACCCCTTGGCACAGTTCACAAATCAACGCAGATGCAGCAGTTTAAACATCAGTTGGTGTTCAATATTCTTGTGACAAAATCTCTGGTCTTGTAGTATTAATATGTGATGGACCAGTTGCATGAGTAGATGCACATTTGATTCATAGTCACCTTCATATTTGATTGGCAGAACCAATCTGACATTCTTTTAAAGTTTGCTTAGTATGGATTCAAATGATGCATCCTTATTGGTCTGAGCACCACAGAGAAATCTAACCCAGGTTTAAAAACTGACCCTGGGATTTCCAGGTGTGTACATGTTCTGTATGTGGCTGCCACTTCTAATTCTGAGGAGGAAAAATAGCTGTGACTCACTACTGTTGATCTTGTTAAGAATAGCAATGGATAACTTTTTGGGTTAACACAGATTTCTAAGACGGAACTTTCATTTAACTTTGTTGTTGTGGCAATTATTTTAAAAGCAGCTAGATAAAAAGAGCTGTTAATCTACTTTCCTTCAGTATTTTCAAACATGCTGCAACATAAAATGCCTGATAAAATTATTAAGGTTATTTATTTCAGTCTCATTGCCTTTACATGTCTGAATGGCACCCAGCCAGAAGTCTACTCAGTTTAGTGTTTAATATGTGCTGGCAAAAAACCCCCCTATTTTTTAAATTAACTTTCTAGAGTGTTCTGGTTTGTATGTTAAATCTACATACATATATTTTGTCAATTTAGTGAGAAAAAAGCACAAAATAATACAAAAAAATTCCAAGACTGTTTTCTTTTTGATTTTGTAACATCTTGATAGGTAATGTTTTTCTTTAGGTGCTCCCTGTAATCAAAAGAGGCAGAAAAGGGTGGGAAGGGAAACTGACTTTTAAAACATTGCTATTTTTGTGAAAGGTAGCAGCCTTGAATCAAAACACAAACAAACTGCATATGTTCCCCAAAATATGAGCTGCTATATAGTGTAAGGCTGTACTAGATTTTACTTCATTCACTTAATAGGTCTTTTTGAGCCTCAAACTGAGCTGTACCTTCCTTGTCAAGGCACGCCTTCGATTCTAATTGGTCTATCTAGACTCTGCTCAGGATAACTAAGACTTCCAGAATCTGGCTTCATGTGTTATATTTAACATTTTAAAGATAACTGCAGGCTTGATTTTAGTTGCCAAGACTTTGTAGCAAGTAAATTTTGTAACCAAGAAAATAGAAGATAAACCACAGATAAAACCACAACGATTTCTTAATTAACAGAAAACACCCTCAAGTTGTGTTTTTAAATGAAAAGGTGTTCTCTTTCTTCCCATTTCCACCACTGTGGCTGCTTTTAATCTCCATGTTCTGGTTACCATTGGGTATATGGCCAGAAACATACAAATTAATTTGAGCATTGGTGCTGATAATTAAATTATAGTACAGGTTGTGATTCTACAACCCTTGTGTTGTGAATCCATGTACTTAGGCTACAATACAGTAGAATTGTTTTAATTACTTTGGTTTAGGATACCTGAGGTTATGGTACATTTTATGTAGTTTCCCAGAAACCTTGAAAATTATGAAATTTAGAAGTCTATTTTTCAAGAGGCCCAATATTATAGATGTCTGCATTGGTCTATAAGATCTGTATCAGTTCCTCCAAATGGAAGCCACAGGAGTCAGCAGCTTAAGTAGAAGAAGTTTATAATAGTCAATAGGAGATGCTGAAGAGAAGAATATATCTTAACTTGTTGAATCATTTAGTAATTTACGTTGGAATCTCTCTCTGAGACTGCTTCTCAAAGCAACTCAAAACTTGTTAGGGCAGATTGTCCAGTGTCATAGGCAGTTGAACTTTAAAGGCATCCTAGGGTGGAGATCCCACAACCTATCTGAACAACTTGTTTCAGTGGTTTATCACCTTCACTGAGAAGACTTTTTTCCTTGACAGTATAGAAAATTTCCTGTGCTGCAATTTGTGTTCATTGTATCTCATTTTTCCACTGTATACACCTCTGAGAAAGATTTGGCTCCATCTTCTCTATAACTGTTCCATTCCCCTGCAATTGGAGTACAATTAGTTTTCCCCTTTGATCTCCAGGCTGAGTAAAAGTTGTCTCTGATTCTCTCCATACTTCCCAGATCTCCTGATAATCTTGGTGGTCTTCCACTGGACTTACTCTAACATGTACAAGCAAGATCACAATGGGACATAGCACTCCAAACACAATTTCACTTGTGTCAAATAGAGGGGAGTAATCACTTTTCCTGGATGTTGCACATTCTTGCTAATAAGTCCAGGAGAGTGTTGATCTGCTGCTGGCTCCAGTTCAGATTGCCATCCATGATCTCTGGTGGTAGTTTACTCATTCAATCTAATTGTTTCTAAAAGGGAGCTATGGGAGACTGTCTATAAAGCCCTACTAAATCACCACTTTACATATACCAAAACCAATGCAAGAGGAAAGGAACCCTCATCTTTGTATTAACAGTGCAGTGCTGATTGCAACTAAGTGTAGTCAGACACCATTTTTGTTTGGGAATGAAGCAGCTCAGATACTGAATGCAGACAGTGAACTATTCTGATGACTGAGAAGCTGCTTTTTATATACATTTATGTCTCGTAGACAGAGTTCACTTAAAGCAGTAGCTTTGTACTAATGGCTGGCAGTGAATTACCAGAAAATTATGTATGTCTCAGTGCAGTGATGGGATTGTTATGCACCTATTTTTGTCAGTGTTGCGATGTTGCATTTTTGGGCATGACTCACCCATGCAATTCTCTTTCTGGAATGAAGCTGGTAGATTACTTTGCAATTTTCATTTGAACTGGAGATGCAATATATGATTGTGTGAATTCGTGAGCTATTTTTTCACCATAACAACTTATTTTTGAAATTTTTGGTTTGATATGTGTAGAAGACACAACAAATTTCTGACAGGTTATTGTATTTAAAGGCACTATTGGTGTAGCTTTTATAGTCCAAGGCCTTAAGCAAGACCAGATTTGTAGTTAGTGATTTCTCTTATTAGAGAAACTGAAACACATAGAAATATGACACACAAACCACACATTGTATCTACACAGAAGAACCAGATGTCAAATCTAAATACAATAAAGTATAATTGTCTCATTAATACAAACTTAGTTTAACTAAGTTTGTATTAAGGAGACAATTTTGGAAAATGAGAGACAGGTACCTTTTATCTTGCAGACAGAAACTCCCTGCTTCTTTTTCTCCTCTTGTCCATATAATCATGACCATGTTCTCCAGGATGAGGTTCTGGAAAAAGGAAAATTGACAAAGTTGATGAGTGTTTCATATTAAGGGCCTAAGTCAAGGGACATTGAGGAGAAACCTATATAATGACCTATAAAGACAATGAACATAGAGCAAGCCAAAGACATTGCAGCAGTAGCCAGAAATCAGAAGTTCTGTGTCAAAACACAGACTATATCAAACTGAGACTTAATCATAATGCTCATATACTTCTTCGATAAACTAAACCCACCTAGAGAACACACAACATACACTACCTATATAGCAACCCTGTGGTGAGTTGTGTGAGATGGCTTTTTGTCTAGATATGAGACTTTGTGACATGATGTTTTTACAATAGACAACAAATTGCCATCACATGGCTGAAATTATCTTCCATTGACTTGGGAGCATTTTGAAGACAACTTGTAAAAATCCTACTGTTTTAGTTAAATAAAATAAAGATTAAGACACTTGTATAGTTGATAAAGAAATCAACATCTCTGCCATTACCCAATCACAGCCACTTGGCAGCCTTTTGAAGAAAAAAAACAAGTAAAGAGATGGTGAATATTACACCTATCATTAATTTGCCAAGTCAACATATTAACTGATTTGGGTCGAGCTAGTGGTTGCTCAGCCAAAGATTCATGGCTTCACTAAACCCTGGGAGTAGCAGGAGAAATTGAGGAAGCTTGTAAGAAAGTTCAGTTTGGCAAAGAAGTGAGGAGGAGGTTTCCTCTCTCCAGTAGGAGACCTTCTCTATCAGCTTCTAACGACAGGGAGAATGAGCAGGAGAGTTAGGTTAGGGCAGGTCAGGAAATCATCAAGGGGCAATAGTTAGCTACAACAGAAGAGCTCAGAGGCAGGAAACAACAAAGACTGAGCTGACCTCCTGTTTCCAGAGTTGTTCTTTCATGAGCTCACAGGCCAGTATTCTCATAGATCGGCTAATGGTGAAAGACAGAAGTGGTTTTTTTAGGTTACAGGGCTTTATCTCCTTTCATGTGGGTTCAACATTTTTATCAGCCTTAAGGAAAGTTTCATTCATAAGACATGAAGAGACCTGGCTTTCCCTCAAATTCCCTGTACAATCAGAAAGATATAACTCTGTGTTTATATTAAGGACAGGGGGACAGAGTGCTCCATGTTGTGTCCTCCTGCCTGCTCAGGCGATTACTTTTCCTGTATTTTGAAGCGATTAAACTTAAACAAGAAAAAGAAGACTTCCAAAAGCAGGGGCTATGCCATAGCACTGATATCAGTCAGTTCAGTCATGGCCTTCAGTGTTCTTCTGTAGGTGCATTTCAGACATGCATGTAAAATTTCTACTCTTCATGAGCAATAGATGAGCTACTGATGGAATACAGGTGGGTTCTGCTAGCATACCCTTGAGTCTTTCTACTAAATCTGCTCCTTTTAGGGTATCAGAAAGTGTTAGGTACATCCTGCCCTCAAATTTGTCCCCTGCAAAAACAGTGAAAAGGAGTGTCTTCTGTTGCCTGAAACAGCATCCTCACTGACAAGAATCATAGTTGCAATATTGTTTAATATTAATTGACCAATTCTTTGATCAGAACAGAGTTATTTACTGTACTTCCTCCTTCCTGCTAGTCTTTAGGCACAGTGAGGTCATTAAAGAGCTAATTTATATAGAAGTTTCCTAAAAAAAAACGGCTGCTTGCATGGACTTAGAGTTTTCACAGACAACTGAATGCTTTAGAATAATTTGCAGGTGAAATGTAAAGAACTGTTTAATATCAACTGTAAAATATATGTGCAGTAAACATCTATTCCTAGTTATTTTCAAATGTGGCAAAACTCAAAGGAGAAAAAACTATGTACAATACGGTCCTACAGAACTTGTACTAGTCACGCTGAAATGGAATATTGTCATGGTTTCAATTCTAAACTGAAAAGATCTTTTTTTCTTCCTCTCTTTTATTTTTAATTTTTAGAAAGTTTTATTTTCTGCCAAACTATCAGTCAAAGCTTATATAATGGTGGTGCACCAGATTTCATTAAGCAGTAATTCAGCATGCATTACTGTTTATCTTTATGGAAAAAAAATACAGGTCACAAGCAGCTTTTTTCTTCCCCCCTCACTTAAAAGTGCTCTACCTCTCATAAGTCCTAGAACTACTACAAGTGTCTTCTAAAGAATGGGAAAACAGACAAAGTAACAGGTCTGTTTTCCAAACTTTATTTTTCTGTTCCACCTAAAGTCAGCAGAAAAAAAGTCTTTACTTCCATGGAAAATTTTTTCAGTGAAAAGTCTTATGTAGCATAGCCTTTGTGGCTCTGATTTAGTGCAGAATGCAGAGTGGATGCACAGCAAACCAGCTAGACTGAAATCTTTCTCTGTGCTGCTCTAGTGCAGCATCTATCATCTCACTGTGGCTGACAGGGCACATACATCTTGAAACTGGGAGGTTTCTTTTTCATAAATATGTCTGTTAGATAAGGGAAGAGGCTGTTCCTTTTGAGAACAGCAAAGAAACAAGCTTCAGAATGCAAGACCAGGCCTGTCCCTTCAAATTAAATCTTGGCTCTCAGGAATCCTGCAGCAGAGGAAATCTTTACCTTTATGGAGGCCAGTGTTTATAGAGCCAATTATCTATGTTTACTGTAGCTGGCAACAAAGTCATCATGAAGTGTTTTTCCTAAAAGGAAAATTGTCCATCCACACCAAAGGTGTTTCATTAAGGTGAGGAGCTGGAGACTGCAAATTGTGGAGGGTGTCATTACATTTCTTTGCCTACAAAAGCAGCAAATACCTTGCCAACTTCACTACTGTCTCCTCATTAGCTTTTCTGATTTGTATTACACTACTTCTTCACCCCATTGTGCCAGATAATGCAGAAACAAATAATAAAATCCAACCTTTTTTTAGCTGAGCCCCTTTAATTCTTCTTGGTGGGGCATTCTCAAACATGAAAAACATTTACATAAAAGAAAGATTGCTGTACGTCTTTGACAGCAATCTGAGCTGCAAAGAGAAATTACGTTACCTGGAACTAGAAGTGATTTTACCTTAGAAAACCTCAACATCCAACAGTCTGAGTCAGCAGGAAAACTGCTTCTGAGTTCTACACACACTAGAACAAAAAGTGCAGATTACTCTCCAAAGAAACATAGTAATAAGGCTGTTCACCTAATGAACCCTCATAACTTCTGGAAGAAATTCTGCACCTACTGAAGTTTAGTAGGATTTTCCCATTAACTTCTTAGTAGCCAGTAATTCACTATCAATTCTTAGGTCTATTCATGCCCTGCTGTCTTCCTTCCTGGAGTGAATGGAGAACACCTGTGCAATTACTAATGTTTAGATTCAATGCTTTTGATAAAAATCAAGACATTTTAATTCTATTCTGGTCAGAAATTTTTACGTCAGCTTTCACAGGTTGTTGGGAGGGTTTTTGAATGTTGGCTATAGCATAGTAGGCACGCCTGTATGCTGGCTAGCTTTTCAGTAATATGGTAACATTACTGCTGGAGAAGGAGCTGGATGACCCTCTTCCTACCTGAGGAAAATTAGACCATCTCAGCCTTTTCAAAATCACCAGGTTAACATCAGAAAGAAGAGAAAAAAATAATATTGTTTACTCTTACTCTAAGGATACAATTCCTACTGTCCAAAATCTATATATTCATTGATCCTTCCCAGTTTTATTTTAATAACAAACTTCTGGAATATAATATATGTCTTCCCATTCTAACACACACACACACACACACATACAAGTCACGAATTCAAGCTATGGCTCTCCTTGAGTCTCTTTAGGAATGAGACTCCTATTTATGTTAGTGTCATGAATAATTTCTGATTAATGCCAGTGCTGGTATATCAGACTTTAAAGTAAGTATGATAACCTTCAAGGAACCTTCCTTCAGGGAAGATGTCAGTTTCTTTTAACTTCTCTTTAATCTCCACTGTCTCAAGAAACTCTACCTTTTCTCTCTTTAATGAGATTTAAAATTTATTATGGAAAAAATTGGATTAAGAAATAAAAATCAGTTTGTCTAAGCCTTCCAGCCTAAACTTTTAGGTCTTTTTGAAAACTCAGAAAAGGAACATGTCTATCAGCTCATAATCTGAAATGTTTAAGTGACACAGAGCCTCCTGTAGGGTTCAGCCAGATCACGGAGCCCTTCTTTCTGTGACTCCGACTGAATAGTCCTCAGAATTATTGAGTGCCTTCAACTGCCCTGGAAAAAGTGATTCAGTTTTATCCAGCAGTAATGTAGCTTGAGAAAAGATTGTGTCAAACAAACATCAGAAACTCAGGGTTTATGAGACTTCTAATGCTCAAGAACAAAACTTGGGGATATGGATTTCTGGTGTTTCATTGTCAGAAAATAAAAAAAAAAGATATAAACATGGCTAAAGATGTGGCAGTTTTCTAATCAGTAGGCAGACGGGAAGTGCAATTTCTGTGATACTGACTCTTCTGAGAATTTGTTGTTTTATCCAGCTGAGTGTCTGGCCTGAACTTGGCTAGATAATAAAAAAAAAGGAGATCTAATATTTTGGCCTACAGTATCATAGAAATTGTTCAGCAAAAACATGAAAGCCTGCATGAGCTGAACTGGAAAGCAAGAGGATATTGTGTAATAAATAGGAGTTGAGAAGGTGGCTGGGGAATAACATTTTCCATTACACCAATTCAAAGCAGAAAACTCAGCCTCAAGTTTTTTTTCTCCCTGTATGTTCTCCCTCTTGGTTTCTCAGAAAGGCACTCACTGTGTTCAGATATAGATTCATTTTTCATTTCTTATGCAAATATTAATCGACTGAATCATGAAGCTAAGTTCGTCATAATGAGCAGTTTCAAAGGAGCATATAACTACCAAGAGTTCATGGTGGTTCAAGGACTTTGCTTTTACAGACTTCTGCAGAGATTGAAAGTTAGATCCAATACAAACAGCCCTTTCACTAGGCTCTCACTGGTTGTGACAATGAAATAAATTCTGCAGAAAGCACACCATTAATAATATCCTTTCCTTGTTTCCAAAAGGACTGTCTACGTTAAATAAGATGGATGCTAATTTTAGATACTTAAAAACAAATATCATTGAGAAATAATGTCTTTAGAAGACATGTCAGAAGGCAATTTTCTCTCTTCTACTGATGACTCACAGCACATGTTGCTACATAGCAATTCTCTTCTCAGAGAAGAGGAATCCATCTGTTTGATTCTAGTCTTTGGAAACTGCCCCTTCTTTCTGCTTCTATTTCTAGGTCTCCCCAGTAATTACAGTAGGCAGCCTCTGATTGCTCTGCTATATCTTTGGATGTAGACTGACTTTTGAGATCTACACAAAAAAGAAGATTATAGCTAGCAACTCTCACAAGCCTCAGAAGTGGATTTCAATACTGAGTTGCTCACTAAAAGTCCCTACAAGAATGCCAGTCAGTGGGAATTTTGTTTGCAAGTTGTGCGTTTAACAGCAGCTGTACTAAGGTCATGGAGCTATTGACAATAAACTGGAAACTTTAAAAAAACATTATTCTCCCCAGATAACTAGGCCTTCAGGTCACAGATGCAGCTACTACATTTTGGAGATACAAGTCTAATTACTCCAAGCCAAGATACTCTTTCAAGACAACAGTAATCTTCTTGCATGGAAAAGCCTTTAAAGCTCACTCATTTAGCCCTTGATCCCTTTCCTGTCTGGTATTACCTTGCCTTGGACTGTCTTAATTTATTTTTATAATTTCCAAAGCACCTTGTCGAAATCTGTTATACTACTTTTTTGATGTAAATTTTGAAAATTCATTTATCATTAAATTAATGATGAGGAACAGATAGGGGCACTGAAAAGTAGATTTGCTACTACTCTGATATTCCCAAGTCAAGACAGAATCTGTTAGACCAAGGATCAGAGTCAGCATGACGAGAAAGCTGCTGTGTTTTGAGGGCAGAATAGCAGTGCACTTTGCATGGTGGATGGTGATGTTCTGGATGTCTCAAATATTACACTGCTTTATGTAATGCAGATACAGCATAATTCCCATTTTCAATAATTTCAATAATCTAGGCGTTTAAATTATTTAAGTGAATCCTAATGTATCAAATTATCTACAGATTATAAAATTGTCACTCTGAAGCTTCATCTTGGAAAGTGCAGGAAATGTTTAGTCCTGCAGTTCTTTTGAGGAACTAATGTTGTTCCATCTGCAGGACACAACCTATTGGTCCATGAAGCAGAATGGGAGCTGTACCCAGATGTACCTTTCTCCAATACTGTCATAGTGCTCTTTCAGTGCACACACTGCTCTCTGCTGGAAGGTTTTCATGCATGTGTTTGACGTGAGAGACCCACTGGAAGCTCTCAATCAGCCTCCAGTGCCATCCATGCTTGCTTGGGTATTTATGCCTGCAAACTGTGTCTTTTAAATATGGGATAAGTAAGAACATGCACTTCTAATCCTTCTTCATCTACATCAGCTTCTGGTCCCTTGTCTGGACCCCATTTTTTATCATCTGAAAGAGTAGATGGCAAAATGTTCCCAGATGAGGTTCCTCTGACCACTCTTGACTGTTTTGTCCATGAACAAGTCAGTTTAACTTCAAAGCATATTGTAATTTTTCTGATCCTTTTTGATCCTGTATGGATACCTCAGCATTTTCCTTCAGCTTAAGAAGTTTATGGCATGTTGTTTCTGTGGAGCAAATGACAAAACTCCTACCATTTTTAACAAACACAAGCTGATTCCCAGTAGCACTGGCAGGTTAAAGATCTGTTTCTTTTTTAAACGGTACAACATTGACTCAAGCCTTGGCAGTGGCATCTGGGTCAGGTGCTGCCAGTGTGGTGTAGACACACTGCTGCTTGGCATTCTTCAAGCATAACTCTGTCTCTTGAGGCTGTGAGAACAGTTCCTGCTGGGAGGCATTAGCAAAGAATGGGTTAAAGTGACTCTACAAGAGAAAAGAAGATGTGGGAATGGAAGCTGAAGGGGTTTAGTTGTTCACAGGATACAGTACAAAACTGTGCCGAGTGTGGCTTCCGCTGCCTATTCCATCCTGTTTAACAATTGACATTTTGAAACAACTGAACTCCTTCTCTGTAGAACATGATGCATAAAATAGCTTTTTATATGTTACTGGCTAGTTTCATGAACCACTAGTGAACATACTGAATAAATTCAGCCAAAGTGTCACTGCATGTCCTCAGTAAGTGGAAGCTTGCTTTGTCTTGCACCCACCTGACCTGTGCAAACCCAACCAAGTTTCTTGATTCAGTTGCTGCTCAGCAGGGGAATGTGGCATCAGCAGACCTGATGTCATGAAAGAGAAGACAAGAAGTTTCTGGGCTGGGTGAGAAAGCAATCTCATCAGTACAGCTTGCTCTTCCTGATCAAAGTTCACAACTGGAATAATCAGTAGGCATTGGCTTTGGTCTTAAACCACAGATTTCATTTTCAAGGAATTAAAAATTATTCAAGTTAGTTTCACTGCACTGACTTTATATTGCACAATTTAAAGATGCCTGAAAGTCTCTGAAACCAGAAGCATTAGTCAGTTTGCTGACAAGTGCTGAAAATATGTACAAGTGCACTTCAGGCATCACAAGGACTATGGATCATACTAAATGAAGCACTAATGTAATGAGTTTATCAAGAAAATTCCATTTCAAGGACATAATAAAGAAAAGGTATAACCTTAGGCCTGAATAAAATCTTGTATTTGAGAAGCTAAGAGTGATTTTATTAAATTGTATTCTCAAATCTGCCACACGATACATGAGCATAAAGGCTCTGTTTAGTGGGTGCATATATGTATGGATGGATGGATGTAAGCATGTATGAATGAAAATTGTAATTTCAAAACTAATGCTGTTAATATTGAAAAGATATTTTTACAAATATGTCTTGAAGCAGCATGAAAGTTGTCACGGGCATCTTCGTATGAGTGCAAATAATGTTCAGTGCTATCTCTAGTCCAGTTGTCTCTGGCAGTAACATTAAAACTTCTGCTGTGTTTGGAATTGTGTCAAAAGTAATTTCTTCTTTTTTGGAATTGTTTGTCACAGTGTAAAGGACACTGAAGTGCTTGTGAACACATGCATTTGCACATGCCCAGCCCCTCACCTGCTCACTCCTGTAAGACATCCTTGTCCTACTTCTTTGAAACTCAGACTTTAAATGATGCATTTAGTTATGTTCAGCAGTCACGTGGAGTATTCATCAGGAAATCCAGAAAATTTGTACTAAGTTATTTCTAGAGTGAAAAAAATGTTAGTGATTTCCAGAAACTTAATAAAATTTTAAATACCTTTTCTATGTGTGGTAGATTGGACTGGTGGCACCATCCACTAAAATTGCCCAGAAATTCCATTACAAAATCATTTTCCATAGCTCATAACTTTGCCAAACTTTAACTATTTGGCCTGAAATTTTGCATACTCGGTAATCTGCCTCAGGCTGAATCTTTCTGGAAAATTTCAGTCAAAATTGCTATTTCCAAGAACTAAATTAGGAGAAAATACATCATTCTATCCATATCAAAATGTTCTGGTTACCTCTTTTGTGTGAAATTTTAATGATTTGAAGCAGGAACATAAAATTTGGAAGGGGTGACTGAAGTGTCCAGCCTGTGCTCTTCGTTGTTGACGTGGAACTGCATCTTGAATAACTTAAGACTTTAAAAAAAAAAACAAAAACCAAAAAGCAAAGATGAAAAAAACCCCCAGAAAGAAAATATCTCGGTCTGCATCCTCCCCTGACTAGAGGACTGTGAGGCTTCTGAAGTCACAGCTCTAAAAGGCTGCTACGTGTACTGATGGAGATTTCAGCTTGAAGTGAGCAGGGCTTTTATTTGGAGTAGATCAAGTCAGGGAGTGGTGCCAAGAGAGTGCATGTGTTGAGACCTCCTCACTGTCAGTTCCAGGTGTCCTTGCTCAAGCTGTGTAAGGGACAAAGCTCTCTGTTTTCAATACACAGATGGCCAGAGATGATTGCAGGAGGTGTGTGTTAGGACAAAGAGTTTGGTGGACCAGAATAACTTGAAGCATCTGTCTGTAAGGAGGGAAATAGAGATCATGGGAACTAGGATATAGGAAAATAGGGCTGTGGGGTGACCCAGTTAGGTGACCCAGATGAGTCCTGTGCAGGTCTAAATTTTTGGACTGGATGTTGAATGCCAAAGGACCATGAAGGGAACTTGAAGGCAGGAGTCCTGTGAAAATAGTACTGTGCAGTCCTGTAACTAAATATTGTAGTAATGCCCATAACAGTGCTGCATTACAAGTACAATTTTGACATTTACTAATATGTGTAAGCTTGTCACTGGAATGGGTATTATATTTTTAATGCTGTATTTTAGTGTGCAATGTAAATGAATTCCATAGTTTCCAGTGTTAGGCTCTCATGACCTTCCAGATTTGAAAAACTGAACTTTATACCTCACTGGAAGACTGGTAGGCTTTCCTTCTGATTTATATAATGTTCACATCAAAACCTATTTGAGTGGCAATACATCAGACTTCACCTCACTCATGACAGAAAGTGCTGTCATGGGCTGAAATTCCAGTTTAATACTGTTTCCAAAGACAAAAGCTAAATAAATTGATTATTTTTAAATTTAAATTGAAAGGCTTTTATCCAGGCTAGAGTAGTGTTTTGCTCTGATGAAGGAGGCAGTTCATTAATACGGAAAGGACTCCTATTGGATGCAAGAAGTTAAAATTGCTGAGACACATGATTTATAAACCTCCCTTGTGGGCAGCAGGTTAGAACTGGACAGAAAAGTAAGTCAGGGTTAGTTCCATTCAACTACTGAAACTGGTTCCTTCACAACCCGGGCTGAACTGAGCAGAAAAGAGTCTAAACCAACTTTTAATTCAGCAATATTTATGGAAGAATTTAGGTTAGAATGGACATTGGAGATCAGCTGGTCCAAACCCCTGCTGGAAGTATGTGTTAGTAGAAATACAAGAAATTAAATTAGGTCCTTATGCAGAAAACAAAACAAAAATTTTTCAGACATTTTAGGTAAATACTGTTTTTCTTATAAGAAATTACTCCCTTTGCAAGAAAAACACATTTTTGAGGTCAGCAGAGCAGTTTATATCTTATGTCATATGAGAGCAAACAATGAGGGAAGAATTAGTAAAATTCTTAATACAAGGAACACAAAGTGTGAGATTCTTGAAAACAGCTGTTCTGCTATTAACATTCCTTAGACACTGAATGATTTTCAAAGTGGCTTTAAGCCTTGCCAAGTTAATTGACATTGTATCTGGGTTGGTCAGGACAAAGACTATTGGAAAAGGGACCTTATTATTGTTCACATGGGTCAAATGAGGGCAAGTCTTAGCTGATCTGTGACCTGCAAGGTTAAATGTTTGGCCCCATCAGATTGTCAGATTGGCAAAGAAAGCAATAGAGACAGAAAGAGCTGCTGGGTTAAGCAGCAGTAGTTCACCCATACTGTCTTTCACACAGTTGCACAAATATAAACAAAAAGGGAAGAATTTGTTTCTAAGGTATGCTAAAATAACATCTGAGAAGTTTTGTAACAGACACAGGCTCTGTCTCTGAGAAGCTGATCATATCATTCAAATACTCTGTATATGGAGATGCCTTTCACAATTTAAAAATCCTTCACTACTATTTGCTTCTGATTTGTGTTTAAAAAGAATGTTTGCAGCAGTATGTAAGCATCAAATAGTTTAATATAAATATCATAGCATACAAGCCTTCAAAAACATTTAACTGTTAGCAATGCTTAAAAACAAATTTCTGATATGACTTACCAGCTGGCACCATAACAAAAATGATAGGATAGCTTAAAACTCTGTTACCTTTGTGCTAACCAAAGCTTTTTAAAAAATGCAACAACAGTATGCTTGAAAACAGACATAAACATGAAAGTTTATGCTGGAAATTTCCTCAGCTACTTTCATATTGGTCAGAGACAAATAAATCGGTGTGGTCCATATTTTTAACATGGCTGATTTTTGGACAATAATGGATCTGCATGCATCCTATTCTGCAGCAAATACTCAACAGTTTATAAAGCGGGAATCTGGGGTTGTGTTATCAGTGGATATTGGACTGCTGTGATGAGATTAATGTCATCTAACTTCATCTACCTGGGATACATCCATTAAGCCTAGGATAATCTTTTTAGCACTTTCTACAGTCGTGCAAGAGACATGCACAGCTCCAAAGAACAAATCCTTCAAAAAATCTCTGAGGATGTCTGGTGGTCCCCACTGGATTCAAATGAGTAGATGAAACTGTGGCCCTTATTTTTAAGACTTTTAAACCTATGTGAAATGAAACTAACTCTGAATCTATTTTTCCGCCCCTTTTGGATGTACAGAGACTTAAAGAAAATTCCCCCAAACTTGAAAATCTGTTTTGCTTTTGCAAAAGAATGTAATCTTACATGTAAATAAAGTCTGCTAAAAAGATGTTAGAGTGCATAGCTTGGATCCAAAACCTGGTCTATAAAACATATTGGTCTTAGTCAAAGTATTATCTGTAAAAAGGAGATGAAGAGTGCACATGATAGGATGAATAAATTGTTGACAAAAGGCAGAAATTCTGTATGGATGTAATCTTTAATGGGGGAAAAATGTAGTGGCCTCCCTGTCGGCCATGAAATGTCACTTGTTCCACAACACTAGGTTAAATTTCTATTGCAATTGATAATATATCGTTGATGACCTGTTCCTTATCACTACTTCAGCATTTAGTTTGCAATTTTTATTTGTTCTCTAAAATTAATACCATAATTTCATTTTGAAATTTCATGAAACAAAGATACTTTTTATGTAATCGATGTTCATGATTACTAGTTCCATTACACAGAGGACAAAAATAAGTTAAAATTGAGGAGCTGATTATTTTGTTAGTCTGGTAAGCCTCAATGCTACATTACAGAATGCTGTCTTGCAATTGTATCTTCAGCAATTTTATTCTTGAACTGTCTACCTAATACAGACATCTGAAAAGTAAAGTTGAATTACAGGGTAAGAATGACAAACTTTCATATTCTTGGTTCATCTGGATTTGTTTAAGGCATATTTGACATTTTAATTTATTTCAACATTGTAGTGGTCCATACCATAGCAGGGTTTTTGATGAATTGCTTCTGTATCCAAGACAGTTCTCCAGTAACCATTCCTAGGAAAAAAAAGAAAAAGGAAACGTTTAATTGTAATCAAATCATCAGCCTAATCAGAGCTGCAAAAAATATGTTTATTTTTAAAGGATAAGGAGTGATTTTATTTAATAGGATATAGTCTGTATCATAAATTGACAGTCCCTGAGGAAAAAAGATGCAGGCACTTTGTTCAGCAGACTCTTGTTTAATAATGCAGTCTTCTGCCTTGTTACAAACATCACATAATTGACAGCCTGAGGCCAATGGGCCTTTTGTCCAACTTGTGACTGCCAGAAAGTAGTTAAAAAATAGCTCCAGCTTACTGATGCCTTAGGACAAGGACCCTCAAAAAACCTGGTTTTTTATCAAGGAAATTTCTGCTGCTTATGGGGCCGTAGGAGTATATTATTAATCTCTCATCCTCTTTATTCTCTCCTTTTTTTATTTATCAGTCTGCCTTCACGTGCATGGACCTTGCTCACTTTTTGAGCTTGCGTCAGTCTAAATAATTTCAACCAATAATCAAACATGCAAACTAAAATAAAATTGTTTCATCAACAGGAAAACAGTTACTAAGGGGAGTATTATTCACTCTATTTAACTTCAAGATTATTCTTAGACAGCTTCAGTTTTACTCACTTTCTTTTTATTGGATTTATTGCTCAGGCATCAACATTTTGTGAATTTCACAGAATCACAGAATATTCTGAGTTGGAAGGGACTCCCAGGGATTAATTTCAGCTTTAAACTGTCATTGAAAAACACAAAGTAAACCAGCATTTTTTAAAATTTGTTTATTTTCTTGATATGTAAGTGAAACTCAAGGACACATTTTTAGATTAGAAGCATTTATTCAAGCACTATGAAGTTAGGGAAAGCAGGTATCTGCAGCTAATTATTAGTGTAAACAGAAGATTGGAAGTGTTTTGTATTTTTCTGTATGATTGATCAAGATATAGAAGCAGATTTAATTTTTATGGTAAGATAACTTTTTCCAAATAAGTACTTTTAATCAGAGATATTTCGAATAATTTTCTTTTCCAGCAGCATTTTCAAGTGTTCAGACTAGTTCCATATCCTGCTAAAAATGAAAGGGGATTAAAAAAAAAGGTGCTTCACCCATCTGTAAAATAACACTATCCAAGCCACTGAAGTACGGGTCAAAACCCGTTAAATTTCAAGTCCCTGGTTCAAAAGACCATACTGGGTCTGTGCAGGCTGGCAGGCCCTGCTTGCCATGGGTCCTGCCTTCCCTGGTCCAGCCTGGGAGTAGACACGAGTGCACCACAGCTCCTTCTGAGCCAACACATACCAGTCTCACCTGGGGCACACACCTGAAGTGCTGCCAAGGGCTGGAAAGCAACCCCAGCTCTGCCCCTACACCTGGATCTGCCCGGAGTAGACCAGATGTGTGGCCAGATGAAGCAGTTGCATTCTGTAGGACAGATTAAACACACTTGGAGGCAGGGTCTTCACCCTTAGGTGCTCAGCCAGTAAAACCATGTTTAGGCTTGCAGAAATAGTGATATTTTCCAGGGTTTGAATTAAAAACAACTCTTGCAATTCTCTTACCAAGAGTATCAGATGGAAGTTTGGTTTGTGTACTTCTTTGCTGGACTTGGTTCACCCAGCTGCTTGATGTCTGCATATCTATTCAATATCTTAACTAGCCTGGAGAATGATGGAGCAAGTGGTGCTGAGTGCAAATGAAGCGCACTGCTCTCCACTGGAAGCAGGTTCTTCAGGTGAGATGTGTTTGTATCTATCATGTGACTTGTGAGCCTAAGTGAAGACTCCTATTGCCTCTGCAGGAATCTGAATTACCTCTGAAATCCTGAATGACAAGTTTCATCCTGGAAAGGAAATGCTTTTTCACAACTATCTCCCTTTAAATTGTAGGAGGAGGGCAACGAGGATGGGGAAGGGTCTGGAGGGAAATTCTTAGGAGTAGCAGCTGAGGTCACTTGGTTTGTTCAGCCTGGAGGAGACTGAGGGGAGACCTCATTGTGGTCTTCAGCAAGGGGAAGAGTCAGGGAAGGTACCGATCTCTTCACTCTCGTGAGCGGTGACAGGACTTGAGGAAACGGCATGAAGCCGATTCAGGAGAGGTTTAGCTTAGATAACAGGATAAGGCTTTTTACCCAGAGGGTGGTTGGGCACTGGAACAGGCTCCCCAGGGCAGAGGTCACAGCACCAAGCCTCTCTGTGTACAAGAAGTGATTGGACAATGCTCAGGCACATCTCACGCTTGAGATGTGCTGTTCAGGGCTAGGAGCTGGACTCAGTGATCCTGATGTGTCCCTTCCAACTCTGTATATTCTATGATTTTGATCCTAAGTTTGTGTAAGCAGACAATCTGGTTCTGAAGGACAGGCTGCATCCTCAAATTTGTGTATCACTGCTTTCCTTAGCCCAGGACAATCCAAACACCACTATCCAATACCCAACAAACTATCCTGTTGCACAGGAGGGCAGGGAATTTTATCAGAAGACTGCTTGGTTAAGCAAGGGATTCTTAGCCTGTCAGTGAAAGGGGTCTAGATGCAACCTGCAACTGCCAAAGAGGAATTAGGAAAATGTCAGTGTCAAACT
This sequence comes from Aleadryas rufinucha, assembly GCA_013397815.1. NCBI lineage: Eukaryota > Metazoa > Chordata > Aves > Passeriformes > Aleadryas > Aleadryas rufinucha. The sequence goes on along the minus strand of VZTH01003437.1, from coordinate 161,474 downwards.
CTTCTCAATAGTGGCAGTCAGTGTAATAAGAGAAAACCAGCACAAACTGCAGCCCAAGAGGCTCAAAACAAATGGGCGGAGGAATTTTCAAAATCAGGTAGCACAGCCCTGGAACAGGTACCCAGAGAAGAGGAAGCAATCTCCTTGGAGATTTTCAAGATTTTACAGAAGTGAAACCACAGCCAGCCTGAACTAGGGCTGTGAGGAGATTGGAGTAGACAGCACTTCTATCATTTTAGAAATGTCCTTGGACAAGTAAAGAACCCATTTCTCTACTTATCCTTGTTGAGACTTGAACTTAGCTAAGCTGGGGATTTTGATGCTGAAGAGGGAATGGGAATGCCCTTCTGCCTCCTTGGTTCTGACTGAGCCTCAGCTTGCTGTGTGAGACTCAGACACTTGCTCCCTATCGACTCACTGCCCAGGCAGAGGCTGTGCTGAGGGTGCAAGGGAACAGAGTGTCAGGCAACATGGGGAATTCACAGGCAGGTTCTTTTTTTGGGGGGGAAGAGATGCATAGTGGCTTGGGGCTCTGTTTTGGAAAAATTCCTGTAAATGCCTAAGTGTTTTGGTCTGTCTAGGCCAAAGGCCCTGCAAGGGACAGTGGAATGACTGCAACTCTCTAACTCCTTAGAGCTAGAAGTCTGAAGTCTCTAAGAAAAACAAGTATGCTAAAACAATAAACAGCAACAGCTACATATTTACTTATTACCAACGTTTTTAAAGGTTAAGCTTTTCACAAAATTTTAACATTAAAAATATTCTGCATGTTGCCTTTTCAAAACTCCATCTTTATTAGAGCTACTCTCACCTGACATCTCAAACTTTTTCTCCATTCAGTCTCTGATTTCTGACTGTACATTCCTTCATTATTTGCAGTACTTGCTAATTAAGTGCTATCTGCAAACTTGGATGTCTTTGCTTTCCACATCGCTGTTACATTATATTTGCGTAAATATTTAAAATCTGGACCTCTAACACTGACTCCTGTCATCTTCTACTACTGACATTTTAGCTTGAATACTTTCCATTTATGACTACAGTAGATTTCCTACTAATGCAGCCAAATTTATGTTTAAGCATGCCAGTTTTCTTCCTCTCCTCTGACTAGAGCAGAGAAATTTAGTAGATTTCATGCACTTTTAAAAATTAATTAAAGTGTTAAAACCAGCAGGTTTTTAAGCTGTATGTTCCTTTACTTCTGCTAAAGCTATTGATTGCTTTCAAAGGATTTCAAACTGAATTTGTGTCATGTGAAATACATCATCTTTTGCAATTTTTCTCATCGAGTTCAGTATTCTAAAAACTTTTTGTGATATTTCTTTGTGCATAAGATCATATTTCCTTTCACATCTCAGTATGCACAACTGTGTATGTTTCTGACTTTATATTAATACAAACACAGCACATATTCAGGATGTAATAATATTATTTGGAGGAAATATAGCTGTTTTTTTCTTGGAAATTCCCTATCATTTAAATGTCTATCTTGAAGTTTCAAGCTATAAAAATAATCTTACTTCCTCTAAACCCCCCTACCATGCAGCTGTGCTTGTGTATATGCCAACTGATCCATCAGCCTTCCTTTCAAACCACTTCAAGAATCTGCACATCCCTAGGGATCTGTGGTCTCCCAGAAAAGGTGCAGTTTCACACATGGAGCTTCTTCATGGCCTTGCTTTGTGTTAAACATCCTTGTCTTATTTATGCTTCTTCTTCCATATTTGCCTCTAAATATACTTTTCTTGGCTTCATTTTAAGAGTGTGTTTCTATATTTAAATTACTGATGATTTATGTTAAATACAAAAAATAATTTTTTTATTCAGAATAAGTATACCTGGTTTTTACCATGTAGGTGTCTGAATTAAATTTTTCAGAAGTACTGCGCAGTTTGTAATTTGCCATAAACAAAACTGGAAGTCACTAGAGTTATGAAGAAATAGAATTATTTTTTATGAAGGATTGCCAAACACAGCACATCATAGGCTATCCCAAACAGTGTGTGAAGCATCACTAAAAAGAATTCTGAAGTGTAAGTATTTATGTATGCTTTACATATTGACAGAAAGACTTCAGTACCTAAAACACAAAGGACAAGAGGATATTTTTAAGCAGCATTTTGAAAGAAGTGTTGGAGACAAAGTTCGTTTAGAGTGTTTAACACATGCAGTTCATGTCAAACATGACACATTCTGTCAAGCAACAGTGACAAATTAAACAGTAATTTTTCTTGAAATCTCTTTTAACAAACCCAAACCATGTTCCTGGAACTGCCTTAATATATAGTAAGAATATACTATACAGAGAAAATACATTTAATTGCTCCTTTTTCTTCCCCATAACATAGTCATTTACACATAGTTTAAAGGCCTCTGTCTCATAAGATTCTCACTAACTCACTTCAGCCAAATATATATTCTCATGAAGAAAAGAGTTTTTTGTGATCATTTGATTGTCAAGTCTGGCCACTTTATGAGCTGTCTGCCAGGATATCTCTAAAGTTAAAAGATGATTCTTCAAATAAAGAAGTTCTGAGCCCTGGAAAATAAGGGATCTTCACTGTACACCTCACAGTGTGTGAATTAGTTAGAAGTTACATGAAATATGCTTGCTGCATGAATATCCTTTTGTATCTGTGCTTTAGGAGAGTAATATAGGACAGCTGTGCTTCACACTTTTTCCATGTCATTACCAGGTCACATCACTGGGTCTCTGCTTGCATTCAATTCATGTTCTCAAGTATGTTTGTCATTAAAATAAAGAAATAAATAAGAAAAACCACATATGCTAAGCTTAAACTGAAAAAAAAAAAAAAAAAGGGTCAGTTTTCAGAAATGTCATTGAGTTTATCCTTCTGACCCACCACAGCAGTCTGGCTGCTGGAGGGCTCCCAGTGAGGAGTGAAAGATGATGCTGGGCACACAGAAATAGCACTGTTTCCACACTGGAAACAGCATGGTAGCCTCTTCAATGTCAGCATGTAACCACAAACTGATTCTGAACCCTCAGCTTGAATGTCTAAGCATGACTAACACCTAGATAAGGCTTTTGACTATAATCCAAGTCTGTTCTCAGGAGCCTGTCAGGAAAGCATGGGAAGACACTTCCAGTTAATGTGAGTAGTGTGTATTTTGCTACCAAAGTATTAGCTGCAGAAATATCCTCTGAAAGGTGTGTGTGTGTGGGTAGCACACCTTAGCCCATTGTTCTCCACTCTGCTTCTCTGGTTTATACAGCTGTACACAGTGGCTTGAGCAGGCAGAATTCACATGGCTGTTATCTGTCAATAATCAGCATCACTTGTTGCAATTACATGAGAACCTGCTGTCATGTGGAGTTGAGGGACAGCTGTCCCCTAAGGCTATGCCCTAGGGCTAAAGAGAGGTTATGTCTCAATACAACTCTCGTATGATTAATTTAATAATGTATTACATGCCATGCTTCCTGAATGTTCCATTGTGCTCTCTTTTTTCCTATCAAAGAGCTATTCAAAGTAAACAGTGACCTCATCAATACCATCTGAAACTTACAGTAAATGGAAATCTTCCAAAACCATAATAGAAACCATATTTCAACAGATGTAAAAAGCAAGATGAGGAGTGAGACTTAATTTGGATGTGAATGTTACAATACTTGATACTTGGCTTTGCTCAACCTCATGTTTTTGCTAAGTGCATTTGGCTTTTTTCATGCAAGGATCTAGATTAAAAAAAGAGCAAGAAAATCACTACTTCAGCTTTCTCTGAAACATTCATGGCTTGGTGAAGAAGAGAGAAGGAATTTTACCCCAGAAGACAAAAAAACAAAGCAGAAAAAATTTGCCCGGCGAGAGAGAGGAGCATGAGTACTGTCAAGATTGAGATTTTCAAAGCTGCAAAGGTGTTTGAACAAACACAACGTTTTATAAAAGTATTTGTTAGCCTATTCATTCATGACCTCTAAAATGCCACCTTTCAAAAGCATGCAGGGATTGCTAGGACAGGAACAAAGCTGCTATTCAGGCATTTTTAGATTGATCACAGCCCATAAGCCAAGTAAAATAAAAGATCCTACCAGAACATCTCTGTATTAAGCTGCAGGTGCTTGATTTCCAACTTGGAGAAACAGTTGTCTTTGCCTTGCTGATATATTTGGATTCTCTTAATCTCTGAAACACAGTAAATTTTCCAGGCTACAATTATTTAAATTTTCTAGATAGAGAGGAACACTTAATAATTTAAAGGAAAAACACCAGGGGTTTACACTTTGGTTTGGGATCTACACATTCAACAAGTGTTTAAAAAGCAACACCTGTTTAAATAGTAAGCAGTTAGAGGCTTGGATTCTGATTGGATGTCTTTATTTCGGTTGAGTTTTTCTACCTGTAGATTAGCATCTCATATAATAAATTCTAAGGCCAGCTGCATTTTCACTTGCAGTACTAATAAGTTCAAAGTACTGAGCACAATACTGTGATTTCTATCACATTAATATAAATCCCCTGTCAGAGTTGTCCATCACTGCTGTAATATCCTGTCATAAAATCTGTCCTGTTAGGTGATGTAACAGTGCTTACAAGCCTTTAGGAAAAAATATGAATAAAAAAGTCATGTAAAATATACTAAACAGGTGGAACACCCAGCAAAGCCCTTGTTTCCAGCATTTTGGCAAACACTCTTGGCCTTCCTTATCTAATTTTAAAATCCAGAAGCTATAAACAATTGACCTGCAGAAAATAATATAAAAAAATTATAAAGACATAGTCTAATATACAGTCAAAAGTGGTTTAATTATATTTGCTTGTATTAGTATCTTCATATTTCCATCATATGTTTTATATCTGACAGAGAGCCACAGACATTCTAGGTGGGTGAGATTTATGCCTCAGAGTGTGAAGAATGTCTAGTAAGTATGCAACAGGTTTATCACATTTCTGGAAAATGTTTATCACCCCTTAAGAAGATTATGGTTATTTATGATATTGGAAGAGTAGTATTTTGCTTCCTTTTTTAAAAAAAAACAGCCATTAAAAATTGAAGAAATCTCATTAGAACATGTGTGCTTTGTTGAAAACTTATGGTCTGCTTGCTGATGTTTTTATCATGTCTACAAGCCATAATCTTTTGTGGACAGCACACTCCCTCCGCTGGACTCTGAACCTGTGAAGAAGATTCTAACTCTGGTCTTAGCAGCATTTTAATTTTAGAACAAGATAAGAAAAAGGATTTCAGGTAGGTAGAGAAGGGTGTAAAAGAAAGTTTTGTACAGTGTGATAAATAACTGGATCTGCACAGTTAGCAGCCACCCTGGAATAGAAGGCCGTAAGTGCTTGTGTGTAAGTGTGTCTGTCTGTCTATTTGTTGGCATTATTCACAAGAATCAATAGTATATATTCTTCTAAATAATAATTTTCTTGATAACCTGAAAAATACTAATATGCTAAGTAGCAAGATCTTGATTCAATGGAAGGGCAGTTATTTTAAAGCTGTGTAAGTTCACATAACTCTTGTCAAACTATGTGTTGGAGAATGGGGAGAATTTTGTTGTTTTATTTAGGCCTCACAGCATGAAAGCAAAAAGCTTTTTCTTGGAACAGATCCAAAATGGTGTAAGTATATGGTAATTTATGTCTTTATTCCATGTTTTTCAGTATTTCCCCCACCCCAGCTGCGTATCACAGGATAAGTGCTCTTCTTCTGTGTGTGGGGCGTCTGGAGGGGACAGATATACCAAACTAGAATACAAATTGGCAGATTTCAGTAAATAAACATTACTTCTTCATATTACAGTCTTCATTGGTTCATCCTGTAGGGTGGCTTTTTCCTCCCACTCTGCAATGCTATGAAATCGTATAGAAACTTTCCCTTTGTCCAATTCTGTCAGCATTGTTTTCTTTCAACAGGATGACTCACTGCTGATCTGGATTCCCTGTGTATGGTATCACAGCTCTGTGAACAAAGTTGCTCTCGTGTTAGCCTGACATCATCTTTATTATGCCTTTCTTGTCACTGACACGAAACAGGACAGGCCAAAGGAGACTACCTGTGTCTTGTCATTTCAGCAGCACTTTGACAGTATGCTTAGCACACTTTCTACCGCATTTTTCCTTTGACCCCATTCCTCTTCTGAGAAAGCTACACAGTAAGTCAAGCACTTCATGGGTATCAATTTTCTTCAGCTAGCTGCAGTTAGGATTTATATCCATCTCATTTCAGCTCAGATGATCTCAGGGCACAGAGGCAATATATTTGCTTGTCTATTAACTTCTGTGGAAGAAAATATCTCATCTAAGTAATGTGATTCACAGTTAAACTTGTCTAATAAGCAGGACTGCTTTTACTCACTTCTGTCATCCCTGAGCTCCATTATACATGCTGGTCTGGAGGCCCATGCTGGTCTGAAGTCTCATTTCCAGAAACCAGCAGTTGCTCCAGTGTAATTTACTGTAAAGCAAGGAACCTTTCTTTCCTTCTAGGTTCATCAAGATTGCACTAGGAGGCAAAACGCCTTTCACAAAACCTCCTCAATAGGTCTTTACCACGAACTTCTATGGTGCAATGTAGTCCAGTAATGATCCTGCTTTAGACACAACCACTGCTCCTGTGGTGACTGTCACTCAAATTACAGCTCACCTCAAGAAGCTGACAGGAAAATTCATGAGAAACAGCATAGTGAGCACATTAAAAAGAACTCCTGGCTGTGAGATACGTAGCAAAGTAGTAAAGCTACCAGTTTGGGTGAATGGTGGATTTACCAACTTTCCACCAAAGCCCAAACTCACCCCGTCACCAACTCCACCACCTCTAGGAAGACCTCAGTGGTTTGTAAGGCTTGACATGATATAGAAGAGGTGCTGAATTGTTGTTTGCCATATTATTTTTATCCATCTCAGGTATATAATAAGGGTTTACTTAGGAGATGAGTGTCTGAACTCCAAGGAAAGTGTTCAGACCTTTCCCCAAAATTTCACACCTTTTTTCTCTTAATATCTTGAACACGGCTCCATGGCAGATTGACAGGCTAAATCCCAGTCCTACAGGGGAGTGGATGCACATTTTTTGATAAAAGAACCTAGCTGTTTAGTGAAAAGCAGTGGATAGGGCACAGTCCCTTCCCTATTACTTAGAAAGAGATAAATGGGGTCAAGTGAATTTGGGGAACACTGAGTCCTGATCACAGTCAAGCAAGTTACATATGTTACCATTTTGCCAATTAGCAAGGTAGCAATTGCAAGCTAATGGGGCCCTGTTTTTCTTAGTCTATCTCAGTTTCTCGCAACTCTGATCAGTGTCCCACACTAAGAAGTCTATAGTACAAGTTAAAATGTGTTTCCATTGTGACCTTACATCCATTGGCCAACTCAGCAAGGGATGATATGTAAACTGTTGCTGCAGACAACAAACTAATGCAATGTGCATTTTGGGAGAGCAGCTCTTACAGCATCTTGCACTGAGATGTATTGTGCTTTCAAAGTATTTTCGTCTAGTGTTCCCTGTTTTGTGACTGGCTGTTTTGCTCCCAATATACGTCTTACAGACACCGTGTATTACTTATATATTATATTACTTGGATAAGGGCTATGAACTAAATTTTTTTTTCTATCAAAATATGTGACTTCCCATTCAGAAAAAGAAGAAAAGTCCACAAACTAAAAATGAATAATACATTCCTGGAAACAGACTAAAGACTTGAGGAGTAGGAATGCTTTTCACTGCCACATTTATTTGATGAAAAATGTAATCTCCTATTTTGAAAAGTTTCATCTTAGTATTTTTAATTTTCTAACAGGAAACAAAAGAAAAGCATTCCATTAGGCAGTCCATAAGGATTTTTGCTGGGTATTCCCAAAATATGTGTACTTTACACTCTATTTTTCTTTCTCTGTGCAATGCACAAGTTAAAAAGAACATGGAAGGAAGGCTCTGAAGGCCAAGTCTGGCTTGCATGTTTTATGTCTGCATCCTACTGGGCCAAGCCAATTTTCTAGTTGTGAGGAGGAAAAGCATATTCAAATTTTCATAACATCATTCTTATACAACAATAAACTGGCAATAAGGAGTTTGCAAAAGTATGAGAATTAGTTTCACAAAAGTTGTGTTTAATCATTTTTGGTACATTGAAACAGTTCTCTTTCACCACTACAAGACAGAAATTCTTGCTATACATTACACAGACTACTCTGCATGAGCAGGGTTCAGGTGCTACCTGCCTGGCCCAGTCCAGGCCATTACTGCGCCTGCCGCAGACTGATACCTTTTCTGACGTGATTCCTTCTCAGAATCCTGTGCCAGTGTGGAAGATGTTATAAGCAATTTTGACCTTCATTTAAGTTATGGGAAGGGATTCTAAAGCAAGAGGAAATGTCTTCAGTATTTCGTGGTTCAAAGCTGGAATGGAGAGGATCAGCACCAACACCGTCCCACCTCCCCTAATACCCAAACGATAGCACTGTTACCCAGGAGCTTGTTACACGCAGCACAATAATCTCTTTTATAGTAGAACATAAGCCTTTAATTACAAATGGAAGAGACTGGAAAAGTTCTGACAAAACATTTTCTGGTAGGAATTTGCTGGCTCAGGCAGATTGAAATATTTTTCTGAGATGCTGGCATTTTCCCCTGGTTCCCTCAGAAGCCTGGAAGCTGGGGAGCTGCTATGGGTCTGGGGCTCCAGCAGCTGAAGGCAGCAGCTCTGGAACAGGTCCATCAGGAGCAGCCTTCAGGGCAATCCCTTTCCTAAACTGTCTTAAGGAAACCTAGCACTCACACAACCAATGCTTTGGGGAAGCCCAGGGGCTGACCTGCTCCCACACTGAAGCTTCATTGCCTTTCACAGATAATTATGAAATGTTTGGCTTTTGTTACCAAGTAGAACAAATTCAGATTTCACAATAATCAAAATCCTGCATGAAAGTCAATTAGTTCTCTCTGCAAAGCTGAAACTATGACGACATACTTCCTGCTTGTAGCACCTGCATGAAGATGTCAGTGCTGAAATCCTGGCAGTCCTGGTGAGGTTGTGTTCAACATAATTGGACATCAACCTCTTGAATACAATCTGTTTCATTACCTACTAGATGTAAAGGTCCTGTGGAGCTCCCTGATGCTAGAAAGAATAAACAAGGATGACACTAGATATTAGATGATATTTGATATTGTAACTTGGATTTTTCTTGCATTTAAGGTTTCAGGATGTGGCATTATTGCAAACATGAATAATCTCAGCAGGAGGCAAGCAGGAAGATTGCAATTCTCTTCAATGAAATAATGAACTTCACACTTCTGTAACCTTATATATATAAATACATCTGACCCCCAAAAAAATCTGCAAACAGTGTTGCAGTTTTAAAAGAGAATTCATAAACTGATAGAATGGTTTAGGTTGGAAGGGACAATAGAGATCATTCAGTTCCAACCCTCCTGATGAGGACAGGGACACCTTTCGCTAGACCAAGTTGCTCAGACCTCCATCCAACCTCCGGGTTAAATGCCTCCAGGGACAGGACATCCAGAACTTCCCTGTGTAAACTGTGCCACCACTCTCACAGTAAAGAATTTTTTCCTGATGTTTAATCTAGACCTAAACCACATATCAGTTTTTTAATTGCTGTCGGTCTGAACTTTGGAGAGAAGAGCTGCAGATGATAGCCTTGGTTGGTGACCATTGCCTGGTGATGGAGGGGTCTGTTCTTAGGCTGGTTATGAACAAGCTGTTTTCAACAGATTGCACATCAGCTGTTGCCATCTGCAAATGTCTTAAATTGATACATGGAGTCTTGTAGGACATAGTTTTGTAGAAGAATTTTATTAAAATCACTCTATCAAAAGTAGGAGAAATGCCTTACAATTTAATTTTTTTTTTCCTGGAACAGTTCATTGAAACCTATAGAAGAAATATCACTCTGCACTAAATACTTGCAATTTCTAACTTAGACAGCTGATCTTCGGTTTCTAAATGGGGCCTTTGTTCCTGAATATATCTGGTCTGTGTTTGAACACTACTGCATCTTAAAGTAGTTCCAGTTCATTAACAGGAATTATGTTTTGTTGCTTAAATGATACAGTTAAAAATAAGAGTTGATGAAAGATCCAGGTAAATATATTCTCCTTTATTCTGTGTCATTTTTCTTCTAAAGGCTATTGTGGTATAGAGTTTAATTTTTGTATGCAGATAACTTTAGGAATGTTCTCTTGCTAAATTTCAAAACAGCAAAGGAGGACATTAGCACAAAAGTTGTTTATATATATCTGAGAAGTAGACTGATACAGATTTTACAGTGATTAACCTCATTACTCAATCAGTGACCCCCTGTATTGAGCCTAGAGAGCAGAATTAGGTGTTCACATAGCAGAGTAACACTTCTGAAATGTACGGAAAACTCTAATTCTGGCCAATAAGGAAGTTGAAATACTGTATTATAGTGTGTAGGAATATGAGGCTATATTTCATTATAGAAATCTCAGAATCCTGAATGCAGCTTAACCTACTAAATTTTGATCTGCTATTTGAACCCTAACCTCATAAAGCTANCTTGAAGCACAGACTGTTTTGAAAAGTTCGCCCGGCCGCTTCTCTCTGCTCTCCCAGGCTCAGTTTGAAAGCACAGGACTCATGTTTGGGCATAGAGCGATGGTAGGGGATACACATGACATGGTCACCCCAAGACAGCTACCCATCAGAAAAAGTGAACCTTAGAGGAAGTGTACTGAACACACACGAAATATTTTTTCTAGAGTGAATAAACAGCAACATTGTTACCAAGTTATTTTCATGTTTCATTCTTATATGACTAATGATTTTTTTTTAAATTATTGAATGGGGCTTTCATATTTCTCAAGATATTCAAGAACCTCCCACTCTCAGAGTCCTTAGAGATTTGCAGCCAGCCTTACTCAGAGGACATTCCAGACTTGTCACTGCACAGCTGCTCTTGGCAGTCAGCCCTCCATGCAAAGGCTTTGCCAAAGTGTTGCTTGGACCCCCCAACCACTCTGCTGAAACAATAGTTAATACTATGACTTTTGTAGAACTGCGAAATATATTTTGGCCTTAGAATTAATTTTATTTACTTCAGTTATAAAATGTGCTGTATCTTTGACATCATGGGATTTATTTCTCCAGCCTACCGTGTTAGCTGACTAACAGTCAGCCAGGCAAGGGAGGGGGTTATCCCACTCTACCCTGCACTGGCCTCACCTCGAGTCCTGTGTGCAGTTTTAGGTGCCAAATATAAGAAAGACATTAGGCTGTTAGAATCCAAAGGAGGTCAGCAAAGAGGATGGTGAAGGGTCTGGAGGGGAAGTCATATGATATCTTATATTCCAGACGTAGGCTGCTAGGTAGCATAAGCTTTAAAGTCTGGCTTGGTGATAAATGAGATTCATTACATTTGTTTAGCTGCATGCTTGCTTTTTCCACAGGGAGTTATCTACTTTGGAAAGTCTTCCCTTTCCAAATCTTCAAAGTGCTTGCTTCAACTATCAATGATGTAAAGAAACAGAATAAACCTGAAAAAGGTTTCTTTTCCTCTCGTATTGAATTTCACTGTGGTAATTCCATGTATCTGGTCCCAGAGTACTTGATTCCAACGAGTGAAAGCAGAAAGGTGTGTATTTCTTTTTGTCCTACTCTACACTTCATAGGATGGTTTGAGTTGGAAGGGACCTTTGAAAATCCCATCCAATCCCATCCTTCTGTCATGGCAGGGACACCTTGCTCAAAGCCCTATCCAACCTGGCCTTGAACACTTAAACTTACAAACTTCTCGTTCTGTGTGAATGCCAAGAAGTTTTATGCAGATTCTCATAAGGCATTTAAAAAGAAACAAAACCAACAAACCAAATTAGATTGGAAATTATCTTTGAAAAAGCTGTGCTAGGGGTTGGAGGTCTTGGGCATTTCCAACATCTATTTTTGTAATTTTTAACATCCTCTAAGGCTGGAGCATTTGGAACCAAAACACTAGGGATTCTTCCTCTACAAGTAAAAAATGCCCTGCAAAAAAGTGGCAATAATGCTTGGAGAATTTTCAACATAGTTTAATTATAAAATGTATGATAGATTTTGCTTTTTTTAGTACAAAATGAATTTTCTGGTTTGTTTATTTTTATTTGTTTTAAAGTTAATGTTGTCCAACTGTAAAGAGAGACCAGAAAGACCTCAGACCTTGCTTTTCTGCCTCTAGCAAGAAGAGCACAAGGCAATAACAGTGAAATCCTTCCCCCTACCAGTATGGGGTTGAGGGATTATATTTGGCCCTAACTGAGCAACATCCCTCAATGCACTATGCTGTGATATATTACAATAACTATGAGTATGCCTAAATGACGGGAGGGAATCCATGTCGGCCTCTTTTTTGCTTGTTTCAGTTGTCTGTTTCTCTGCCACTTGTTTCATCCATGTCCTGTGTTCTACTCACACAGTAATGGAGTTTTTAAGGCCAAACTGAAGTTAGCATTTTAGGAAAAGACCAATTTTAATTGTGCAAGGATTTTTTATCAGTACTGATTCAAACGGTTGTTCTAGGGGATGTCTTAGACAATATTGGTTAGTGTGTAGTAAATGCTTTTAATGGCAGTTACTGAAATATATGTGAGCTTCTGAAGCTGGAAACTGACGTTCAAATTCTTCACAACTGCTAAGAGGTTGCATTAGACCTTTTTCTCAGTTGCAATGGTACCATTGCCTTTATTTGTTCTTAGTACATTAGTATTTTGCATATTGTTTTTTTAGTTTCATGAACTATGAAATGTAAACAAATTCTAAATGTGATGAATTCTTCAAACAAAAATATACTATTTCATGGAATTTTTACTTTTAGGCATGGACCTAATAAGGCTTACCTTCCAGGAGTACTCTGCCTGTGTCGTTTGGATATTACCTAATCAGCTTTTGAACTTTCCTGTTGTAGCAGCAAGATCAGAAACCTGGCATAAAGAAAGTGATTATTTTTATTTCCTTTGCTCAAATTGCAAGTGCTATAAGTTTATTCCTTAACTATCTCCAAATTGTCAGCTCTAGTGCCAATCCAAATGGAAAACCATGATATGAAATATGAAAAGACAAACAATAGTAGGCACAGATTTCTCCAAAACAAATTTTAGTTCACTTACAACAGGATGACTCAACCTTCCCTGATAGAAAGTTTAGTGACTCTTTCACAGGGGAATCAGAAAATTCTCAGAATGTACTTTTATACCACCTCCTGTAATGTAGGAATTTTTTTCCTTATACAACTTGTCCTGTTTGTCACTCACAACTTCCAACCCATGATTAAATATGCCTGTTTATTGACTCAGCCAGAAAGAAATCCACGGGCCTGCTACGTAAGTGACCTTTTACAGCTGTGCTGATGTCTTTGTTGTTCTGACCTCAAGTCTGAAACACAACAGATGCGTACTGGAATTCCTCTTGTGCTTTTTATTATTATTATTACTATTATTATTATTATTATTATTATTACTATTATTATTACTATTATTATATCATTTATATCTATGAAGACATTGAATGGAATAACAATCTAAATCACAGAAGACTGGAAAGTTATTTGAAGTGTTGCAGACTGCTTTTCATTTTTTATGGAAAAGAAGACAAGACTAAGGTTATTTTATCTATTCCAAATTTTAAGTGGTTCCTTTAGGCTTTCAGACAGGTGCAGATGGTTTCTCTTTTATATGTTAAAAATCCATAAAATTCTAGGCATTATTGACACATTAGTTCTTACAATTTTTTTAAGAGCATTTTAAAGATCTGACCCTGAACTTGGGCGGGATCTGCTGCTCCAGCTGGATCCCTACAAATCTAGGGGGCCTAATCTGAGAATCCTTGAGGAGCTGGCTGATATCATCGCAAAGCCTCTCTCAGTGATTTTCGAGCATTGTCCTGATTTTCAGGAAGGGCAAAGAAGAAGGACCCTGGAAACTACAGGCCTGTCAGTCTCACTTCAGTGTTTGGTTTAATCATGGCAAAGATTATTCTTGAAAGTATTGAAAAACACCTGGAGGACAATTCAGTCTTCGGTCACAGCCAGCATGGCTTCATGAGAGGGAATTCCTGCTTATCAAACCTGGTTTCCTTCTACAACAGGGTAATCCACCTACTTGATCTAGGAAAGCCAGCAGATGTAATATTTTTGGACTTCAACAAAGCTTTTATTGCTTTTGGTGCTATCTCTCATAGTATCCTTCTGGAAAAAATATCCAGCACACAGCTGGATAAACACATCATTTGAGGGTTGAGCAACTGGATCTAGTGACCTGTCACTAGTGGGATTCCACAGAGCTCCATCCTCTGCCCTGTACTCTTCAACATCTTCAACATCTTTCTGACCAGTCGGAAGCAGGACTTGAAGGAATACTAAGTAAGTTTGCCAATGGCACTAAATTGGGAGGTGCTGTCAACTCCCTCAAGGGCAGAGAGGCCCTGCAGAGAGACCTTGACAAATTAGAGAGATGGGCAATCACCAACCATATGAAGTTTAGCAAGTGGTGGATTCTGGATGGGGCAACACAGGATGTGCAGACAGACTGGGGAATGAGAGGCTGGAGAGCAACCNCAAATTAGAGAGATGGGCAATCACCAACCATATGAAGTTTAGCAAGTGGTGGATTCTGGATGGGGCAACACAGGATGTGCAGACAGACTGGGGAATGAGAGGCTGGAGAGCAACCCTCTGGAAAGGGACCTGGGGATCCTGGTTAGTGGCAGGTTGAATATGGGTCAGCAATGCCCTGGCAGCCAAGAGAGCCAGCTGTGCCCTGGGGGGCAGGAGCATTGCCAGCCAGGCGGGGGAGGGGATTATCCCTCTCTACCCTGCACTGGCCTCACCTCGAGTCCTGTGTGCAGTTTTAGGTGTCAAATATAAGACATTAAGCTATTAGAGTCCAAAGGAGGTCAGCAAAGAGGATGGTGAAGGGTCTGGAGGGGAAGTCTTACGAGGAGCAGCTGAGGTCACTTGGTTTGTTCAGCCGGGAGAAGAGGAGACTGAGGGGAGATCTCATTGTGATCTTCAACGTCCTGATGAGGGGAAGCAGAGAGGCAGGTAGAGCATATTCTATGATTCTATGATATTTTGGTTAGGCTGAAGTAATAGGGACTGTTGAAGGAAATCTTCATATTAGCAGGACTGTATTAATGACTTTGCAATCAGTAAAATATAGATGTAGCTACAAAACCAGTGTTCAGCTACTAACAGGCAGAATTAATCGCAACAACAAACAAATACTTAATAAAAACCCTCAGGGGGCTCACGGCTAACAGAAAGTAACCATCCCTCAACTTTCCCATACAAACCTTACTAGTTAATACATATGTATGTGACCTGAACTGCTGTGGCCTGCATTGAAATGTCTAATAAAGTGGGCTGGGGTAAAGTTCAAGCAAATAAAAGAAAAAAGTTCATTTGTATTAATCAATTACAGAATTACAGAATGGGTAAGGTTGGAAGACACCACAGGAAGTCATCTGGTCTGGTCTCCCTGTTGAAGCTGGATCCCCCAGAGCATGTTACTGAAGATGCTGTCCAGATTGCTTTTGGGTATCTCCAGTGAGGGAGACTCCACAACTTTTCTGGGCAACTATTTCAGTGCTTTGTCACCTTCACGATAAAGAAGTTCATCTTCCTGTTCAGGTGGAACTTCCTGTGCATCAGTTTCTGCCTGTTCCCTCTTGTACTGTTGCTGTGCACCACTNGGGTAAGGTTGGAAGACACCACAGGAAGTCATCTGGTCTGGTCTCCCTGTTGAAGCTGGATCCCCCAGAGCATGTTACTGAAGATGCTGTCCAGATTGCTTTTGGGTATCTCCAGTGAGGGAGACTCCACAACTTTTCTGGGCAACTATTTCAGTGCTTTGTCACCTTCACGATAAAGAAGTTCATCTTCCTGTTCAGGTGGAACTTCCTGTGCATCAGTTTCTGCCTGTTCCCTCTTGTACTGTTGCTGTGCACCACTGAGAAGACCCCGGATCCCTCCTCTTGACACCTTCCCATCAGATGCTGATAGGCATTGATGAGGTCCCCTCTCATTCACCTCTTCTTCTGGCTAAACAGGCCCATCTCTCTCACACTTTCCTCATGGGAGTNGACTCCACAACTTTTCTGGGCAACTATTTCAGTGCTTTGTCACCTTCACGATAAAGAAGTTCATCTTCCTGTTCAGGTGGAACTTCCTGTGCATCAGTTTCTGCCTGTTCCCTCTTGTACTGTTGCTGTGCACCACTGAGAAGACCCTGGATCCATCCTCTTGACACCTTCCCATCAGATGCTGATAGGCATTGATGAGGTCCCCTCTCATTCACCTCTTCTTCTGGCTAAACAGGCCGATCTCTCTCACACTTTCCTCATGGGAGTGATGCTTCAGTCCCCTCATCATCTCCATAGCCCTCCATTGGACTGCCTCCAGTAGTTCCTCATCTTTCTTGTACTGAGCCCAGGACTGGACACAGCACTCCAGGTCAGGCCTCACCAGGGCTGAATAGAAGGACAGGATCACCTCCCTCGACCTGCTGGCCATGCTCTTCCTAATGCAGCCCAGGATCCCATTGACCTTCTTGGCCACAAGGGCACTGCTGGCTCAGGGACAGTTTGTTGTCCACCAGGACCCCCAGGTCCTTCTCCACAGAGCCGAGACTTCCCAGCAGATCAGCCCCCAGTCTGTGCTGGTGCCTGGGGTCATTCCTCCCCAGGTGAAGGACCCTGCACTTGCCTTTGTTTCATTTCAGGCAGTTCTTCTCTGCCCATCTCTCCAGCCTGTCGAGGCCCTTCTGAAGGGCTGCACATCCCTCTGGGGTATCAGCCACTCCTCTCAGCTTTGCGATATCAGTGAACTTGCTGAGGAGGCATCTCCCCTTCATCTAAGATATCAATGAATAAATTCAACCATACTGGGCCCAGTATTGAACCTTGGGAGACACCATTAGTGACAAGCCTCTAACTAGACTGTGTGCCAGTGATCACAACCCTCTGAGCTCTGCCGTTTAGCCAGTTCTCAAAACACCTCACTCATCCAGCCCACAGCTCCTGAGCTTGCCTGTGGGGATGTAACGGGAGAGTGTCAAAAGTCTTGCTCATGTCCAGGAAGACAACATCCACTTCTCTCATCTATCCAGTTGTCCCATTGTAGGAGTCAATCAGCTTAGTTAAATGCAACAGCTAAATCTCCAGGAAAAAAGTCAAAATCAAGGCAAATGTAGGATGTATTAGGAGAGGCACTTTCAAAGGAATGTATTAATTTTTTTTCCACACAGCCTGGATTACATATCCAAAGTGAAAAAATGTGTACAGTTCTGCTCTTCCATGTTTGTGGAAACAGGTAACTAAGAAAATTACACAGTTTATCAAATCTAGATAAACATAAGTAGAGAAGATGGACAGTTCTTTTCTTGAAACACAGCCAGAATAAGCATCTGTGAGGAGGAAAGAAACACAAAACAAAGAATAAAGCATGAATTTAGACTGGAATTTAAAAAGCTTTTCACTCTCAAAGAAGTCAGTTTCTGAAACAACCAATGAGAACATACGGAGAATAAATGTGATGCAGTTGCCTTTACTGCAGTTACATAGATTTGCTGAGCTTTTTAACTTTGTATTTGTGTAATATAAATAGAAAGCAAGGAAAAGGTTAAACATGAAAATTTACCGGAATGTACCTCAGAATTTTTTAAACAAGCATGCTTTATTTCTTAGGAATGAGGAGTAACATGGAAAAGCTTTCTGTAAATATGCAGAGTTAAACACTAAGCCAGTAGCTGTTCCTTCACTGGAAACCTGAAAAACGGCAAAATTAACATAAATATTACCTGCAGGAAAAATGTATTAATCTAGATTTATACAGCATCCTTTATTTCAAAGGATTTTTAAAATCTCTAGACCTCACCAAACTAAGGTCAGCTTGTGTGAAAACCTAACTATCCAAACTGAACTACACTCATACTTAGGAAAGATTCTCATGAAGATCCTGGTTACTGTACCCATGAAGATAAAAACCGCTCCAGGTGTGCAGTATATAAACTTTAAAACACAGATTGTGTACTCTTTTCTTCTTTATTAGACTTCATATAATCCTGCAATCCACTTTTTTTGAGATAGAATATGAAGACTTAATCAAAATGTGTAAGGTGAAGTTCTACTATTACTTTAGACATAGAGTTGACCATGCAGTTAAACCTCTGAATGTGACTGCACAGACTTGCAGACTTATAGTTTTCATTGCAATTTTACTTTTTCCCTTTCCTTTTCACTCCTTGTTTGTAAACAATACAAAATCAATTCTTGTTTGTCTTGGTATTCAGTTAAGCCACAGAAATTGGAAGGATTCCAACATGGACCAAGGTTCCCAATCTATCTATAACACTCAATACAAAGCTTCTTAATGTCTCAGATTTCCAGTGTGTTCTAAATTCTGATTTATATCTAACTCATAAGCATTTGAGGCTTTTAAGAAAAACTTTAAAAAATGGCAGCTTGTTTTTGACTCACAATGAAATATATGTATACTATTTATTTATTTATTTAGCCATGGGTTTACCTATGTGCAGTGGTCCCTGGGAAGACTGGCCAGATGCTAGCCAATATATGGAAGTAGAAAACAAGGACCCAAACACCTCAGAAGTCAGGGGGTGGGAAAAGAGAGGCTGTTGAAGAGGTATTGCTGGAGAACTGAAGGGGATCTATCAGCCAGTATCAGTACAATTGCTGTTGGCACAAACTACTAGTACCTAAACCAGCAAGATGTGATCCATAGCAAATGAGTTGCCATGAGTGCAGAAGAACTCCTAGACCAAATGAGGTAGCTGCAAGTTAGGAAAGGTGGTAAGACAGTATGGAAATAGGAACAGGAATGGTGAACAAGGCAGAATGTGGAAGGAAAAGTGTGAAGTCAATTAATGTGAGAAGAAGGTAATAAAAGAAGGGTATGGAAATGGGATCTGAATGTTTGCAGCTGGGAGAAGACATGATGATTAAGATAAAAAGCAAGAAACCATCAAGCTTAAATTCCACAGAATATAGGGAGACAGAGAGGAGAAAGTGATGAAGAGGAACAAATGGGACCAGTATGGGAAAGGAAAATAGAAGGAGTCTTTAAAAGACTGTCCAAGTAGCAACTGTGGGAAGTGTCAAAGGAGCACACTATGAAAGTTTAAAAAACTGGGCAGCAAAGTGAAGGTGCTCCTGTGCAGACCTGTAGGAAGCTGTTTTTTCAAGCATAATTTTCCTGTCCATGACTGAATCATATTTTTCCAAGTTGAAGAGAAAAAAACCTGACATGTTTTCTTGAGGCTCTAACTGATGACAACATATTTACAGAACTTCTCACAAAAATCATCACATAAATATTTGACTCTGATTGTGATTTCAGCAAGTATATTTCCAAGAGTTTGATTTATAGATAAAATTTCATGTACTGAGACTCCAAGCAAAACAACAAAACTGAGATTATATGAGAGGCAAAGTTATTGGCCTTTGTTGTAACATTTTATTTGCTGCTACTATTTTTTTATTTTTAGGATATAAGTCACAGAAACTAAATGCAGCTGCAGAAGATCCTTTCAGTTTTAATAATTTGAATTTCAATATTAAATTCTCCTCCCCTGATAAATTCCTTGCTGCAGTTTTTAGACATAAAGTTCTGCAAAGCAATGCAAAATCTGAATACTGATGAATTTATACATTTAAAGTAATCTAAGACTATTCAGGACAACATAAATGTAGAGTACCAGTTATAGTCTGATTTATGCGATTGCATAATGCTGAGAGTTTGTTTATATCTGTGGAGTAAATTCCTGACTTATAAAGGAGAACTAATTCAATTGAAACATTTCTAACTTTTTCCACAGTCATATTTTTAGAGAATGAATTGTTGGCCATAACGAGGAAGGCAAGGAAATGAACAGGTTCCATCTTCCATCATTACAGAGCTGGGCTGTCTGCTTGACAGCTGAGCTCAGTTTTTACTTGTCAGTGAACTTGATGAAAATAAGTGTAAAATACATTAACTCTTTTGCTTTCTACTTCTTTTGGATCAAAATTTCATTGCTTTAAAGTAGCGTTACTGAAACATTTTGAAATCACAAGGCTCTAATACTTGTTGCGTCCTTTTTACTTGAAATCAATTCTAATTCTAGCAGCAGCTGAAAGAAGTGTAATTTCAGGACCGTGAACTGGTGCAGCTGAGATTGTAAACTGGCACCATACATGTTCTCTCTAGCACATGAAAGCCAGTGAAAGTTTTCTCTGGCTAAGGACATAGTATCCAACATGTCAGGACCTCATTCTGGCTTTGCTCTTTGTGCATTTTGCACATTCTTTTTATAAGTTGCCACAGAGCATGTGAGAGGACCCTGTTCATTCTTAAGGACTTAAGAAACCTTTCAAACACTGTTAGCAGGCTATACATTTTCCTATTTCTTCAAGTCATCTAATTTTAATATAAAGAAAATTTATTGTAACTTGTAGGAAATAAAGGGTGATGGTCTTTAAGTTTTGCAGCCCTACCATATAGGAAGCAGTCAGATAATATGAGAGATGAGACGTTTTTACTCTATTGCTAAATGAAAAACAAAGGCAGGGGAAGTCCTTGTCCAGACACCGGACTGAACAATATTTGGGAAGCAAGCTCTGCATAATGTAAATTGAATATACTAATGTACAAGCTTGGTAAAGGAATCCTAACTCTGTGTATAAAATATTTCCTTGATGAATAGTAAGCAGCTCTGGTTTCTGTTTAAATTCCTCCCTTCACAGTCATGCATCTAGGAAACCAGATTGGAAAAGATTCATTTCTGGCATTACCAGATTTACTGGAACAAACAGAAATACATTTACTGTGAGGAAACTCTTTCTGAAAGAGGCACTGATGGTGTCATGTCAGATGGGGAAGAAGCTGTTAGTCTGTGTCAGACCCTCCAAAGAAAGGGTGGCTGAAAAGGTGAGGATGCACAGAAGAAGCACGACATTTTGTTTTCCCAGAACATACCACCTGCTTGACATGCAAAATTACACAAAGCTTGAATATCAGACATGTGCAAGTGGCAATGCTTGATTATTTAGGCACAAACATCTGATATATGTGGCCTGGAAATGTCCATAAGAGCTCTTCCTGCCTTGAATGAACCCAGAGGAAAACTGCTCTCTACAGGGAAAATAAGAGCATAGAATGGCCTTGACTGGTATAACTACAGTATCCTGACATGTCTGTCTCATTTTGCCAACCTATTTTTAAGAATAAGCAACATGTCATCTGAAGAAACTGCTTTTGTATTTAAGAGACTTTTTTCTCCTTAATAACCAAATAAAGGGGATGAAGTTTTTAAGAAAGGTATCTAAACATATCCTTTAATTGATGAACATGCTCACTTTGTTGCTTTCAAGACAATAGACAACTGCTCATTGAATAAATTGAGTAAAAGGAGGGTTTGACTAGGAATTGGTTTTGTGTGAAGGTGTAGTTGTGGTAGTGGAATAAAAAAACTCTTTGAATACACAAAAAAAGAATTAGTCATTGGCATCTAAAGAAGAAAAATTTTAATTAGTTTATTGAAGGCATTGTTAAATGCCACAGTTTATCATAAAACATGTGCTATAAAAAAGAAAAACGTGATATAAAAAATGTGATATAAAAAGAAAACAAGCTTCAACAAACCACAGTGAAAGGGAGATAATAATTTCTTACATTACAAACTTCTGGAAGAGTTCAGTTTCTGCTTTTTGGGAGCAAGTATTTCCTTCTCCTTCTTTAACCTTCCAGTAGGAAAAAGGTACTGCAAAAATAAGTTAGATAAGCAGCATTAAAACAGTACCCAATTCCCTGACAAAACATAGGAGAAGAAAGAGAGGCAAGCTTGGAAGCAGGCAACATGCCACCTCAATGTAACCTGCAGTCACTAGAATAACAGATATTTTTCCTGTGCATACTTTCTCATAATTAAAATAATACAAATTAAGGCAGACTAAACTAAAAGCCTCGAGCTTTTTGGGATATCCATATAATGTCAAATTTGGGAAGCATTGCTTCTTACCTAAGGTGAACAAAGGAGTACAGAACCTACATCCTCCTGGAAGCTATGCTAAGGCACATGGAAAATAAGGAGGTGATTGGTGACAGACAAAATGGCTTCACTACGAGAAAATTGTTCCTGACTAATTTAGTGTCTTTTTACAGGTGTGACAGTGTTGGTGGATATAGAAGGTAACTAATTTCATCTCCCTGGACTTGTTCAAAGCATTTTAAACTGCCCCACATGACATCCTTGTCTCCAAACTGCAGACACATGCCTTTGATGGATGGACCAATCAGTGGATAAAAAATCTGGATGGTCACACTCAAAGAGTAGTAGTCAATGGCTCTAAATCCAAATGGAGACCAGTGAGGAATGGATGTTCCCCAGGGAGTCGGTACTGGGACTGGCAATGGGACTGAGAGCACCCTCAGCAAGTTTTTTGGTGACACTGAGCTGTGTGATGCAGCCGACACACTGGAGGGAAGGGATACCATCCAGAAGGAGCTGGACAGGCTCAAGAGGAGGGACTGTGAAAACCTCATGAAGTTCAACAAGGCCAAGTGCAAGGTCTTGCACCTGG
The DNA here is from genome assembly GCA_013397815.1 of Aleadryas rufinucha. Classification (NCBI taxonomy): domain Eukaryota; kingdom Metazoa; phylum Chordata; class Aves; order Passeriformes; genus Aleadryas; species Aleadryas rufinucha. Next base: position 138,916 of record VZTH01003437.1, on the reverse strand, counting down.
GTCAGGGCAATCCTGAACATGGGTACAGGCTGGTTGGAGAAAGGATTGAAAGCAGCCCTGAGGAGAAGGACTTGGGGACATTGAGTGATGAGAAGCTCAACATGACCTGGCAGTGCCCATTTGCAGCCTGGAGAACCAACCACATTCTGGTTGCATCAAAAGAAGTGTAGCCAGCAGGCTGAGGGAGATGATTTTCCCATTCAGCTGCTCTCATGAGACCCCACCTGGAGTAGCGTATCCCACTCTGGGGCTCTCAACATAAGGACAACACGGATTTGCTGGAGCACGTCCAGACAAGGGCCATGAAGATGACAAGTACTGAAACACCTCTCATGTAAAAACAGGCTGAGAGAGTTGGGTTCATCCAGCCTGAAGAACAGAAGGTTGAGGGAACACCTCACTGCTTCTTCCAATACCTGAAAAATTATACAAAAAATCTGGAGTGGGACTTTTTACATTGGCATGTAGGGACAGGACAAGGGGGAATGGTTTTAAACTGAAGGAGGCTAGGTTTCGATTGTAACTAGACAGAAATTCTTTATTGTAAGGGTGGTAAGACAGGCACAGGTTAGCCAGAGACGTGGCTGCCCCATCACTGGAACTGTTCGAGGCTGGGTTGGATGGGGCTTTGAGCAACATGGTCTAGGGGAAGAAGGGCTGGGAACTAGATGATCTTTAAAGTCCCTTCTGAACCAAATCTTTCTATGAGTATATGTATTTCAGTTCTTCAGTATGAAGCAAATTTTAGTAATGAATGGGACCAGCACCTATTTGAAGTCTACACAGAATAGTGGAGCCAATTTTTAAAACATATGTATCTGTTTATTATATCTCAAAAATACCATTTTTATAGTCCTTATTTCCATAGCATTGTTATCCTCCATCCAGTAATACGCTGGAGGTTATATAAATGTCACTTTAATATTGAAACCAGATGTATGTATAGAGATGTTTTTATTAAATGCTGGCTACCATATATTTATAGCAAGATCACCTACATTTCCAAGAAATAAAGGACAAATATATGGAAAACTCAGCACAAAAGCTTCTTGTGTTACCTTTGTCCTTCTAATTCTATTCATTTTAGCTTTTGAGCAGGTAGAAGCAAAAAGTCGGACTAACCTTCAGCTCTGGGTAACTGGCAATTTCTGGAGTACAATCTCATATAAGAGCAGATGTTTTATAGTTTTTTATTATCTTCTTGTAGTTTCGTACCCAATGACCAGTTAAAGGCAATAGCCATTTTATTGATCTGTGTTCCAGACATTTTTGGTTTTGTCTTTTATGACATGAAGAGAAGCAGCCAAATCTATAAAAGGCCTATAACAAACTACTATTCCATGCCACTGTCTAAGATCATCTGGATATCTCCCATTATTAGTTATCTCAAACATTCCAAAACAATGAAAAAGGTTATTATTCTACCTCAAATCAGAACAGATTATTTTAGTTCTCTCAGCTGGAGAATGGATAGAAGTATCTCAAAAGATCTCAGCTTCTACACTGTAGAATGGATAGCTATTTTAACATATGTTCTGTTGAATAAGTCAAAACATGCTGCATCTGGTACATGGGGATGCTGATGTTACATGGTTTGTCTGATGTTTTGTTTTTTAACAAACAATAAGAGCTTCTATATTTTTTACTGTTGGCATCGATACTACTCCTGGGCACAAGCTAAATTTTTTGGCCTTTTTTTACCTATTTACTATACTGTAGCTCAGAAGCAACATGACAGCAGTAGCAATTTCTCAGTTGTTTTACTCCTCATTAGTATTGTAACACTTCAGTAATGTTTTTGTGTTCTCTGGATAGGCTGACCATGGGAAAATAATTTACTCTTTAATACTCTTTACAGAACTGGTCTGACTTGTAAGTGCTCTTTAGATTTAAGGATGCCTTGCTGATGCTGCCAAAAACTACTGTACAATGGGCCTGCTCTGAGTACAATGGACTAGATAAATTCCAGACATCCTTTCCAGACTGTATAATTCTGTGTCTCTATGTTCATTTTACAGTTACACGCATGAGTACTTATGGTGTGTATAGTCCTACCTTTAAGAAACCCTTTGGAACTACTTTCAAACCTAGAACCATTTCCAGTACTATTGTTCCTGTCATGCAACTTGTTTGCTGTCTCAATTACACTAAGAATATTAAACAATCTTACTGCACCTCTGGAGCAGCTGGAATCTGTTATCTTCTTTGCTGTATTGTCAACGCAACTGACCCAACACGTTGGAAGGGTGTGAGCTGGATGAACGTGTAGTCAAAGCAGCCCAAAAAAAACACTGGCACCCTATGCAATCATTCCATTAAGAAATTGTAAACTTTATGAATTTCTACCAGTGAAAAGAGAGACAGCAAAGATGATGCAACCTGGCTTCTATTATCATAATTAAGTAAATAAAAATATCATCTCCCTAATGCCTCTTTTTGGTCTGTCAGTCTAAACAGAATTTAACAATAGAGGAGTATTTGATTACTTCAGTTGTCTGGTTAGTGAAACTTAGGCCATTCATGGCCTACTGTCCTACTTTCTTAGAGGAAGCCCAGTTTAATCAGAAATTGTGTCTAAAAATCCAGCCTGGTGAAGAGCAATGTGTGTGTGCCTCACTAACCACTGCTTTTGAGTATGGTCTTAATTCAAAAAATCTCTCTGTACATCATGCCATCTCTGAAAAGGGTAGAAAAGCTTCTTTTTGCCAATAGTTCTCTGTGTGTCCTAGGCTGTACACTAGCTGCTGCAAATCCTTGAACTTACAAGGTGTCAAATCTTAAGAGAATTTTGCAGATTGTTTAGATTTACACATGATTAATACCATTGAAGTTATTAGACTAGTGCCTTTAGGCTCAAGTGCACAGCACTTACAGTAACAAGCCCTGAGCAAGCCAGAGGAAGGCACTTTTGTAAGACACTGAAAATTTATTTGTATTTCTTTGACAACTTTCCTAATGCAGCCGCTTAAGGGCAGCCTCAAAATTTTACATCCTTCAGTAACTTAATCTATCCATTTACCAATACAGACATTTATTCAAAAAAACTACAAACAAACCACAAAGTTAAAGGTTTATGTTTCTTTTCTCACTGTCAAATCATATTCACATTCTGAATGGATTTTAACTGGGAATCAGAAGCAAATTTATAGTCCTTCTTCACTACTGACTGTCTGTCACTTTGCATTTACCTGCATCATTTATTACCTTGCTTAACAGCAAGCCAGTAAAATTTTGGTCTTTAAATCTATGACTGCTTATCATTCTGATCTGCCATTCCACCTAGATGACTGTAAGAAGAAATCGCGACTATTGCTAGATTCAAAATTATTTCAGAAATACATATCAGCTACAGTGGGGCCAAAAGACAACACTAGCTTATATGCAAAAACCAAACAGAAATAGATATGCAAAAGCTGATCTCTTATTTAGAGGATTTAATACAATTGAAACAAATCATCATCTACCCATGTAACTAAGAAGTCCACCTCTGTTCTGAAGAGACCCAAATTGCTTTGTTAAGAAACTTATGCAATTGCTGACGTGTGACTTTAGCCAATAGCTTCCTGCTGAATAAATGCTGAGGGCATTCCCGACATTCCTTGAGGGAGACTCGTGGCCTAGCTTTGGCGGCTGTGTCCATCCCAGTTTTGTACTGAGTGCTGAGCTGCACCCACGCAGAAGCCAGCTAGTGTCAGCAGACGCTGGAATTTCCAGACATATATGGACAACACTCATGTGAACAGGGTGTTCGTCATCCCCACGCACAAACCAGGACTGGAACGTGCTGAGGTCTCATGTTATAGATTCCCAATGAGGCAATCACATGAAGCCAGTGCTTTAATTTGGTACCGACGTCACCAAGGCAGGGTAGANGGGGGGGGGTGGGGGTGTGGTTAAAAATTAAATAGAGCGGAATTTCTTTAAATAAGGTGGAACTTATTCCAAAAATTTCAGCATTTTATTATTTTTTCTAAGCTTTTGATAGAAATATTCTTCATCTGCAATAAAGTTGGGTTTTTTTTTCTCAGCAAACTGCTTAAAATTATCACTCATTTAACAAATTATATCTTCTTCAAAATACTTTACCTTTGCAAGTCTGTCTTAAATGGAATCAAAAAAATAAAATAGGCATTGATTTTACACCTTCATCTCTCATGTTTGTGGAATGCTACAGTTTTCACTAAATTCCTAAAGGTATATTTATGACTTCTTTCAGCTTAGAAAAGTGAACATTCCCATTCAGAGTCACTGGTAGATTTTCTTTGGAGGGCAGAAATATCAAATGTGCATGAAAAGCTCTTTATCAACAGAGCGTTTTTGGCAGCCAGTTATAAATGTGTTGACACCCTTTTCTTCAACAAGTACTGACTACCCTTTCTTTCATTCCTTCCCAAAAGTTCTGCCTACTCTGAAAGTGTATTCATGTTACTTTGAATAAGGAAGGACTCAAATAACAAAATATATCCCTCCTGCCCCTCTTTCACCTTTTGCCATCTCAGACCCAGTGTTGTTTCCAGTCACGTTTTGTTTGTGTATAAGACTTACTTTGTTATTTAAGCTCTTTCCCTACTCTGCACTGACAGTATTTGTGCTGAAGGTCACTGCCATTTCCTTGGTCTTCTTCCAGGGATTTAACTGTTTCTTGGGTTTTTTCAATAACAACTAGTATTTGAATTCAAGCTAGAGTATACATATTGATTGCCACTCCTTTTTTCACGCTGTCATGAGGTCCCTGGCACCTCTTGAATTATGTTGCATATGTGGAACAGGCATGACCAATAAGGGTGGACTCTAAGTATGGAATAATAATGAATGTAACTAGAATTGTTTGCTGCTGTAGGTGATCCCAGTCAAAATGTCAAGTAAAGAAAATAAAGTATTTCAGCATGGACCAAGCCGTGTCAAATTGGAAGACACGCTGCAAATACTAATTTTTCTCAAAGGCATGTCCTGGCACTATTTGCCACAAGCCATTACTTTATATGCAGAAGCATCCAGCTTCATTTGCATGTCAGCTAAAGGAGAATCAGGGGCTTAATATAGTATACAAAAATTTGTAAATCACCCATAAAAAAATGTATCATTAACATGACCTATTTCTTTCTCTGTGTTCCTTATGAATGGCTCATAAAGAGAGTTTATTAGTTTTGATAAGAAGTACAACAGAAATATAGCAATAAGGTATATATATAAAAGAAGCTATGAGACATAGATACAAGTTTCACAGATACCCAGAAATAATCCAAATGTCTTTGATGAAATATGGCTTTAAAACGTTGAGCTTTTTGTTCCATCACAAAGTATTTAAGAACTATAATTTAAATTAAAAGTATTAAAAATGTACATACACAATAGCATAAAAATAGATTAATTTTTCTTATTATTCTTATGCAATAAATCCCAGGTTTTTGGCTTTTTCTGAACTTGTCCCAGCTCTGAATTCTGAGGCAGAGATTTTCTTCTTCCTATATTTTTATTAGTATTTAACATAGTGGGCCAACAGCTAAGATCAGGAGTCCCTAGGAAGATCAGCAGTACAAAAAATTAGTATTTTAACTAAATAGGAAGAAGCAAATGAAATAATTCTTTCTTTTGTTATATTTGCTCTTCTTTTATCAAGGATATTTTTGTATGAATCACTATAATGTCCAGCACAAATATGTATAACAAAACATATATCAAGCTACTGAAAAGAGAAAGGCCTTTTCATTGAAGCGCTCACTTGTCTAAGGTAGGGTAATGTGGATATCTAGGCAAGAGAGTGAAAACAGGATAAAAATAAAACCCTTGGATTAACACGGTAATTATAGAATATCCCTTGCTTATTTTTGGTCTCTATGTATTTCTGCTAAATGGAGATGAACATGTCCAACCAGGGATTAAGTGAAACCCAGCAGAACATCCAACAATTGCTTTTGAACTACATACAGTTCTAAAACTTGAAGCTTCCTTATTGGAAAATGTTAGGAATTATTCCAAATCAGCTGATGTGCTCGTAACTGTATTTTTCATTAAGATACCTCAGGTGACATTAAAACTAAAATTGTTCTCTGAAGCCAGAAACTATAACTTGCTATTTAAGCATTTCGAAGTACTCTTACTTAAATAAAATTTCATCAGAATATCCTATTTCATCAGATCCAACTTTCAACATCAGTCATTTTTTGTGACAACTTTGGCCTGAGGAAAACTGCCATCAGTGCTGTCTCTCATTCCATTATCCAGTATAACTGCTCTGCTGTTTGCAATCTGTTACTATTGTCACAGATGTTTCTAAACTGTTGCTTAGCTAACACATATATTTCCTGTGTATATTTTCTGGTTCAGCCAGAGGAGTTTCCTTGAAACTTTAACACACTTTGATTGTCTATACATTCCTGGTATGTTTGCTTGATGGGCATTCCTATGAATATTCCACAGAATGTTTCAGAGAATTTCACAGTGTCAGAGATGGCATGGGTAGCAGGGAGGATCAGTGACCATTGGGCAAGCAGAGTTAACACAATAAACAAACATGTTAATACTTCACCTCTCTTTGCCGCCATAATCAATAAAGGATCAATAAACTTGGCATGCAAAAGTGGTTATTGTGCTTTTCCTGTATGTTTTTTCTGTGGCGACTCTATCAAAACATTAAGGAAGAAAAATCAATGAGCTTACAGGTCAAGGGTCTCGAGCCACTTGAAAACTTGAACAGTCCTGGAAGATGATGACACATGAGACTTTAAACAACTAAAAAACTGATGCGAAATGTTTTATCATCATATCAATCTGATGTAATTCTGTTGTCCTATATCCTCCATATAAACAATTTGCCCACAGTTCAGTAGGGTGTTACTGGTGCAAAACTAGGGCAGATTACCTTTGGCAGCAAATGACTTTCTCTCTATCCCCCATTGCATTCTGTGGGAAAGCTGACAATAGGTAACATGCTGATGGAAAGGTCTTGCAGGAGGTACTGAAGGGTGAACAATGAAAAGTTCCTGCAGGAGGTACCTCTCAATAATGAAATCCATAGAGTGGAAATCCTCTTGTGTGATGAGAAGAAACTTCAAAGTTTTTTAAATAGTGGGAGTGGTTTCACAGAACCTGATTCATGGATCCACATAAGGCTTGCTGTCAATGACTAAAAAAACCTCATACACACCTGTGCCTGTTATCCTTAAGATACTGCCTTTTATTTTTACCTCTATCCATCTGTAGGAATTTATTCCTATATTTTTCTTTTGGACTCTTCTGTAGCTGTGTACAAATTTGTCAGGAAACATGGCTGCATGTCATAAGACATCTTTCCAGGCTGCAGTGTCTGCAGTGCCTGAGGCAGGCACACTAATAAGCTCATGATGCATTATTTTATACTAATACTGGACATTTTTACAGAGCAAGATGAAAATACCACTGTTAGATATGAGCTGTCTTTCTAATAGGATTTTGGAGAAAAGAAATAGGCAGGCTTCTTTTGCAAGAATTGCAATACAGACAGGAGAACTATAGTGCTTCTTGGAGGGAAAAATATGTAGCAGCAAAACCTCGAGACATGTAGCCAAAACTAGAATTGCATTTTTTAAGTAGACTCATTCCCAAGATTGATGTGGCTTTCATTTTAAAAAAATCTTAGATCATATGAAATTATTTATTTTCAGCTTTGGAGAGGTAAAAAAAGAAGCTTGAATGAAAAAAAAAAAATCAAATAGATCTTACTGCAATCCTAAATCAGTCTGTTCCTCAGTTTGGCAGATCACAGGGTAACTTAGCAGCTGTGTAAAATAAGTTTGACTCCAAATCCATGCAATATGCAGAGTAGCCACTAAACTTTTAAACAAGTCTGAACACAAGATATTTAGACCTTGACCTATCTTTCCTTCTCTCACTGATCCTTAAAAGTTGTTTTTTAAATTATATGTATGTAGATAGGTGCATAGTAAAGTCAGTGAAAAAAATAAAATCCTCTCATTGATTCTAAATAATTACAATAATTGATTTTAAATAAATATGATCACCTATGTTTCATACAAAGTATATAGAAACTTCCAGATGTATATAGAAACTTCCAGTTTTCTTCCAGAAACATCTGTGATTATCATGAGGGTCACATATAAGTAGAGAAAAGATTTCTTTACACCACAGTTCCATTCCTCAAGCCTTCATCTTCTGCAGATTACTTTGTCTGTTGAAACAGATATTGCAGAGTGCCAAACAGTGGACAACTGTGCGAAGAGGGGATGTTTCTCAAGCTATAACCTATTCTCACTGGCATTTACTTTCAGTTAATGGAATGTGGAGAACCAGTTATCCCTAATAACTAATTGAGACTTAAGAGCTCTTAAATTTAGTATTCCAAGGAATATAAAGTCCAAATGGGTGTCAGCTGAAGCAAGGTTCAGCTTGGAAACAGCACAGAAGTTCTTAACAGCAAACACAACTGGCCACAGTTCTAACCATCAGGTGGAGTCTTCTGTGTAAGAGATCCTGCTCTTGTGAAAGATAGGCTCTGATTCAACTTCAGGTTTGGGGGCTTAATGCAGAAATGTCTGGGTGAAACTGTGTGGCCTGAGTCATGCAGGAGGTCAGACATCCTGTCCAGAACAGACTCTTCTGAGAAGGAAATTTATAAAAATAGTAACAGAAATATGTAACCCAGTCAAGCATTTATTTAGGACTTGGGTTCAAAATTCTAATGTACATTTCCCCCACGGATTCCTAGAGCCATTTACAACAGGCCAGCTTCTCATGACTACTTACATTTATAGTTTTTCTTCCTGGTTGTCACTGGTCACATTTTTAGGCTTTGAATTGCATTTTAAATAACCTGAGTAATTTCATGTTCATGTTTACCACTCTATTCCTTATTTTATGAGATTTTTCCATGAGTCTGAAATGATAAATGTCCTTTCCTCCTCTCTGCTGAAAAGTCACAACCACAAGTCATCCATCACAGCTCAAATTTGTCCCTTAAAATTTTATCAGATTGCTCACAGAAGAGGTATTTCCAAGCTAGAAGTCAAAGCCCAATTTTTCTTTAGTTCTCAGAGGAGATGAAAAGACCTCGCCTTTCCTCCAAAAAAATTTCCACTTTTTTTCTTCAAATTCTGCATAGAAAATTAACTAAATGAAAAATCTTTTCATTCCTGGCAACTCAAGCACTTGCAGTTCCTTTTAGGGTTTTTTGTATGCTTTTTATACTGGAAGGAAGAGAGCTGAGAGGGAAAAGGATATGCTGCGGTTGTGTCCATCACCTCTGTCCCTCATGCACAGTGCACTAGTTTCAAGCTTCAAAAAATAAATACTTCATGCCCAGAGTGCAAGAAACGAATATCAAACAGTGTGTCCAGAAGCTTTAAAGAACTCAGTACATTCAGTTGTATGTTGTATATTATCCTGCATTTTACTGTGAATTTACTAACAGTCTCAAATCCGACTGAGATGTATCATCTAAAGCATCACTCGTCCCATGTGTAATAAAGCCGCTTCCTTCAGCTTTCTGCAGATAGGAATAGTCTAGCAGTGCCAGGCTATTACATACATCTGTGATGCCTGGCCAGCAGTAGGGTTCTGTGCTGGGGACCTCAGTGAGGCACACGTGCCTCCAGATTTCCAGTACTTTGGCAGTGCTGTGGCCCTCACTTCCAGGATGGTGAGTACATCAGTAAGGTTTGTGGTTCAATCTTTTGGTTTCTACATCTTCACATTTAGTTATTAGTTTTAAAGGCAACACACTGCAGAGGGAAAAATAATGTGATGTGTGGAGCTGGCAGTAGAGATTTTTCCCCAAAGTTTGCGAGGATCCCATTTCTCACAGATGTTACTGCCAAGAAAGAGCCTCTTTTTCTTTTTTTTTTTAAGGAAATAAGGATTGTTAGCAATAGTCTTCTGCCTAAAGTATTTCTCCATTCAAACACTGACTGTACTGTAAAACAAGAAAGACTTATTCAAAAACACTGATTATTTTGAGTGGGAGAAGAAGCCAAAGAGGCCCAATATGTGGAATTGAAAAGATTAATCCAACGGCTGTAGAGGTAACTACAAAACTATCTTGCAAAAGACCTTGGAGAAGAGGAGGGAAGGAGAGAGAGCAGACACCTTCCCAAAGAAAGGGTCTGTTGCCTTTCATATTCAGCTGCAATAGTGGGAAATTTCAAAGCTGTGTGTCCAAGATCAAAGCCTGAGCCTTTATTAAGCAGGCAATCTAATATTAACATACTTACTCTCAGAGACCTGCAAATGGTTGAATCATGCCTACCCTGTTTTGTGTATTCTTTCATAGTCTTTCTTTTTAACTGATAAGCAGAAAAAGTGTTTCCTTAAGGAAAGATCAGGCAAGATGGTGAGTCATACACTTTTATTCCTCTGGCTGCTACTTAGTGCATTAATAAACAAGAACTGTAAATATCTAAATATATCTGAGGAAGAAGTCCTCTCCTGCAACTACTGATGAGAGCAGCTGACAGTGAAACCAGTGCAGGGCACTGCACAGGCCCTGGCATTAGGAATATGAGGGAAGCACTCAGCAGAGCCTGCTTCCAGCAGGTTGAAAGGACAAAGGTTTCCTCCTGACTGAACAACTGCCAGTGGTCACACAAAGTGAAAGGAAGTCAGAAACCAGAGCAGCATGACCTGTTGGGATTAACTAGAAAAGCTAATTCAGAAGCCCCTGCTGCTGCCCAAATTATGAGGACAAAGAATTTGGCTTAAAGACTCTTTCTCCTCCTTTGTAACTGAATAACTCCAAGGTGGTATAGAATATAAACCTGCTAGAAAAATATGGAAGCCTGCAGGTTGTTTTTCACAAACAGATCGGATACAATTACTGGTAGCAGAGGTGAAATTGAGCTAGAAGCTATGAATCCCTAGGCAAACCTCCTGAAAATTTAGCGTGTGTTTGGGAGTGAAGGTTTTGGTTGGACTTTCCCCTAATGGGCAGACAGAATGTGCTAAGTCTGAGTCCAATTCCATGTTTTTCTTTGTTTTCATTGTTATGATAGTCATGGCTACTGCTGCAAAATTAGGCCATTAAAAAAAAGGCAAGCAGCCCATGCCAAATGGTTCCCATTTGAGCTAAACACATTGGGCTCAGCAATAGACAGAAAGGTACCTATTTAGGACATGTGTTTTCTGCTTATTTCTGCCCTTGACTTGTTTTGGATGATACAGTGAGTTGACAGATGAAATTTCCTTCCTAGGGAAAAAGGCCGATATTTTCCAAACTATTTTCATCCCAAATTGGCATTTTCAGAGACCAATATATTTAGGAAAAAATTCAGTTCAGAAATGTCAAAATATTTTTTTTAAATCAAACCCAAATATTCAATGTTTCCCAAACTGTTTTAAGTTTGCTCACACATGAACTGGAGTCATGTTGCCTTCCTAGGGGGTGGCAAGGGCATTATACATACATTTATACCTACACAGTAAATATCTCATCAGATTTTGAGTGAATGGAAAGCTGCTTAGAAACTAGAATCAGGATGGGAGACTTGCACCTGTATTAAATATGCAAAGAACTGTCCAGAATGTGTATCCTGGACCAGCACTGATAGATCCTTACAATGTGAAGATCCCAAAGAAACCTAGCTGTATTATCATGGCACAGAACCCACAGATGCTTGACTCTTCTTCTCAACCAAACAGTGTAAAAGCTCCCTGTGACTTTCATCTGTTGCTGTAGAGCATCTATGGTTCACAAGACAAAGCCACAATCAAAAAGTTAGTGACTGGTCAACTTTACCATAGACCTACTAAAATAAGTGGCACCAGCACTTGCAGTACTAAAGAGCAGGAATTAAATGGCCTCTCAGGACCTGTGGAAATGAGGGATGATATTATTCAGAGCGGGGGGGGGAAAGCAGAAATATTCAGATCTTGTCTCCAGAAGAATTTATGGTATTTTCTACAGGTTTCACGCTTGTCCTTTAGTCTGAGATGTGCTTTTAGGAACATTAACTGTTATGTTTTGACTAAAACATGAAGAATGTTCCTTTCTTGCTCCTTTCTCCACCTTTTAAAAGACATTGTGTAAGTGTAGTGTTCTCATAAGACCATTTAAATGAGAGAGAAGTATAACTGTTGTCTTGCAGACTTCATTAAATCATGCTTAGAACTCATTTGCTTTGTTGACTCAAATTATGGAATGAATTCTTGTTGTGGGGATTCTTTATATGTCCCAGAGCATTCATAACTCACTGAGTTCAGCCATCTACAAGTGTTTAATTACAGACTGTCCGTTTCATGTAAAAAAAATTATGCCAGCAGTATTTTGGCATAGTAAGGTATGAATTTAGTAGATCTGCTCATGAGCACCAGCAGCAGAAATGGGGAAAATTACTTCCCCAGAGTTTCTTGAAGACATAGTTTCTGGGATCTTGGCATAATTAGGTATTTTATATAAATCTTGCTGGAGTGGTGCTAAATTTTGCATTGAAATTTATTGTTTTCCCCACTTCTCTAGATAAAAATATACGTACATTTAAGAATAGCATATGAAAATCAAACTCACAAGACACCATTGCCCAAGATGTGAGCTCAAACTTTGTCCAGAAAGAGAGAAAGCATCTAGGCTTTGAAAATACCGACTGTTAATATGCTATTAAAGTGAAGATGCATCTCACAATTCATAGGATAAAACCATAAAAATGTCCTGCATTATTTCATCCCTGAACTGACTCTTTTGAATATTTGAACTGACTAGAGGATGGAGGTTTCTTTATATCCATATTTCTAAACTGATTTTTTTTCATCATAGATTTCTATGAAAAATCTTGTCTTGCAGAAAAATGCTGAATTTCTCTGATGGAGTGCTTTTAAAACTAAACCTGAAGATTTGTGTTGAAAAAGACAGACTTTTTCTCTTTTTTTCTTTCTTTTTTTTTTTTTTTACATTTGGAAATGTCATTATCTTGAGACCTGGGATTTTTATATAATACCTTCACTCCCTTCTCTCTGCCTTTGAGGCTTATGGCTACAGCTGCTGTGCAAAGCAAAATTTCCTTTGAATGTCCATTTCTGAAGAAACATTTCTGCTATTGTTAACTGCTGAAGTTTGAGACCCTGTATCAAGCCAGCATACCTTAGTGCAACCTCAGCCTCCTCTACGTGAGACGGCGCTGCCTCACCTCAGCGAAGGACCATGTGTAATCCTTTGTTGGCAGACATTAGACCAAAATATGTGAGGACCTACTTTGGAGAGTGACATTGTCTCACCTGTGTCTGGAAGACAGAATACAAAATTGAATTAGGCAGGACTTAAAGAAAAAAGGCCAAGTTGTTTCAGCACCTGAGGACTAGGTGAGCAAGTTTTTTGTACTGCAAGGGGAAGTTTTTTTGGGAAGGCGAGGAGAAGGGTTTCCCAAAGCTACAAGGGCAAGCACAGTGAGTCTGAGCGAGGCACAGCCAAGAAGGTGTCATTTACACCATCTCTCCATTTCAGCACATGTCAACGTGGAATCAGTCTTCCCATCTGCATTTTGGGCTTCCAGATCCTGCTCCTCACTGACCGCATGAGGGGTCAGGTCACGCCTGTGAAGGGTGCTGGCAGGGAGGCCTAATGTCCAGGAGGCCCAGAGGTAGCAGGAGCTCTGGGGAAGGCCTTGCTTCACTGCTGTGGGGGTGCCCCAGGGGAAGGGACAGCCCTTGGGGGCTCCTGGCACTCCCCCTCCACTCTCCTCCAGCAGGTGGGTGCCCATGATGTGCTGAGCTGGACCAAAACCCTTGGGCAGCAGTGATCAGCCACAGGGCTGTGGGTGGCATGTGCTGGGGGGCACCGGGCCGAGGGACCTGGTGTCCCCTCCATGGCCCCTGCCACAAATGCAGGAAAGTTCTCGTAGCAAGCAGGGAGTTATGCGGTTTCACACCTAAGCCCTGAGCCAAAAAGGTGGAAGTGGCATTTTCAGGCTCTCACCAGCCAACCAGCTGGAAGGCCAAGGGTCATCTGTGAGAGAGGCTAAGGGTGAGATATTCCCCTCTGGCAGCTCCCATTGTGGGCCCTGTTTGCTCCTCTCTAGGCCCTGGCTGTGCTCCGAGGTACCTTGAGGTACACAAGCCCTTGCAGCGTGAGCTCATTTGTTGTCATTTCCACTTCTGGGAAAAAAGAGGTCATAAGAAGAGATCATTAAATGTGCAGTATTCATACAGCATGGCCTCTAACACAACAGGCATGTTGCAGTGTTATCATATCCAGGAAAACAGCAGCAGGCTGAATAGCTTCAAAATACCACCCAGAAACTCTTGTTTGGAAAGGACAACTCAGAGCATCAAAGCCTAAATATATTTGCCGAACCATACTTTAACTTACTGCCAGGACACCAAATGTATCCCCTTATTAGCAACAATCCACTAGGCAACATGGTGACTGCTTCTGCAAAGTGGCCATGGGTTTGCTTCATGGAGGTCAGGAATACAAAAAAAAAGCCCTACACATATTAATGCTTTGTGAGAAACTTGGGGGGTGTTCCAAATGAAATCAGCCTGGGGATAATTAGTTCATAAGCAAGCCTCAAAGAAAGAATACAACAAAATCGATATAATGGATAGTTGTAAGGTCAAAGGAAATTAATGAAAATTTTAAAGGTTTAGATTAATAGTTTCAGAACAAAATTAAATGACACATAAACATCTAATAGAAATCTAACTGAGGAAACAAATTACAATGCAAGGTTGTGCAGGTTTGAAAGCAAACCAGTGAGAGACTCCAAGTCAGAAATACAATTTAATAGGGAAAAGGTAAAATAAATGCAATAGTGCAAAAGCGAACCACTGACAAAGTCAGAATACAACCTGGCACCCTGTCAGTCAGGGTGCTGGTAGCAGTTCAGATGAAGTGGTCCTGTTAAAGCAGTGATCCTGTAGAAAAAGAGTCCGGTCTTCGTCTGAAAGTCCACTGGTGGCTCCTGTCCTCTGGAAATCCAGTGGGAAAAGGCTATCTGTGGTGTTTGGAATCCCAGATTATATCCAGGATGGAATGCTTGGTTTCTCCCTCTGTGTGGAGCTTCTCACAAATGGGATGATAAGGCATTGATGGGCCCATTAACAAAAGATTGTCCAGAGGCAGTTATCTATGAGCCATGGGCAGGGTCCTTGATTGCCCATTAAACAAAGATAACTCCTGGAGGGAGGAGGCAAGGAAAAAACTGCCTCACCTGGCTTCAGATGGTAAAAGAATACATGCTTTTGAGCACGTCTTACACTGTAACCTAGGACAAAGGTATATAACCATACTTAAAAAAACCCAAAGGGAATGCCCTGGTCTCTATCTTGCTTTTTCAAACTGTCCTCATCTGCAGTCATTTATATGGCAGGGTATGTGGAATAACTTCCTTCTGTATCTGCAAAGAGGGAAAGGGAGGGAAGAGCTGTGACTCCCTCTTCCCTAACTGCTCCCCTGAGCCAGTCACAAAGCAAAGTCATCTCTTCACATCTGAAAGCCCTGCAACAACACACATTGCATACCAAAACACAGCTCTCCAAGCCACAGCCTGGCCCGTCAAACTTCTGACACAGCATTCATCCAAGTCAGCTCCTGCCATAATTGTAATCACGGTATCTACTGGCACTCTGACTGTGTCCATGGCTGTGTGTATGCACAGGTCCTGAGGGAAAATTCTGAAGACTGTGATATGCCTGACATAGCCCTACAACGAATGTGTGCATTGTGTTTGCCAGGAACTCTTTGTGGGAGACAGAGGCACAAGTCATGGGAGCAGTTTGCTTTTGTAATGTTGTTTTTTCTTCGTTGCTTTCTTCCCAGAAATGCATTTTGTATTCTGCATGCATCTTTCAGTACTCATCCTTGAACTCCTGAAAACAAAAATCTAGAATGTCAAAACTTGATAAGGGGTTTAAACAAGCAAACAAAGAAACCCAACCACAAACTGTATGCAGAATAGATAGTTCAAATATATATAGCACATACATGTTTTATACACACACATCGGTATGTGCGTATATGTCACATATGCAAATATACATGTACACATGAAAACATGGCCTTTAAAATGTGCATACACACAGGCAAAAATCCTCCAGAACCACACCAAAGTGATAGTCTTGATCAGAGAGGGACTAGATTGGTTTTTCCTTTTAATATTTTACCATCTGAACTCAGGGGATAATAGTAAGCATAGGTAATTTTGGAGTTTAGTCATCTAAGACTTTCTTACAAGTACTTTGACTCTTGGTATCTGCTGGGGAGTAAATGCCCATATAAACTTCTAGGAATTATATACATGTGATCTTGCACATGGAATCAATCTCTTCTAGGTATAATTAAAAATGTTTTTACTGATCAGCAGGTCCTAAAGCAGAACTCACTGGTTTTTTCCCTTTGACTTCCTTTACTCTGATAGATCTTAAATACCATGGTTTAGAGTCTGATAACCTGAAAGGGCATTGCTTAGCATAAGGGTGGAATCAAGTTATTTGTGTTTTTGATGGCTACTACTGACTCACATATGGGAGCAAAACATTCTGTGTAGAGAACTCATGAAATTTATGTCCCTTTGATTTATAACCTGTTTGCTTGCAGGACATAGGATTCAGATTTATGAGGACCAGGAAGGAGAGGGTTGTAGTTGTTACTCCTAGCCAGAAATGAAGGTGCTTGCAGATTTAATGGTGCTAACCAACCAAAGAATAATTTTTTTCTCCTAATATTTCTATATCTGTGCTCAAAAAGAGATAGCTACATTTTAAATCATTTTCAGCTCACAAATACATAGACTTTAAGAAGACTTATCACACTACAACCTTCTGAGTCCAGAAAGTATTACAAATGCCTAATCACAGTTTTGTGTACTCAATAATGCAGAAAAGTCCAAATTTAAGGTGTAGCAGTTGAAATGATGCTATAGAAGGGGTTATAACTTGTTTCTGCAGTTATATGGCATAGAAATAATAAGGTGCTGAGCTGGTTGCAAGGACACCCACAACTGGCACAGCATCAGCGCTCTCTCTCCAACATTCTGCACCCACACCAGTAGGCTGGGGGCAGGCAAGATCCACTCCCAATAGTCTGGAAGTGGATAACCAGGACAACCAACCCAAACTGACCAGAAGGATACTCCAACTATCTGACATCTGCTAACATATAAAAGAAAGGAGGAAGCATGGCCATTCATTATGATATTTGTCTTCCACTGTAACCACTACTTCCTGGGAAGTGACTGGATATTGCTTGCTGATGGAAAGTAGAGAATAAAATATTTTGGTTTTTATCTTTGCTCATGCATGGGGAATGTTGCTTTTGCTTTGTTAAACTGCCTTTTTCTTGATCATGAGGTTTTTTCCATCTTATTTTCTCCCCCTCCTGTTGAGGAGGGGAGTGATAGAGTGACTTAGTAGGCAACTGGTGTCAAGCCAAGGTCAACGCACCACACATGAACATGGATAAGTTCCGCCAGCCTGGAATGATAGCCATCTTTAGTGCAGTGTATAACATTACTTGTCAATATATGCCATAGTACTGACAACTTCCTGGAAACCTTAGCCATGCAGAGGTTTGAAAGAAATGGAATAACCTGTAGCTCATAAACAACACAGGCTGAATAAACTGCTTCTAAAGGCATCAGAAACTTTTGCTCATAGATTTATCCTTCACTTCTAAAACTAACAGTGCTAAAAAGTGGCATGACTAAAAAGGCAATGCAGCAATAAAAATTCCAGTTTGACTCTAGGGACAGCTTCAGAGACATTGTGGTTAGAATTTTCTCCATTATTTGCAAGTTGCCAAAGACGAATGTTCTTTATTCTGGATTGACTTTGGGAAACCTATTAAGATTTTTAATTGCATTCAAAAATATACTTATGTTTTGAAACCTAGTCTGCAGGAAGTTTAACCTTCGTTAAGGTCTCTGAGTGTGGCTGAGACTTATGTATTAGGAGGTGCCTAGCTTGTCTCTGCCCAGGAAAAATACAAGGAATAATGCCAGTTTGCGGAATGAATAGAGCAGAAGGGAAGGGGAGGAACACAAGTTATGAGCTGCTTTGGTCTTCATACTCAGGAAGTATTTACCAACTTCCATTGCCTCATCTCATCTCTTCTATTAGAAGGCCTTTATAAATTACAGGAATAAGCCACCCATTGCAAATAACTTCACAACGGAGAGCAACCAAATGGGACTGAAGCAGGATAGGAAACTCCCTTCTCCTACTGCAGATAGTTCTGAGTTGCTTGCATTTTTTCCCCTCGGGTAAGGACAAAAGTCAAAAATCTCGATAATTTCCACAAATCGAAAATCAAAAAAATGTGTGAGCTGAGTGCAAATGGAGCATTTAATTTCAATAATTTTGTCATATCTTATTACTATGCTGATCTTTCTTTAATAATTTTGTATTTAAATTTGCTAATATTTCAAGTATTTTACTTTTGTACAAAATTCCATCTTGAAGGAAACAAAAGCTTTCTAATTCAAGAAGTTAAAACAGGGCTATATTTAATGTTTCTCATAAAAATTAATAATTAAAGAGCAAAGGGAAACGTAGGGATCCTTTTCTTAGCCACCAGTCTGAGTCATAACTCAAGGCTGTAACAAACGCTCTGTATTTTGGTGTGATGGCTCTTTGGTGACTAACTCCTTTTCCTATCTGGTTGACTGCAGCAGCATTTGGATCAGGCCTAGAAAGATGGCTCTCTTAACTAAGCCAACACCAGAAGAAGGCCTCACTCATGTGCTGATAAGTCAATGGAACATCAAGGAGAAATATTCATATTTTTAGCCAAGAACAGTGGAGCTGATCACAAATAGAGTGTATCCTTTGGCAACAAAATTTTTCCTCTAGTCAACTCCATGATTAAGCCAAAGCCACTGCTTTGTTCCTCCACCTGTCTCAGTGAGTCAGAAACGGTTTCCTCTTGTTTTCCCTCCAAATGGGATGCCAATGCCCTGCCTGGACTGCAGAGGCACAGGTGGTGTGCCCATATTTGTGAATTGCTTAGCCTTTGCAATCTTGGCAGCCTGTCTGAGCTCTGGCAAGCTTTTTTACTGAACGAGATAGAAAATAGAGGGGAAAATCCACTTTTCATGCTGCTCGCAGTTTTTTTACTCTAAAAATCAGGAGTTTGAAAAATCTCATCAGCATAATCTGTAATCTGTTTAGAACTATGACTAATGAAAATTCTAAGTTTTGTTTGTTAAAAGAAGTACTGAAGTGTTTTAGATTTTAATTCCATGGAATTCTAAAAGTTGGAAATGAGATATACATGTCTGAGCCAAATTTTCACATTCAATTTGTGTTGAACTGCTACTCCAATGACTTCACAAGCATAGGTAGCTTTGTAGCTGTGAGTTATGCTGCTGTAATAGAGACTGCTTTCATTTACTGTATATATTTTAGCTTATCTCATAACTGCATTTCACAGCAAATTCTCTCTATTAAAGCACATAATTGATGGTTTTTGCCAAATGTTCTTCCAGAGCCAATATGAGTATGAACAGCATGAAGAGGTGCCACATATACAAGGGTCATGTCAGCCTAGGCAGTGTGCTTCCCACCTAACCATGGTGGGAAAGAAACTGTATGACTCAGAAGCAGGAAGAGGAAAATAAGCATCAGACCTCTGGACCGAGTAGTCAGCTTGCCAGGGAGGAGAGCTGTCAGAACCAGTGAATTCTCCTCTGCCTTATTCTATGGATTGTAGATCTGTGATTTCTGCCCCTATGACATCCTTCTCCTCCAAAGAAACAGAGTTCTGTACCTGGTTATCATTGTTTTGGTGACAGCAACAGATTTAGACACTTTGAGGCATGGTGTTGCTAACACAGCCACAAGAACATCAGTAAACAAATCAACCCCAAAACCCAGAAGAGTATGCATGTGCCCACTGTGTGCATGCATAAACTTCAGACTGACTCGTCTCATGCCATACTGATGAGCAATATATTCTGGCTGTTCTTTTCCCATGCAGGCTTAGCATGGCTGATTTGTGTACTCAGCACTGAAACCTACACTTTTCCCAGGACCCATCAGGTCAGATTGCCCATAACCTATTGCTGCTTTGATGGCTCTCATCCTGCTTTCAATTGATGTGGCAGTGCGTGAATACATATGACCAAAAGCTTGATATAAAATTCATTTGTCTAAACACCACCTATTTATGTTTGATGGCCTGAACAATTATTAATCCTGATTGGAAATATAAGTCATTGTGTCTGCAGTATCCTGTCACAGCATCCCTGTTAGCTCCCCTGAGGCCAAATTCTCTGACAATGCACATAGTGTCCGGTTCTTTCTTCACACAGTACCATGCCCTAGCTGAAATCCCAGGGGGGAAACCTCTTTTTCTGTATGCTCACTAGTGTGGATGATCCCCAGGAATTTTCCTGGTCTGCCAGTATATATCCAATAAGGCTGGAGACAGACCCTGCACCACTGTGTGCAATAATTATCCATGCTCTCAAAAATGTTCAAAAATGCCTTGGCACATGCACACCTCATCTACGGTGGGCACAACCTATATCCTTCCTGCTAGGACATGAGCTTCCACACTAATCCTGCATCTCATAGAGTCCTGAAGGAACTGGAGCTTCCTGTAACCTGTAAAAAGAGTGGAAAGCTCCAGACCAGCAGGCCTTTGCTCTTTGTGTTGAAAAAGTGATACATTCCTCCTCCCTTCCTGCTTTTCTCTGAATTCTCTCCCTTACATGAAGACTCTGCTCCACCACTGCCAATGAAATACCAGCTTCTAGGTTGTCAGATGAGCTAATCTGCCTAGCAGACAGTCACATAAAAAATCCAGAACAGCAGGCACCAACCACCCTGTTGTGCTGCTGGCTGGCACCACACACCTTCACTCAATGCTATTTTGTCAGTAGTCATTCTACACAGCCACCATGTGCCAGCCTGTGCACAGCACAGTGAAATACAGAGGTGGGCCTGGGCCAGCCACTTCCAGTTACAGCTGGGGTAGAGCCAGTCCCTACTAGGTTCCCAATGCTGCATGGCCCCGTGGCTCCTCTCTCTCCCAGTGCCACCCATCCACAATGCTGCGATGTGGTAGGGGAGCCCCATGGCAAATAAACTCCCCAAAACCCACAGATATGTCTCTTTCCCAGGCCAGGAAATGGCTAACAAAACCAGGGGAAGCAGTTCAGACGCACATAGCTCAGCTGTTGTGGAAAAGCCTGGTTTGGTTTCTGTTGACAAATATCCCAGGACTGTTGAGCATTTCCTTGATCTGATGTGGTGAGAGGCTTCTAGGACCTGAAAATGCCATGGACCTGAAAATGTTGGTCTGCAGGGACTGGCACTAAGGGTTTTGCTTTTTGCACACAAATGAGGAGAGAAAAGCACTTACTTCACCAGTCACAGCATTTTTTGTGTGATTCTTGCAAGAAGTAGGTGTCTGGTTTTGACTTGTGTTTTGCCTCCCAGCACAGTGCACTGGGGAGGATCTCAGCTCTCACATTCCCACACATGCATGCACACTACAGGGCTCTCTCCTCCCAGATTTCCAGCAGGCTGAACTGTGCCACACCACATTGCTGATCTCCAGGATTCTGGACCAAGGTCCTAGCTGCATCCAGGGAGAGAGCATGCTGAGTGGCAAGGCATAAATGACACGGTCAAGTCAGGCAGGGCTGTTGCTAGAAATCTCTTGCTGGGTGAATGGAATGGGGAAGGACAGGAGAGAAGTGCAGAGCAGATACTGTCCAAAGGCACACCAGGCAGAATGCAGCATAGACAATGCTGGATAACTTCAGAGGTGGCTTATGGATCTGCAAAGTAAATTAAAACAGGGTGTTTCTCAATTCTCTGTGGATCTTACTGGGATAATTATCAGAAACACTCTACCAGTGGGTTGCAGTATTGCGTAACAGAAATATTGATTTTGATGTTCAATCTGATAGAAGTGCATCATCTCAAGTACCTCATTGTAACTTCATTTTGACTTCAGTGAAGTATTCCATTTTCCGTTAGATGACAACTTTGCCTTACACATAGAAATATTAAGGCTGGGGACAGGGGGTTGTTTTTATTTGGTTTTCTTTTTTTGTTTTGCTTTGTTGTTTTGGTTTGTTATTAATGCTGAATGAATTAGAAACCCACAGTAAGACTAGAAATAATATGTTAAGTCTAGCAGTTAAAATTTCTGGATCTTAATCCACAAGGGACTATAAGAACCATTTGGTCAGACCTCCTGCCTGGAAATGGGCACAGACTGGAATGAAGGAGCATTGTACCTCTTGGTATATATTTCTATATTTCCTCTAACAGTGACACAGAACTGAGAATGTGGAAGGTTTTAGTTGCATGGCAAACAAAGAAATGTGCCATCAGTTGATACTCTTGCCTTTCATATGCATTCTACTGCAATGCCACCTTTCCTCTGTTTCCTGTGAATCAATAAAAGGATATAATCTTCTGTAAAGAATACAGTTATGGAGAATCCAGAAAACCCTTTAGTCAAAGAGCAAGCTAAGTTTCCTTAAGGTCAGAATGGAAATGCCTACAGATTTTCTGTTCTTTTTTCCACATGCATCATACACTCGTTTGCTAATTTTGCTTACATGTCCTCTAAAGAAAATGAAAACAATTAGGTAAATTCCTAAAAGACAATAATGAATCAATCAGAAACCCCACTAATATGTTTTTGACTCTCCCAGTTATTTCTTCAGCCTAGTATTAAAAAAGTGGTAAAATATTATATCCAGAATATTCTGGATATCCTACCCTGTGAAAATTACTATTATTAGCTAGAACTGTACATTACATAAAATCAGAGAATTTTAAACTCAATTTATAGAGAGGTAGAAGATTGCCTTTGATTTTTTGTTTTTGTGATTTCTTTGGAGGTTTTGGTGTTTGGGTTTTTTTGTTGGCTTTGTTTTTCCCATTAATGAAACAAAATATTCTGCTTGGTGAACTGGTTTGATGATGGAATTGCTCCTGAAAGTTATTTGTCAGTGAAAGGAGTAATGAGAACATAATAGCTAATCCCTGAAAAGTTCAGCTGGATTAAAAACAATTTGAATGCTTTTTTGGAACCAAAAATAAAGCTATTTGCAGATGGTCTTCATTAGAAATACTAGTGGCAAGAATTATTTCACAGCTCTAATAGAATGTCTAGTCAATATCCCCTAGGCCTTAATATTTTCAGTTTCAGAGATTAATATTCTTGTTGTAGTCATCTGCTTGCATTGAAGAAATACACTCACCATACACACATATAGATATATATACACATATATACACACACATTATCCCTTTAATGCAAGCAGATAACTATATATATCTTAAAATATTTGCATATATTTATATAACAAGAAAAAGAATTAAATAGATATGATGTTGAGAAGCCTACTGCTTCAGATTAATTTTTCTTTTTTTGAATCTGAAACTAAAGCTAAGAAGGTTAGCAATTTATTTTATACTATACTGGCAATGTCAGTTACACATTACTATTGCAAAACCAATTTCCTGCTATGGAGAAAATGGATGTACCCTGGAGAGCATATCAGCCTCCGTGTAACCCACTGCCTTGGCTTTAGCTATAGTACCATACACAGGCAGATAGTTAGATATATAGTTATCCAACCTGCATATATTATCTGATTGGCATGTTCACTTGCTCCTTGACTGCCATAAATGACTGGCTGTGCAGGTGCCATTAGCACATGCATCTTTTTCTGAATGCACCATTGTAGGAGTAGCTGAAAAGCTGTTTGTACTACACAGTCAGAAAGTTGGCAGCAGGACTGGATGAAAAATGGCAAGTATGTTTCAAGAAAAATTCAAAAAACTTAATGTTTACTATACACTTTTTAATCAACTACTTTTCAGGTTTGATTTTACAGTTATTGCATTTTCTTCTTCTTACCTTTTTTCCTTTGACTTTTTTTTTTTTTTTACTATTTTCATTTCCTGCCCTTTGTTTTTAATTACTAAGTAAAAGAGAATGAAGATAAAGGAACAAAATGAATGAGGGGGAGGAGGAAACAATACCCATGAAACTGTAACACTTTTAGTAAGCTAGTTTAATAGAGATGTCTTTGTTTACCTGTCCTAAGGTAATAAATGTGCCAGTAGGGGAAGCTCAATTTGATAGAAAATTATTTGGCTTGCTCAGCTTGTTTCACTGGTTATAGATTTTGACCCTATCCATTTTCTCTCCTAAAAATAGAATAATGCCTTGTTAGACAACACTGTAAAAAGTTACTGCCTCCTTTTGTTTCATGGTTTAGGTGTTTGCAATTTATGACCTGAATCAGCAAATACATATGTTCCATGCATATGTATAACACTTCTGAAAAGCTGGCAAAAATAATCTTTGAGTTAGCAAGGAAAAGAAATAAAAATTTTATGTTTCCAAATCTGGGTTTAAGCTGTTCCTCCATCTCAAGATTCACGTGTTTGCTTTCCATTTCAGCAGCTGCTGGAAGCACTCTTCAATAGGAACCAAATAAATCCATACCACCTGTCTGTCTGAATTGGTGGCCAAATCATTTTGTTATTCTATCTCAACATTTAAGTAGTTATAAAGCATCTCAACCTCAATTTTCATGCCATGAAGAAAACAAACCAGAAGGGGAATAATAAGACTTTTGTTGGGCAATTTACAGGCATGTGACTTGGAATTACAGTAAAATTTTCATCACTCCAAAAATTCTTTGCAATCTGAAGTGCAGTGTCTTCCTTTCCAAGTTTGGTAAATGCTGATATGTTATAGCTTGAATTTAATGCTGACCTATATCCATTTCACTACAAGTTACAATTTTAGGTCTTTTGATATTTAGCCTCTCCCCCTGTTATGTCTCATGGCAAGGTGGCTTTGAAGAAACTTACAGATTTGTGAGCATAGAAGCAGTTATCTGAGAAAATCATCAGGATTCTTCCAGAGGTACATGGCACATTTGTCTCTATAGACTTGAAAGTTATTCTGCTTTAAACTCTGCAGGTCTCCAACACAGTGTTCATAAAGCAAACTTTGAATCCCTGCCTTTAGTCCTAAATCCCAAGGTAAGGATTGACTGGAATATACTGGAACAGACTTTAAGTTTGGACAAAATTCTAGTCTTAGGTCATCGCCATGCCTTTCAAGCACTCAAAAAAACTACTGTAATATCTTATTTTGGTAATGGGCCATGCAAACCTTGCCCAAATTTTGAGTGCACGAGCTGTCAGCAAAGAGCTGTATAGTTGTAGGCAGGAGGTACTTCAGTCCACTTCAAATAAAACTTGTCCCCTCATTTCACTTCAAATCAGCTGATGAGGAAAAATGCATCATTGTGCCAAGATAAAAACAGATAAGCCAAACTCCTAATTTGTTTTTCCAGTGAGAGTTTCATACAGTTTATTAAATAGACAATCCAGAGCAGTAATCAACACATTCACTGGAGTGTTAATGGAGATATGGTAAAGCAGTGTATGACAGCCAAGGGACAGAGTGCACTTCTTACTCACTCTCTCCAGCCATGAAATCAGTAACTCAGATCATTTGTCTTAGTCATCTACTATTACTTTGGAGTGAATCAGTGCACGGACTTTTAAGGACATCCCAAGCAGATTTGTTCATTTAATAGGGAAAAAACAAAACAAAAATAACAACTGTTTTATTTGAAAGCCAAAAGCAAAAGAGATTTAGTTTAGCTAAAGCAATATTTGACATTAGTTCAAGTTGGGCAGGAGTTCAGCCAGAAGTTATCATATGATTGGGTTTTGGGGTTTCTAGTTTTTTGGAAGTCTGTGTGAAATGATCTAGTAGTGGTCTGAGTCCAAATTCCAAAACATGAGTGCCTCCGTTCCTCGCAAAACCCCACAATTTTCAACATTGTTAAGAGTCTCTAAATAGAAGGAAAAAGACACAACCCTTAGTCTACTCCAGGTCTGCTGTGCACATCCAAAATAAGGAGACTGGGCACATGAAATGACATCATTACCTTTGATCTCTTGACAATCTCTCATTAGGAATAAAAAAAAATCTCTGAGAAAAAAAAAGAAAATAATTACTAACCACACCAACTACTCTGTTAAGGTTTTTGTCCTTATCCTATAGATCTCAGCAAGCACTTCTTGGCACTGTCACACTGTTGTTGAGCCTGGCTAAGAGTCAGCAGGATCTACACAGTGAAGATGAAACAATTTATTATGACTTCTTTTAGAGTCGCTTGAAAAGCATGTACCCTAAAGTTTATTCAAAGTTGACTTTTCAGTCAACTTCTAGTCAACTTCTTTGCCTTCTAGGAAGTATAAAATAAAATATATTAACAAATACAGAGGTTAAGAACAAAATATAATGAAAAATACTGGTGTATTTCAAATATAAGAAGTTTTCCGCTTTTAAGGAAAGTTTTCTTACATCTGTCACTCTAGGCTTCACTGCAACCAGTAAAACACATTTAGTCTGCATTTAAAGTAAATATCCCATGAAATAGTTTCAATAGTAAAGGAAATAGTTCAACATAAAGGAAAAGCTTTCACTAATCTCACATACAGTGCAGTCTTTAACTACTTCATTTGCCCATTCCTTGTAGAGTCTTTCAGAAAGTGTTTCTTAGAGGATTGTAATTAAGAAGGTAATTTTCTCAGTACTATTGTTGTTGGCCTCCTCAGTAAACCAGTTATATTTCTAAGAGTATATCATGACAATACAGTACTTAAAAAACGTTCACAAACCAATCTCCACTAGTCTAAAAAGTAATGCAAAGTGCACAAAGACATGGGATATTTTCTATGTGAACATCAGTCATAACACAGCAATAATGATTATATACCATTTCCTCATGTTAGTTGAATTCTTTCATCTCTCTTCCTCTACCTTCTACATCTCTCCTCCACCTCTCCAAATTAAGTTGTGGGCTAAAAAATTATGCGTGTCACTCAGGGTTTCAATTGAAAGCGAAATTTCAAACTTCAGAATATGTCTTCAACTTCAATAAATGTATAGAGTACCATTAAAACAAGTGTTGAAGTCAAGAGTAATGTTCTATAATGTTTAGTTGTGTTTGCTCAAACTTTGGAGTAGCTAAGAATGTCTTCTATCCTGAATGAGCTTTACCAAATCACACACAACCAGATATTGAAATGAAGAAAACCTGAAAGTTATTTTTTCTATGCAGTTTCATTTGAGTTTTTCTCATTTTTGTACCATACTGAAAGCAACAGATTGGGCTGCAAAGGTTTTAGTCATATTCTATATCTACTCTATCGCAACATGCCATGAAGGCTATGTGGCTGCAGCCTATTTTTGATTCACATCAGTTAAACAGGAGAAGAATCAGGCCTATGTAATCCTGCAAGGATTGCAGAGATATGGTTTCTTGGCATTGATCACAACTGTTGGATAATGGCTCCCCTCAGAGGTAGTACAGGAAGCATGTGCCAGTCCAGTAGGACTCCTTGCTACTCAGTGTCAGGAGGAAAGAGACTGAGCATTATATGTGAGTTTTTGCAAATGTATATTGCAAACTCCATCCTAAAATGCAATAGAGTTTGCCAGTTATTTTCTTTTGTGGGAAATGACTTTAGCTAATGAATACAATATGTTACAATGAATGATGGAAATATACGCAAGAAATTAAAAATGAAAATGTGGTATCAAGGATTAAGATCATTTTACAAAATATATTGAGCTTTTAGGTTGTATTTGAAGCATGCAAAAGAGAAGCTTCCCTGACCATTTTCTAATATTTCAGCTTCACAAAACTAAAATGAAGGCAAAATAATGAATAAAATATTTCTATTGATTTTGCAAGCTAGAAATGTGAATGTTTGTCCAAACAGATGTTTAGAGTGACTCTGTGCCAGGCTCAGTTGTGTTTGTGAGAATGCTCTTTCTCAGTAGTGTCTCTCATAGTGTCCCATAATGTCCTTTAAAGCTTACAAGGAAATTTTCTTGCCTCAAAGCTGTTAATTTAGGATAACACATCACCATGTACTCTGTCCTCTACTTCTTTGAGGGAATCTTTTAAGAAACATGTAGGTGGCTCCTTCCAATACTATTTCCTGCCACTTTTATGAGTTGCATAAAAATGTTATTAAACTGACTTTTAAAAAAGTCCTAAATCCTAAAAGATTTCTAAAAAATTAGTCACAGTTTGACCATCAGATCATTGTGGAATGCATTAGCTTGACTTGTTTATTAAACAAGATAATAGAATAAAAGGATAATTTAATACAATGAACATATTTTTTGAGGTCTACTCATTCTTCAGATTTCTCCAATACAAGAAGTAGAGAATATCAAATGAAACTAGCATGTGGCAGATTCAAAAATAGACATGGGTGAGTGGTTCTTCACAAAAGAGGGGGAAAAACTCCAGATATATCAAATCAGGATTTTCTGAGATGACTACCATCACAGGAAAAGTGACAGACAGGAAAAGTCTGGAAGCTATAATAACTGGTGTAAAAACTAGGAAAACATCAGCTTACTGCTCGGTAGCAGTTGAAGTAGCAAATAAAATTATAGGAAGTATTAGGTAAGGAAAAATGACAGAGAAAAAAAAGAACAGAGCTTTTCCCCAGTGTAAACCCATGCTGCATCATGAATCCTATGTGCAGGTGAGTCCCTTGTCTCCAAAATGGGTACAGTGCAGTTGGGAGAGGTACAGAGAGGGGCAGCAGCACCAATATGATGTGCAGCAGCTGGCATACATAGAGCAGTTGAGTACCTAGGGGTCTCGTGCCTGGAAAGGACTCAGCTGGGCAAAATTATGACAAAGCTTTATAAAATCATGAGTGGCAAAAAAAANAAAAAAAAAAAAAAAAAAAAAAAAAAGTGGATGGGGACTGGCTGGTCATCACTTCTCAAATATAGGAAGCATAGACCATGAATGAAACCTAATGGATGGCAAGTCCAAAGCAAGCAGTGGCAGATGTATCTTGCCTGAAGACATCACTGAAGTGTGGAACTGCCCGCCTACTGTGTGAAGCTTAAGTGAGATAAACAGGAGACTGCAGAAATTAGTGGCTGTTAAATATGTAGATTCCATGTTTAGCTCAGCAAAACCTTTAGTGACAAAGTGCAGAAGGAAGGGTGTATCTTATTTTAAGAGTTCATGCTCTGTAGATAAAAGACAAGTCCAAGTCCATTTTTGATCTCTAAAGGAATTTCATATTTAAATATAGTTCTTGATGGAAAAAAACCCACACAGGTATTTCATATTCTCTTAGATATTATTAAATGGCAAACATCACCTGGAAAACAGAAAACCAAGATTAAGAGTAATTCCTCTTCTGTCAGTCTTTGCATTGGTAGTTCTGAAACACTTTTGCACACATGCATTTTTTCCTCACACTGTTACAAATTTGGCCAGTAGCATTTGTTTTTAAAATTGATGAATAAGAAAAAGAATGACTGCAACACTCTGGATTTCAAAGCTTTGGTCTATCCCTATCTGCCACTGAAAGGTAAACCTGTCACTATAGTTGTGTCCTGGTTCTGGCCAGGACAGCGTTAATTTTTGCAGTAGCCAGGAAAGGTGTGGCCAGGACCCGGAGGTTATTCTATACCACCGCACATCATTTTCCAGGAATAGGGAAGGACCCGCTTCTGATTTGCTGTCTGCTGTCATTGGTATTGTTACTGTTACTGTTTTCTTATCTCATTGTCATTTCCAGTAAATTGTTCTTATCTCAACCTGTGCTCTTTACCTTTTGTGCCTCCAATTCTCCTCTCCAGCCACCGGCAGGGGGAGGGGAAGAGGGAAGTGAGTGAGAGGCACATAGTTTCAGTGGGAACACTAAATTGGAGAATACCCTTCCTAAACCATAATAAGTTGTCAGGTTACAGTGGATGGCAAGGGGAGAGCAGAAGTCTTATTCAGTAGGTAGATCTGAACATAAACCAATAAAGAAGGCATGCACAGTCCTAGCTAAAAAAAAGAACAAATAAAAATTCTGTTTTATCCCCAACACTCAGGAAAGGGATTTTTTTTTCCAAATGTTATATGATGTGTAAAAATTGATTTGTGCATCTTTTTCCATCTGAACAATACACTGATTAATTTCCTGGCCATAGAAACTGAAATAACCTAATATTAATTAGTGCACTACAAATTTTAAGAGCCAAACACAATACAGCAGGACAATAATTCACACACATTTCATATCCCCTTGTTGAACAGAATTTGAAATTGAAAGATGAAACAAATGAAGAGTCTGTTCTCTTTAATAATGTATGTTATACTAATCAAACATAAGATCTGAGATGCCGAATGTAGGATTCTTCATGCACTTTCCATAAAGAAAACAAAACTGCTGTTTTTGTAGGCCAGTGAATTTCTCTGATTAAAAAAGCCAATGCCCAAATCTCAATATAATCTTAGGACAGATATTTAACTGAGAATATTACTGCTAGAACATATGTAACAACTGCTAAACTGTTTGGGTGTTCTGAATGTCAGGATATTGACCACAGGATTATCTGAGATGATCAAGATATCACTGTGGAGTCTGAGTTCAAGAAGGATGTTTAGTAATTCCTGAAAATCAGAATCCTCTACTGTATTTCAAACAATGGGCTATTAAGCCACAGCTCTGAAAATCATGTCCTTTCAAAAGCCTTAATCTATGTTTTGAGTAGGTTAAAAATTCACAGAAGTTCCCAATACAACAATGCATCTCAATGATAGAGTGACAGAATCTCACTCTCCAGGAGTGAAATATTGCTCACATGAGTGAATGAACTAGTGCCATATGATCTTCTGTCATTTAGAGATCTATCCAGTATAAAGAGAATAAAATAAAGAGAATCCAGTATAAAGAGAATAAAGACCATTATCCATCAAATATTCTGACAGCATCATTTGCTCATTACTTTCTGTCACCTCTCAGTACGTGACTAGTTTAGCCTCTATTTTTGTGTAATTCAGAACATAGAATCTGCAGGAGAGAAGAAGTCTATCTGAGCAATTTTGCTTTATATCATGCTATGTTATGTTATGTTATGTTATATGTTATGTTATGTTATGTTATATGTTATGTTATGTTATGTTATGTTATGTTATGTTATGTTATGTTATGTTATGTTATGTTATGTTATGTTATGCTATATTATATTATATTAATTATATTCCCACAGCTAAAAAATCCAGTATATACTATGGAGCAAGGGGAGAACCTGGAATACAAATGAAGGCCATACTCTTTCAAAAGCATCTCCATGTTACTGACTGTTCCAAAGACATCTCTCTCACTGTGAGCATGGAGGTGACATGCAGTGCTGGCCACACAACATATGTGGCTTTGTTCAAGCAGTGCCGAAGCAAACCTCAGAGATATTCTGTCTCACCAGGATCTGTCTCAGTGCTACCAGTATGTTACAGCCAACATTTCTTCCTAATAACATATGGAAGCAGTGTATATACTTATATATATATATATTTATATATTTATATTTACTTCATATGTGATGTGAGGTGCCATTTCTTCCCAGAAGTCAAAGGATGGAGAAATCCAGTACTGCTTCTTCTCTGCACTAAATGTTCTCACGTGGCTGTTGCTGAATATGGCCGTTACTGGCTTGAGAAATAATGGCTTGATGTACCACATTATAAAAATAGAAATTAGTCAGTTTTCCAATTCAGCTGGCAATTTTTGGTTTTAATATTTTTATTACTGCAGACATCATCGTCCAGCCATCTGCTAAAGATGAGACAGACAATAACTGAGCAAAACTGGAATGAATTTTGCTGTATCTGCAGCTGGGCATTTCATTACTGTTTTCTGATGGGGAATTGATGGGGGGAGGTATTTTGTTCTTTTTTTAGAGGCAATCAAAATGTAATGCACAGCAACAGTTCAGTGTGAAAAAAGATACTATTTTTTACAGGAAGACTGGAAGACCCATATTGACCTTTGTTTGCCACTTTCCCATCACTCTTGGGAGGGAAGCAGCGAGCCTGTCTCAGTTCCTCCTTCTGTCATTCCTGAGGATCTTCTGATCACTGAATTATCAAGATTTTAGCAAAATTGTGAGAGGCATTAGGCTAATCCACCCCAGATGCCACAGTTCTCTTGTATCTTGCTCTAGCTCTTCATGCTTCCTTTCTCTCTCCTCCAGAGTTACTCTCCAAAAGAAAAACCTGACCATCCTCCACTGCAGAAACTGGCAGTCAGTAGGCTCTTCCTTCCTTAAATCCAAAAGTACTCCAGAACCGACAATTAGTATGAGTAGCTCTCGCCAGCTATAGACCATATTGTTGATCAGAAGGGCAGAACACTCACACTGAGGTAAGTGTGTGTATCATTTTTATGTATCAAAAATCTCTAGGAAAACCACTTTTTAAAAAAAAAGTTTCACAGTAGTCAAATAAAACAGTGCCTATTAGGCTTAATATTAAGTCCAAGGTGGTGGATGAGGTGTACCCTGAAAGCACAGCACCAGCTTTCTGCACACAAAAGTTGGAATTGAAACCCTGAAGTCCCATGGCAACTTTTATATTAGAAGTTTCTGGGGTTTGGTGGTCTTTAGCCAAAACTATTCTACACAGTTATCCTGTTGATCTCTATCCTCTCATTACAAATACAGTTCCTTCTGTTTGTTCTTTCTACGGGATTGTTAAATAACTGGAAAAACTCACTGGATTAAAAGATGCTTATAAACACAGTATTTGCCACTTGTGTAGAATTACAAAGAAATGCAAGAATTACCTCTATCAACTTCAGCAAAACTCAGCATGAAAACACTGTAGAATAAAAGAATGGAGAAAACAGCTAGAAGTAGGACATAAATGAGCCCTGATCCACTGCCCATTGATGTCAGTGGAAAGACTTGCACTGACTTCACCAGATGAGGCCTGTTGTGAAGGTCTGAAAAATGCTAACGATATCTTTATGCAGGATATTTTCAAAACAAAATGGGGATGCCTTTTTTTAAAATCAATGGGTTTTATAATATGGCATTGCTTTACAGAATATCTATGTCCATAAGAAACTGTAGCAAGGAAAAGCAGGAGATGGAAAATACTTTTAATTAGCCTTCAATTAGTCAGAAACTTATCTATGTCAAGAAAGAATATAACAGAAGAAAATATGCAGTAACTTATTACAGCTGTTCATTTTGGAAGACACAAATAAAATAATTTAATTTAATTGTTGTCTTCTTACATTTTTACTTCCTCTCTCATACCATATTTCTCTTTAAGAAATCTCTCAGCACAGTTGAATTGGAATGCTATACAGAAATTCTTGCTCCTTTTTATTATTTTACCATATGAGGGTTCAGGCATGTTGTCAGGTCATTTGACCTCCTTAAGTGCATTGGCAGAACTCTGATATTCATGGCCAAGAAATTTTCCTTGTTTCCTTTTCTCAAAGTTGTTTAAATGATAATTTGCATTAATTATAGAAAGTGCATCCTTAACTAACTGAGGAAAGACTTGTTTTTTTCCCAGGCATCCCTTACATTTTAGCTGATGAATCGAATGATGAGAGACATGGAAGCTGACTTTCAAGCTGTTATTTTGTCTTATTAATAAAAGGGACAGGAGTGATGAAGCAAGAGGTAATCAATACACAAAGAAAAGATCAGACATGCAATTGAAATTTGAGTCCAAGAATAGCCATGTTAATAGGAGACGCGATGAGAGCAAGCTTCAAAAGAAAGCTTTTATGGTGAAAAAGGATATACAGTATCTTGATTCAGAAATTATTCTGTCTACTGTAATCACTAAAAAAAACCCAAACCAAAATTAATGGGGATGACTGTTCCAAACTGAAGTGCATACCAACAGACCTTAGAGTGTGAATTTTCTGTAATATCTATTCACACCAGAAGAAGTATCAAATTGCTGCATGTAAACCCAAAGAGAGATGCCGTTTTATTACAGGAAGTGTGCTTCCAGGAACAACCGGATGTTATTAAATGTAAATGAGTATCAATTGATTACCCAGATAATTCTTGAAGCTTATATACCTTTTCCAACAACACTTTTTAAAAAACTTCAGTGACAGAAATCAAGAACAAAGGGCACATTGCAAATACAAAATAAAAGCATTTTTACAAATCCTATCAAGAGCAGACACATATTTGAAGTCAGTTTTAGATAAAGTATTTACAGCCACTGAAGCAGTCAACCTTTTTTATTTGGCTGTAAACTGAAGATTTCTGAGATTAATTTTTTTCTCACAATTATGACTTTTTTTTCCCCTTGGAAATTTTGGGTACATTTTCAAAAGTGCTTATGCTATTTAGGTGGTTTTCAGCACCTAAAGTTCTCCATTTATGGTAGAAATCTTGGCAAATTGAAAGTGGAAAAGCATTCAACTTTCACATTCTGGAGCTCCATTAGAATAGCCTACCTCAAAGCACCAGTCTGACAAAGCACTTAAATCTGTTCTGAATTACTCTCTCAGCCATGATCTTCCCAATTTCAGTAAGGCATTCACATGCTTTAAGTCAAGAACTAGTTTTAAAACTTTGCTGAAACAGAGCTGAAAAGTTGCTTTACCCATTCAAAGTACCAGAGCAATTCAAGTTTTCACCCCCTTTCTATATGTCCTGTGCACTTCGCAGCCCTTGTGAGCTGCTGTTCTTATATACTATTCCAGCCTTCTGGAATGCACTGTGTATAGACAGATAGTATCGACCAACACTCCTCGGAGTGCCTTCACACTTCAAAAGAATAGCAATTTTCCAAGTCCAATATATATTGCACATTCAAATTATGAAAATAAATAAATTATTGAAAGATTTGTCACGTGACTTACTGGAATGCATGAACTTGACCAATGCAAACTCAAAACAGGATTTTAGAATACACAACTTTATTAGTAAGGCAAGCAAATTAGCCAGATAGGTGTAGAAGTGGGGGAACTCATGAGGGGAGGAGAGCATCTGCCCAACTCAGGTGGGAAAACTGCTCTAAGACATCTCATGTCTTAGGTAAAGTTTCCCTTTTACACCCATCAAAACTTCACCTCTTCAGTTTCCATTAGTGAATTATCACAAGTTTTGTTCACCAGAAGGTGGTTGTTGAACTGACAAATATCCAGAGTTATAAAGAGCATGCATAAACACTGCCAGGGACGGGAAGCCTGGTAGAGAAAACTTGAGCATTATCTGCCAGAAACAATGAGTGTGGTATTCCACAAGGAAAACATGGGCTGCAATTTATTAGGTGTGGCACTTGGATCATTTCACCTGGCTTTTCCCTAAGGTTAAGAACTGACGTGTTTCCCTGGAAAAAGCTGAGGAGACATCCAGGCACTGAGAGGTAAAGCAGGAGATTCACAACAACTGCTCCCACAAGAAAATGATAGGCAACAACCCAGAAGCTCTCTAGGCTGGAATCACAAACCATGTCAAAGGAAGATAAAGCCTGGGAAAGGGAAGCAGATTAAAAATATAAGCATTCTGAAGAACTGTTCCTGTATTTCTTCTCTGGAGAGCTAGTATTTCCTGACCAAACTGCCATTCCTCAATGGAATGTGAAGACCAGGAAGGGACTGCATACACTAGTCACCCTAGAAAGTCTGAACACAAAGAGATAAATCATTAAAAGTGACAGAGGAAATCAGAGGGTGCTGTATCGTGTAAAATAATTCTAAACATTCAAGTGTCCTCCATTTGCACTGGGACTCCTCAAAGGACAAGCTGAAGACAGAGTCCCTAGCACATCTCCCAGAACAGCACATGTGCTGCCATTGATATGATTTAAGGTATTTGAGTGACATTTTTGGAAAACAGTTTTTCACTGAACCCAAACCTTTGATTATTTCAAATGTGCTCCTTACAGTTAAATAAATATTAAAAAAATTACAAACCCTCTTTGGTTACGTATTTATATCAGAACATCCTTGTATATCTGAAAGTCATATACTGCAAGCAGCTTTGTGTCTGAGTTTCAGTAGGAAGTTGAAATCATTGAAAATACCTAGCGGAAGAAAAGTGCAATGTGTTTTCCAATGGTTACAGGGGAAAAAAAAATCTGTGAACTAGGATTTTTTGGTTTTATTCCTGATTTTATCAGAAACTGGCTTAAGACATATCCACCTTAGATGTTTCAACAGCTAAAAGATGCTTGGCCACAGCAAGATGACTCAGTGCCAGTTAGGAACCTTTCTCCGTAGTCATTTAGCAAAGAGATTTTTTTGGGGTATGCATATTGCCAGGCTCCCAAACAGTCAATGGTGACTGATAGGCTGCTTTTAAGAGTGAGTTAGAGCAAAAGCATCAGAGAGTTATTCCTGTAATTGCACTCTGAAGGAGCCCATCTCTCACTGTCCATTACAGAAAAAGTGCCTAAGAAGTATCACTGAGTTTCTTGGCATCAGCTCAGTCCCAGGGTAACCAATCCCTCCATGTTTCCTGTGAAAACTCAGCTGGCTGAGGACATTGTCACATCAGCCACAGGATCTGGCCTCCCATTTGAGCCCCAGCTGCCCTGATCACTCAGGTGGCCTCTCTGCTGGCTGAGGCTGATGTGTGCTTGGGAAGGACCAGCTGTCTCTGCACACACCTCATAATACCAGCCTGGACCTCAGTTACATCTCCGTGACTGATAGGAGTGTGCCTGACCAGGAACATTTGGCCCAGACAGTCCTATTCGAGCCTGGTGCCCACACTGTGCAGGCTGGAATCATGGGGACATAGAGACTAAATCAGAGAAAATTCTCTGTCTCAGGTTTTATGGCACTTAGTGGCAACAGGAAAATACTGAGTTTCTGCTGGCGCAAGTTTCTGACATGAATATGGTTTTATAAAACTGTTCACAAGAACAGAAGCAAGCATTTCAAGACTAGATGGTGACTTGGTATAACTAAACTGTCCTAGGAGTTACCTGGAGATGCACTGGGATGGGCCTCTCTTTGGTACTGACATTTATATTTCCAGATAGTCACCAGTTTTTGAAAAAAAAAATCATTGAATAAACAGCAGGACCTAATATAAAAGAACAATTACATATCAGAGTTATTAGACTGCTTTTAACCTGTGATTTTAATAGTCTAGATTCCTTCTGATTCAGAAAAATTTCTCTAGGCAGTGATACTTCTTCCTCTCCTCTTAGCTTGCCTCCTGCAGTTCTAAATATTCCAAAATAAGGGTTTCAACCTCCCATCTCTTGTCTAAACTATGCACTTCAATTTCTCAACTACTGCTATATGAGGGGGCCTGAAAAGCAGAATCACTACAGCTGCATCTACAGGGGCCAAGTATTACCCAGTTGTGCTGCTCCATGAGCTGTGCTGCCTGAGCCTCACCATTCCATGTGGATGGCGGCTTAACAGCACTGTCCTGCTTTCTCTGCATCACAGAAGAATGTCTTATGTTGCCACATTATTCAGCTTCAAAAGCTACAATGACTTGCATATAATATATCTTCAGTGCTCTGAATGTGTCTGAGGGACTTAATTCCCTTGTTTTGGTTTCTAGAAGACACCATTTCACTGTCCTATGGATTTAAGCATTTAGGAATCTTTGGATTTCCATTTATTAAATCAGTAATCTTTTCTTATTTTCATATTTTAAGAACCATAGATGTACAAGATATTTTTCTTCCATTAATTATCACCTTTTGCTGCTAAAAAGCTATGGGTGAGTTATAAAAACAAAACCACTTTTTTAGTAATGAATACATCCAGACTGTGCAGAACTGCATTCATACCAATACAGCAGCACTGATATTTATATGATATATATATATTGTATCTTCTGTGTAGCTAGACTACTGTCTGGAAATTTCTCACTGTAGGCTCTTTCAAAGGCATCTACAAAAAAGAATCCATTTTGAAAAATCCAATTAAGAAAAATATCTGTTTTTCAATAAATTAGAAAAAAAAAAAGAGAACCAGTGAAGAATAAAGAGGGTAAGCTACTCTTGAACTGCTTGAACTCTTGAATCTACCAATGAATTATGGAAAATCTGACAGACGAACCTAGGTAAAATGACATAATTTCATTTCTGCTTCTGTGGGGAGAAGAGGAAAGGGGGAAAAACTATTGTGGTTTTGAAATCACAACAGAATGAACTCAGTCTCATTCTCTGACCTATTCATTTCTCAATACTTATTTTTATAGCTCATGTTACGAAGTTGTGTAATGATAATTTATAGGTCAGTTCGACAGAACCAGGCAGACAGTACTCAACATGATCTTTACTGTTCCTGTCCACAAATACAACAGCCTATATTACTTCTCCTCTCCCCCAGACTATTTGAACGTTCCTCACAGAGGTGTGTAATGAAAGGAAATACACGGACAAAGTATGGAACAAAGGGGAGAAAGGGCAGACTTTTCTATAATTCATCCAAAAACATTTCTAAAAGCCCAAAGAGCTAGCAGCCAGCAAGGATGCCACACTCCAAAAGCAATTCAGAGAATACCTAAGAATTGGTGCCCACAACACAGACAGATACCTATTTTTTCTGGGTTTATGTCTAAGACTCCGAGTTCAGCATTCCGGCAGCTCATCATTACGCTTCCAGCGCAATATGAGTGTGGCTTGCCATGAGTGAAGAGCTGATAATTCATCCGTCACCAGCAGCCACACTCAACCCTGCCCAGACATAAACACACACACCAGAGGCAAAATGTGGTTCCTATGTATAGGAAATTCTATTTTCAGCTAATGGGTTACCTAAAAATAAACTCTTAGTCAAATGCAAGGGTTTCCTTCAGTCTATTTTATTAGTAGCATTAAAATACAAAGTACAATTTTGATTTGAAAGAATTATTCCTACTTTAGCAGTGTCAGGTGGCTGGGTTCCGGTATTGTGTGAATATACTGTACATTTTTCTAAAGAACTGAGCATTTTTCGAAGAGACAGAACTTCATATTTTGAAAAATATCCCTCAATGATTTTCTGCCAGCTGAAGTATCCAAAGTGTCTGCCCTCAAGAAAGATTCAGTGCTTTTGGCAACATTTGCAAGCTAGTCTGTTTTTTCCAATCCAGAAACATTTTCTTTGCCAGACAGTCATCTGAAATAATGTTCTTACACAGAAAGTACGTGTTCGGTATGTTTTGCATTTATACACTGTAAAAGACAAGGAGTTTGGAGGTCCTAGAGGCTGGTGCTGGATTACAAGGGCAGTTACTTTCAGATTGAAAGTGAAGACACTGGAAGATGGCAAAGGTGGTAATAAAAAAGCACTGGGATTTCTAAAACCATAACTAGAACATTACTCCCAGGCTTTCAGGGTCATGGGGCCATGATGCTAAAGAGTAATATAAGGTTACCCAGTAGAGAAGGCTGTGATAAAAGGTCAACCCCTCACTGAGAGGAGGGGAAAAGGTCAGCATCACGTTCATGATGTTCATCCATGGAGCCCTGGCCGTGTAACTGACATACACATCCAGGTATTTCCAAGGTGAAAATGCTGAAGAAATGTGAACAGGACAGCAATTCTCTTGATGTGATAGAAACCTCCAAATTTTAAATTACAAATGTTTTCCTCCCTCTTCTATGGGACTTCCTGGAGTGAGGGTTTTCTTATTATTTTTTAAACAATGAGCTATCCTAACAATACAAATAACAGATTACATTGTTCATTTTATGAACAGAAGTTCCCAAACAAAATAGGATTTGGAATCTACCATGATTTCAGATTTTGAGGGATCTGTGGGAACCTCTCAGCAAACCATAGTCTGTCTCCATTAGAAAAAGGGACAAACTCAGAGAATTTAGGTATGTGAAAAGATTTTCAGATGTGAAAATGTTGCACAGCTTTCTAAAGGCCTGATCAGACACAGCTGGATATGAGATTATGCCTGACAAATGTAGCTGTTTCCCCATCTGCCTATTATGTTCTCCTGACAGAGGTGATAAAGTATCAGCAGAGCAGGACTGGCAAGCATTCCTTTTCTGCTTCTCTGTAAATGTAGATAGCTCATAGAACATAGACAGTAGGCAGAGGCCCATGCTGCTCTTCTACTTCTTCTGCCCTTCATTCCAGAGGACATTCAAATGCAGGGCCCAACAACTTGCAGACCAATCTGTCTATAGTCTAAAACGTCATCACATTAAAATTTATTAAGAATGTGTCAGCATTATGACAACCCTAATATTCTTCAGAACTAGTATTTTTTCTGGAGCAGCCTTTCCTTTTAAGTTTCATGATGACCTTGGTTTTTCCCTCCCTCTCTCTTTTGGGTAAAAGAAATACAGTTTTCTGAGTACATGAAAACAAGCATTACAGAAATTAAATACCCATACTTCCTACTGACAGTCTTCTAGAGTTGTTTTTCTTTGTTTATTTTCTTTTTGGTGCCCTTTTTTCTGTTTTTTTTGGGGTTTTTTTTGCATTAAAATATGATCTCAGAGTTTAAAGGACTCATTAATCAAGCTTCATGCCCAAATTCTCACAGAGAGACTGGACTTTTTTTTTTTATCTGCTCATAGCACAAAATGTGACATAAATTGCCAATATGTATGTTTCAAGAAAATCACAGTTATTAAGAAAAATACTTCTCTATATATGAAGCACATAAGCCTTTTGTTTTTCTTCTCTGAAAATATCTATATGAAATGCCATGGCATAAATTATCTATAAGAGCAGATGACCTAGTCAAATGGTTTGTCCAGAAGGCAGGTCACAGAAAGGAGGTGTTATTAACGTATATTCACAAGAACCGCTCAGCATCTAAGCACAGCCTGCCTGTTATTCCCAAGCCAAAGAGCAGATACAGAGCCTGTGCCAATCCAGTTCCAACACACACAGTAACAAATAGCAGTCTCTGAGGTGGTGGCAAACCATCAGCAAGCCCCTCCTGGGCCACTCAAATATATTTTTAATATCACGTAACAGACATGAAAGCCCAGCTTGCATTCAGCCTGC
Source organism: Aleadryas rufinucha (assembly GCA_013397815.1). Lineage (NCBI taxonomy): Eukaryota > Metazoa > Chordata > Aves > Passeriformes > Aleadryas > Aleadryas rufinucha. The sequence continues at coordinate 98,209 of VZTH01003437.1, read as the reverse complement.
AGCAATATCATACAGAGACCATGGATGACAACAGGGGTCCCCATCTGGAGCTGCCCTGCTCCTTCAGAGCAGCTCCAGCACAGCCAGGACCCCCAGCCCCAGCAGAAGATGTGCTGCAAAGGCTGTGTGAGGATGGCTGCTAAGAGGGCATGTCATGCTCTGCCTTGGACCTGGCAGAGTGTGTGTCCTGCTGTCTGGTCAGGCAGCAATCACGATCCCAAAGGCAGCCCTCAAACAGGATCCTTGTCCTGCTTAGCTGCTACAAGCTGAGGGCACCTCCTGACAGAAGGCTGGCTAGGAGGCACAGACCATCTGGAAAAGCATGACGTGACAGTCCTGTGTGAACACTACCCTTGCTGTCAGTGCACAGTTACAAGCACACAAACTCACACCAAGGACCTGTGGAGCCCTTCCTAGGGAAATGCTTTTTAGGCTCTTGCAGCCCACCATCCATTTGTGCTTTTATTCCAGTTTCCCATTTTACATGTCACCCATTGAAAACATTGGCTATCATAGTTTCTACTCCTCAGATTTCACCTACTTGTCACACTTTTAGCAAGTTTTCTCCGGTGTCTTCCTTGTGTAACACATTTCTCCATCTCAGAGTTTTCTTTCCACTGCTTTTTCCATCAGTTTTTCAGTTTTTGCTCTCAGATTGCCCCAAGTAGACTCTTAAAATAGCCCTGCTAATTTCTTTCTCTTTTACCAATCACTAGATCTGAAAGAGTACTTCTGGGAGCTCCAGACATCTTCTATCATCTACTAAGCCCTCCCTCCCTTCCTGAGATCCTGCCAAAGGCAGCAGAATGGTCACTGAACTCAAAGGGTCAATCACAATGTACAAAGGTTTTGTTAAATAAATTTTCCTTAAAAATAGACTGCCCAGCTCTATTTGTGACAGTGCCCTGATATTTTTAGGATCTTGACTTAATAATAAGAAAAACAAAGCTCAGATAAATTCTTGTTTTGATTTTTAAACCAGCAGTCTGAAAGAGCATTTCCTTCTTCAGTGAGAGCTGAATTGAGCTCTGACTTTTGCTTAAGTTCTCCTTTGGCTTCAATAGTTGGATAATGCTTTGTGTTTTAAAGCTTGTTTACTAGGCAGCTTCTCCAAACACTCATCACTATACTCTTTCTTTCAGTAGTATACACTTGAGATGGCAGATTTACTAACTAATCAGAATATTTGACATCAACAAGAAAAACACCCACTGTCTCTTTTTAACTGAAGAAACACAGGAAATAGCCTAATGTGGCATTACTTGCCCAAGAATTAATGGTAAAAAAAGGTTTAGTCCTTGGAACTTCATGTCAATAGCTGTGTGCTTCTGCATAGAAGTCTATCCACTGGATTGCTTTACTGTAAAATAATAATGCTTCTTTGACATGCCACACAGCTGAGAGTCTTTAAAAAACATAATTTTGTCACAGAACTAATTCTTAATGTGATAGACCTTGGTGGCTTAGTTCTCTAATAGAGTGTCACACAGGAGCTCCTGCTGTTCAGATTTAATCACGTTTCTGTTGTGACTAGCTCTTGGGAGACCACAGCTAAGATTTTCTCCAGTCCATATAATCAAGTTTTTATGACTTTATTCATAAGTGTTGTTTGAAATTAGACAATCCGTCTTTCTCCACATGTTGGAATATTTTAGCAGTAATTCTAAACTGCCTCAAATACATGTTGTAAAATGTTCTGCATCTGTGTGGTTTTTATATTCCAAATTTTTGTTTCCATATTACAAATGTGCATGGCAGAATCTAATAAATCTAATGGTTATTGCAGTTTTGCTCATTAATATTGTGACCATAAGTCTAGGCAACAGGCAATATTTTATTAATCCTGAGTGTCACATTATGCGCAACCATCATGATTGCAGGAAGAACTGCAGTGTAGCAGATCAGTACATTAACTAGAGGGTACTGTGAAATCTGGGCCCAAGGCTACAGGCAACTGAGCCAGAGAGCTATAGACCGGCAGAATGGTGTCCCAAGATCTGGGGAAAGACTGTGCTATTTCTTCTATCTTCACCCCATGTTAACAGGCAGCAGCACTGAGAGCAGTTGTACTGAAGTATGCTGCAGTATTGAGCAAAGAGGATATCTGGACAGGTGTGCTGGTTTTGGCTGGGGTAGACAGTGGCTGGTACAGGGTTAGGTTTTGGATTTCTGATGAACACAGAGTTGATAATAGAGCTGTTATTGCTGAGCAGGGCTTACACAGAGACAAGGCCTTTTCTGCTTTTCCTATGGCCACATAGGCAAGGAAGCCGGGGATGCATGGGAGGCTGGGAGGTGACACAGCCAGAGCAGGTGACCCCAACTGACCAAAGAGGTATTTCAAACCATATGGTGTCAAACATGCTCAGTATATAAAGTGGGGGGAAGAAGGAAGAAGCGGGGACATTTGGAGTGATGGTGTTTGTCTTCCCGAGTCACCATTACAGATGATGGGGCCCTGCTCTCCTAGACATGGCTGAACACCTGCCTGCCCATGGGAAGTGGTGAATGAATTCCTTGTTTTGCTTTGCTGGTGTGCTTGGCTTTTGCTTTCCCTATTAAACTGTCTTTATCTGAACCCATGGGTTTTCCACCTTTTACCTTTGTGATCGTCTCCCTGATCCCACTGGTGACCAAGTGGCTGCGTGGTACTTGGTTGCTGGCTGGGATTAAACCCCAACAAGAGGTCATAGCAGAAAATGCCATGTTACCAGTGAATGTTGAAACAATTGTCATGATACATTATTACAGAACACCATTTAGTGAGAGCTTTAACAGTTCAAGCATTTAGCAACAAAGGCAGGCAAATGGTTATATTCACCATCAATACTGAAGTTACACGTGGTAAAGGAAGGACAGAAGAAAGAGAGAAAGAGGAAAGAGAAGGAAGGAAAGAATGAAGGAGGGAAGGAGGGAGGAAAGAAAGGAAAAAGTGAGGGTGAGGGAGAGAGGGAGAGCGGGAGTGAGACATTTTGGAAATAATTTTGAATTTACGGAAAAGGAAATACTAAACAAGCACAGAAAAGGGATCAAAATAAGAAGAGAAGCTTAAAAATATAAGTCTAACTGCAACACACAATACTTCCTGAGAGTCCAGGCTCACATATCTAATTCACACACATGAAACATGGCTCTGACCAAGTCCCACATAATACAATGCAGTTATTCAAGTAAGTGCTTTAATGCTTCATGGAAAATTTCTAGGTCTAGGAAGCCACCTCAGAGTGTAGAATGGAAATGCTTCCATTCCTGAGAAGTAATTTGTATACCCAGGAGATAATTTACAACTCCAGAAAGCATATTTCAGTGTGAAAATGAAAAGAAATATTTCTAGTCAGTTCAACAAACCAAATCAAAACATTTTCCTTTGTGAATATTGGGATATGTCATTTCAATTTAAAAATAAAAAATGTGACAAACTGTGCTTATTTTTGAATATCTATTTTGAAATATTTCATTGCAAACAAAAAGAAAAGTTGTATTTCACTTACTTGCTCTGATAAGAATTGAAATCAAGCAATGAAATGTTGACATTTCCTACTGAGTGGACATTCAAATTTGTATCAAGCCTAGAAGACAAGTATTTCTTTTTCAAAGAAATATCTCATTCAGCTAAGCAAAGGTTACTGAGGCTATCATCTCTGACACAGAGATACTTAGCGGCAACTTGGTTTGTGAAAGAAGGAAATATTCTAAGTGAGTTTACATAAATCAATGAAGTGCAAATGCCAAAAACTTTGTTGTGCAATTATTCTTCTGTGCAAAAATAAAAGATTATTGGCTAGAATATTGGAAGACTTGTTATCTCAGTGTTTTGAAACACAAATAAGCCACCCTGGAGCAGATAAAGCGTGGCAGGAATCCCCACACCATTTCTCCACATGACACTGAATCATAAACATGCGGTTATTTACTTATCTTCTACTAAAATCTTCCATGTTTACTGCAGAATAAGACTGTGCAAACAAGCGGAACAGCTGAGCCACAGTAATCTTTCCCAGCAGTGAATTTTTCATATGTCAAATTTCTCAATAAGCAATAATTATGCAGAAACCATTTATTTTCAGGTGCTGCTACCTCAAAGTTCATAGCTAATGTGCATTCAATGACTGTTGAACACTTCCAAGTGCTAGCAGCCCTAATAAACAAGAACATAATTTTGTCATTGTTTTGCATTGAGAGGAGCGTGACGAGGGAAATATTTGGAGACAAGTGAGAGTGCATCAAGATACGAAGGAGCTTCTAGGAGACTTTATTTAACTTGTTTATTAAGACTGGAATTTAGCTCAGTACAAAACTTTCTGTGACTTTCTGGAAAAAGTTTTTAGTCAAATGTAGAACAGCTGTGCTCTCCTGTAGTTGCATTAAACAACATCTGTTACAGAGTACTAGCAAAAATAGTTTATTCAGTTGAATGCAGTTCTGGGGACAGCAGGAACCTGCAGAATGTATCTTAAATGATGCCATTTTGGCATATTGTTAGCGAGTCAAGAAGGAACTCGTATCTCATTCCCCCCCGTGTATTCAAAAGACCCTATTGCATTCGGGATGAGGGTGCCCAGCTGTAGTAACTGAGAAATAAGCCAGTGTGAGTTTTCTTAAGCCATGAAGATGTGCTCCTGCTTGCATGGTGCAAAGCACAAAGGAATAGAACAGGCATGGTTAAATGAAACACTAATAGAAGCTTTGGACTGAATCCCAGCCACATGCAACATTAGGCTTAATAGAACATATCCCAGGATTGTTTGAATGATAAGACATGGAGCTACCTAGTGTACTCCTTCCCAGAAAATGACAGAACTTCTGTCCTTACTGGGGAAACAAGAATTCTGCTAAAGCACATGGAGACTGCCATTGCTTGAATTTCACAAATCAGCTTCTGTGCTGTAAAGTGGTTATACCATCAGGTGATTAATTTTTCATTAGAGCAGCTCTTGTGAAGTCAAGGTCTGAACCAGTTCAAAAGTGCTTTGAATTAAGCATTTTGCTTCTTCCAATCTGTTGAAAAAGGTACCATGATCAACATCATTTATTCTGCTGCTCTGCCAGGTCCTAGCAGCATCCAAACAAAATAAACAAAATTTCTATGACATTCTGAAATTTCTCCTTATGATGTTCATCATTGGTATCAAAGTTTTACAGACCAGACATAAGATGTTTTATGTTTTAATTTATAGATTGCATGCAAGAAATTAACAGTTAAGCACAATGGCTAAACCCCCAGTCTGAGATATTAAAATCTAATCAGCTTTTATTTGATGCGGCACTACACTCATGCCTCTCACCCAGGCAAATAGCTCAGAGTTTACACTTTCATCTGGAATTTAGAAATGCACAGTTGATCTTTCTTTGCATGAACTGAATTAACTCCTTGAGCCTATTTCTCCTTGGTCCATGTGAAAGTTTTAACCAGGATAAACAGGTGAGCTCTTTGGTTACAGCCATTGCACCTTATGATGAACTTGTCTGAAGCAGAGAAAGAAGAACTGAGAATGATTGCACAGTGCCTTACTGCCTTGCAAGTCCTAGATTCTTTCATAAGCCTTAAAGGGATAGGAAGGCTCTAAAAATGTGACATTATGATCCTAAAAGTCTCCTGTTCCTGGATTTTATACAGTTTGTGATGCTGGCTGTTTGAGGGGGATCTGCAGAGTCTTCAGGTTTATATTTGTGTATTTAAAAATTCAAATAATACCTAAAACTGGGCTCTGCAGATTTCTAGTATGTGTATGGGCATGAACCTAGATAAATTACTAAGTTTTGTTCCTCCCTTTCTTCTCCCTCCTCCCCACACCCCCCTCAAAAAAAAAAAAAAAAAAGGAGTTATAAGAGAATTAACAGATAGGGACAATATAAAGAAATACCAGAGAAATGTGGAGAGAAACTGAGAGCAGTCCTGTGATATCCTATCAAAGAGGTACTTGGACACAGAGTGTGATTATCTGTATTTGAATAAAATTGTGACTGGAGGTCCTTTAGGTATAAATATGCTCAATAAAGATGCAAAATCTATTCAGTTACTTGAAACAGAGCTAAAAAATTTATATTAGAACTCAGATGCTTATTAAGCAATGAGGATAAATACCTGGTAGATAACCTAAGGTTCTAGCAGATTTACTTTTACTGTATATGTCTGTTTATTTTCTTGTTTCTAAACTAAAGGCTGCAACTCAAATGAGGATTAGTTAAGATAGTACTTTGTTTATTTTTTTCACTGGAAAATTATATTCACCAGAGTCCCCCTAGTTTTGTAATCTGTTCATCAGTTAGATATGGCCAGGGCATTAATAACTCATGTTCAGTAAATTCGTAAATCATTTGAGAAATTGATCACAGTCCTCAATTTTATCACATCTTTGTGTAGTTGATAGTTTGGCTACATTAAGCACTGAATATGGTAGCTGTTATGTAGAGAATCCCAAGAAAATTCTTCTTAGACACAAGGAAATGGCAGCTAATACAGTGGTGTTAGCAATGTGCACTAGATGTTTTCATTTAAGAGCAAGTCAACATGGGAGAGATGTGAAGATAGTTTCCTACCACATCTCTAGTGTCACTGTGCACAAAAGAAATGTCCATTTTGAGTGACAGGGTGTTTCCCTGTAAGATATTTTTGGGGTTAGACAAATTCTTTGGGCACCAACACAAATGATGGAATCAAACCCAGCTCCTCTTTTCAAGCTACCTTCTGACCTAGTCAAAACAGTCATTGAACTGATTTAAAAATCAGAAACGGCAGCTTTAGTTAGTACTATGAAAGAGAGGATTTAGAGACATAAACCTACATTGTTTTTTTCCTGAATCCAGGCAATATTGTTTTTAGGCATAGGTGCTTGATTTTTTCCAAAGATAGCCTTCCCCCTTTTCTTTTTGTCCTCATCTTAATTTTCCCTCCCTCCTCATGGTGTTTTGTTTAACCATATTCTTATGCAGACACACTTCAAACATACGTGCTTTATGCCATGGTCACTATAATAGCCCATGTAACTTTCCAGTAACAGTACTGAAAGCAAAAAACAGGGGAAATAAGGACACACCATTAAAAGCAGGGTTCCTATAAAGCTCTGTCTTTCCAAGCTAGGTGTGATATTGTTTATGAAGCAGCAGGAGGATACTCATTTTTCTGGCTTCCAACATTCTGTCTGCCCTGGGAAATTTAATCTAGGTAACAGTAGGCAAAAATATTACACTTTGACCAGATTTCACATACCATGAAGAGAAAAAGGGTTGGGACATATCTATTTTTAACTGAAAAGTTTCTAAAAATGATTCATTATTGTGTTCCCTTTCGGTAAAGAAAATAAAAAAGTATTACTTTTTGTGGTAAGCCGCACAAAAATAAAAATCTGTTGGACTTTGATTGGAAAGGAAAAACAACATGGCAATAATACACCCAGTAGCAGATTCAAAACATAATAAATCTTATTTTCTCTCTTTTATTTTTTCTTTTTATTTTTGAACAGTAAGGAGTGTCAAATTCTAACCTTTTGCCCGAAGAAGCTCAATTGCCTTTCTCCCAGGTATGGACATGCCAAGAGAAAGAATTAGCTAACAGAAAAAGGGCAGTTTGGCTTTACACTGCTTTACCTCCATCAGTTAAGAAACATTATAAAGATGCCATTAGATCCCCAGGTTCTCTCCAGTTTTTCAGCAGGCTATGTGTGAAAGCAAGACATGGAATATAAGCCACAGTTCACCTCAGTGAATGACTGTCACCACAGAAGGGACTTCTAGAATTGTTACTGATTTAGGATTAGATTTACATGAGTGACTTTTGTTTATTATATTGATGTATCCTGTTTAGATGGGTTTGATATGACACCTACCATGATAGCACTTTAGTGACTGTGTGGCTGCACATTGCATCGTCTCTTGTCCCTCCTGAGAAACAGAAAGCAAGTATCTTATTTCTATTGTTACTTGAATGCCTTCACAATATTTTCCTTGTATGATCAAACATTTAGAGGCAGAACAGCCTAACAGACTTAACAAAGAACTGAAAAAACAAGAACTCATGTTCAATTTATCACTAAAGGAATACTCAGCCCTTGGCAATAATAACACTTTGTGAACATTTCCCAGCTGTGTCAGATAGAGCTGTATCCAACAGTATTAAGATTACTTAACAGGCCTCATTTTCTTCTTCCTCATCTACATGGATTATTTAGATCAGACTACAATGCAATCTATTTGCTCATTTCATCTATATATGATATAGATTAAAGCTTGATTAAGTTTACATGAAACAATGCAGATGCAAAGTTCTAACTGAACTCCATGTATTTTTAATGTCCTAAATAGGACTGTCTTTATTTGAAGCATGAGCAGAATTATGCTTTAAGGTCAGAAACACAATGAATAATTTAGAAGCTTGCATGCCATGATGGAGCTTCCTTGGCAACATATTCTATAATTGTGACATACCACTAAAAGTCCAAAGATCGTGTAGCTTCTGTGCTAGATCCTACATCAAGTTATCCTTCCTGCCATCAAGAAGTTTGTTTTCAAAACAAGGTGTTACACCATATTATGGCATTTGTGACAGCAGCAAGAAAGGCATATGGTTTGTTCTCCTGGTGTGGTATGTTACCCTACTTGTTCTATAAATATGTGTCTACAAAAATGAAGACTTAACCATAACCTATGAGCCTTTAGTGGCTGTATAACATTCAGCTATGGAAAGCAACAACAAAAAGGCAAAGTCTTCAACAGGAAAAAAGTGCAGTCTCTTCTTGTAATAGGCTACAGCAAATCTGCAGACAAAGAAGCAGAAACTTTATGTCTATCCTTATGAAGTTTCTACATTCATTTAAGCTGCCAGTAGCAGAAGACTTCCAAGAGCAGGATGTAGACTGATCTTGGAGTGATCTTGGAGAGATCTAAGAGTGATCTATGTTTAGCATAATGAATGACATTTCAAAATTTGATTACACCAATGTTAATTTTTAATAAAAATGCTAAAATTAATCTGGAACCTTACTTTCCCTTCATGTTCTGCATATTCTAGTGACAAAAATATCCTGCAATACTTAGATTTCAGATATGTCTGAAGCAGTGATAGCTAGTATGGCACAGCTTTTCAAAATAACTTTGGAAAAAAAATATTTCTGTTTAACAGTAACTGATCTACGAATGCCTCCCTAAGACAAAAGAAATACTGCCATATTATACATTTAGAAGAGATTAGTCAATCCTTTTTTAGATTATTATATATCAGATTGAACACACAAAACCCATACATTTCCTGGCAAAACCAACCATTTTTTGGTCACTTCCAACCATGTCTGAGAAATGTCTAGGATTTCCCAGTACCTTCCAAAGTCAAGACCATGTTTTGTTCAGTTGATCCGAAAGTAGAACAACAATTATATACCAACAGAAGAGGAAGAGAAAAAACCCCTTTTGATGATCAAAGTGTAGTGTAACACCTGGATAAAAAAGCAAATTTACTTTTTCAGATACTTGAACAGTTCTTCACCTGATTACAGGTAAAGCACAGAATTTAGGAAAAGCAGCACTTCATTACAAACACAGACAGGCCTTCTGTCTTCTCTGTCAGTTGTACTGGAATACCCCCAAAGTATTACAAAGTATCAGTATTATTGGTATGTGCTGGCTAACATACAGACAGATAGGGCCTCTGCTCAAAAGCAGAGACTGCTCAAACTTCTACCCTACCCTGTGCTTTGGATCTGACAGAAATGACTAATAAAATATTATGACGATTGATTTACCATTCATTATTATTTAACCCAAATGAATAAAGCCCCACAATTCAATTTTTAAAATTATATTTGTTATCTACAAGTAGATGCCCTTGTAATGAAAAACTCAGACTTTCCAAAAACTTACAATTTTTTTTTAAATCCCTCTATTTTTTTCCTTTCTTCTAGTCTAGTTCTCCATCCTTTAAATCTGTTCCCAAGAAAGCATCCTAGAGACTCTAGAGGCAAAACCCCAAAACCTTAATTCTTAGTTGTTTGCATGAGAGGGTTTCACATTCCTCTGTAGGGCCAGACAAATAGTTACAGTCAGAGGCAGCAATGAGTTGAATTATTCCATGCCATAGAAATCCAGAGTCCAACCAATGTGCCTTTTATATGGGATGTGAGGCAATCTGCATCAGAATAGTTGGCAAAGCCTCAGTAATTATTGAAAATTACCATTTACTGAAATCTTACTGGAGGCTGAGACAGATGAAGTTCAGTCTGGCTCAGCTCAACAGACCAAGATGCATTACAGTTGGAGTCATATCTGCAACGCCTGCCAGATCATTCATGATATTATACAAAACCCACTACTGTGCCTGGCTGCATGAAAAGTGGTAATGACATCTGTTTTTCTGCCTCTGTGTGAAGGCCATTTTATGTTCTAGAGCATTAAACAGTAGATGTAGTCTTATATATGTCAGATTTTCTTAGAGGTATAGAGGCCTAAAGCTGACCTCTCATGTACTGTACACTGAAGTGCATGAATTCCAGCTACTACCTGGCTCAGCCAACTGAGTCAGATCTAGGCTGGATCTGGAAAACCAGAATTTTGAAAGGATGGGACTGCTAGGTTTCTCTTCATTCATCCAAGGGGAAAGGTTGTATACAATTTTGTTTGGAAAAAATATATTTTTGGGTAAGGCTATCTTTCATTTCCATTTTGCTTCACTAGTTCATGCAGTACTGTTACTGAACATAACCCAAATTCTCGCTTCATTTGTATACGTGCATGCTTTATCAGCAAGTAGCCAGCCCCAGGTTGCCTTGGTTCATTGTAAGTCAGTAGTGAATTTGGCCAAGTTGTTTTAATTCATACAGACAATTGTCAATTATTGTAAACTTGACTGAGTTAATTGTGAAGTTCGTTCTGGAATACCATGAAAGTATTGCCTTCTAGCTCAAAGCAATTACAGTACAAGAAGTGTTGTAAATTATTTCAATAGGCCCCTCAAACCCTGGCCAAGCAGAACAGCAGACCAAACTATACAGTTCAGGAAAACATTGGTTTTTGCACTTGGGCAAAAGAGACAATACAAACCTTATCTTGTGAACTTTGAAAGTGTCTGTATCATATTAATCCATTTAATATTTCTGAAATACAAATAATAAAGGCTTGCTCTTACATTCCTTACTAAAGGGAAGTTTTACAAAGTCTGAGTGGGAAAAATAAAGAGAATGATGTGATTCTGGGTCTGGTCATCATCTTTCTTGGTGCATATCATAGTTCCACCAAATGCAAACGGACTTAAAACGTAAGAGGATTTCAGAATCAAGGTTATTCATGAAAAATTACAAACATTTTGAATAACTGGTAGTGATTTGATATCAAAACTCTTCTATTCTGAGCAACTTTATTAAAGTATCTGTAAATGTTTTCCTTAATATGTTCTAGTTTTATTAGAAAGACAACTAATAGGCAACCTAGTAAGGGAATAATATCAGGTGTATGGACTTGAACCAGCCCAGTCACAAAAGCTTAATAGAAAAATACAACTCTAGGCCTGGATGACATGTTGTGATGACACTCTGTCCATTCTCTGGTAGGACTGACACAAATCAAACACATTTGAGATGTTCATGACTGAATCCTGAAATAAAGCATGTAAATAAATTCAGACATTGCTATGGCTGCTATGGGACTGTACAAAGCGCTTTTTTCATAAAGCTCTCCCTGTTTGTCATCTTGCATTTCCAGTGAATGGGGTTTTGACAGAGTGATGGGTGAAAGTAAGCCAAAGAAGTTTCCAAAAAAGGTAAGAATGACTTATGATAACACAAGCTTAAACCATCCTGTGTTTTTCCAACAAGCTTGTTTCTAAGTATTAACACTTTTCAATGCACTCAGAGAGAAACTCCCAATGCTAAAGGAAAGCAAGAGAGAGCTTTCCCTACTACATGAATTGGGAAAGCTTTCCATACTATATGAATAAAACTCACCATGCATGATATGGTTAGGCAAAAAATGAGGAAATTACTTGCCTCCAGAAAAAAGACATCAGGCAATATCAGTAACAAACAGCAAGCTATTATTCTGTTCAAGTGCAAATATGTCACTTCATGACTGGGTCAGTTACAGATCTACAGACATCCATGGCAGAAAGTTTTTGATAGAAAAAGACATTACTCAGTCTCCTGTGTTGGAATCTACTTTACTGACTCAGAGGATCATTAGGGCCTGCAAAGTTTGAACAACATCCAGATACAGGATTTTGGCAGGGGCTTCTGAACATATACTTGGAGAACAGCTCCAGTTTTCAAGCCCTTCAGAGGAAGTTTACTGGACACATGCCGTTTCCAAGAAATAGCCCGAGTTTTCAATGGGAAATGGCATCCATGACTTCAGACTGTCTCACAATCCTAAAAAAAACATCTATTTCTCATTCAACTAGAGGATTTCTGGGTAGTTCCAGACTGAAACATGGATTCCCTATTTGTGAGGGCCAAGGTTCCATCCTGCTCATAGATTGTGTAACAAAAAGGAAATGCACTTTCTCTTAGAGTTCCAGACACACAACACCTCACCTTGGGATTTTAACTCTTCAAGGATGTAAAATTATAGAAAGAAATAGGTAGAGGAAGACTCTTTACAGCAATGTGAAGAGAAATCAAGACAGAAGACTAAATAAAATAGGTGTACATACACGTATCCTTTTCTCTGCATTAGTTTTTCCACTAATCCAGATATATTTAGGCTCTAATCAGAGAGAAGATGCCTAGGATTCCTCTGCCCCTTTCTTGTATTTTTAGCTGACTCTTCTATTCACAGTTTACATGCTTTCATTTACCTTTCTTGATTTTATAGCTAAACTTTCCTTCCTCCTGACATTATAATTAATCTTCCCATGTCCAAGCTACCTTATATTCCAAGACATATGCACACACATATTCTAGAATTTTAAAGATATGGATCAACATATTGCTCTTACACTGTTTCAGACTTTGCCACCGGAAAAGAAATTAAGGTTCCGTTCCTCACATCTTTAGTCATTACATGGTCCCAGCATAATTCTGTCAAAGCAGTTGTCTGTTAAGATTTTGCCCATGATCCTTTTCTTCAACCAGCAGAGGTGTGCAGCAGCCAAAGTTATCAAATGACTGACCCTAAATTGTCATATCCTTGAACTAGACTATGTCAAAAAAGAATGATTGGTGGAACTACTATGACAGTCATACCACCTGCTTCTTTCTAGGCAACTTTCTATGGAGTGATCTCACTTCATTTCAGTGTGGGCTATTGGGAGGAGGACAGAGATGGTTTCTTCTGCATTTCGTGGTTACTTTAATTGCCTATATCAGGTTTGCATGGCAAGGTTTTGGTAGTGGGAGGGCTGCAGTGGTGGCTTCTGTGAGAAGCTGCTAGAAACTTCCCCTATGACACATAGAGCCAATGACAACCGTCTCCAAGATAGACGTGCTGCTGAGCACATCGGAAATGGTGCTTGTGCCTCTGCAATAACATATTTAAGAAGTGAAGCCTGCTGGAACAGGTGTCTGGAAAATGTCAATTTGTTGGGAGAGGAGCTCATGTTGCGGCAGAATTTCTGGCAGGACTCGTGACCCCTGTGGGGGACCCACATTGGAGCAGTTCATGAGGAACTACAGCCTCATGTTAAGCCCTATGGGAGGACTCCTGTTAAGAAGTTCATGGTGGGGACCCCCCACTGGAGCAGGGGAAGAATGTGAGGAGGAAGACAGTGAGTGATGAACTGACCTCAACCTCCATTCTCTGTCCCTCTGTGCCACTGCAGGGGAGGCAGTATAGAAATTATGATTGAAGTTGAGCCTGGGAAGAAGGGAGGGGTGGAAGGAAGGTGTGGAAGGAAAGTGTTTGAAATGTTGGCTTTTATTATCTCATTACTCTACTCTTGTTTGATCGGCAATTAATTAAATTGATCTTCCCCTACTTCAGCCAGTTTTGCCTGTGACAATAACTGGTGAGTGATCCCTCAATATCCNGCTCCAGTTTTCAAGCCCTTCAGAGGAAGTTTACTGGACACATGCCGTTTCCAAGAAATAGCCCGAGTTTTCAATGGGAAATGGCATCCATGACTTCAGACTGTCTCACAATCCTAAAAAAAACATCTATTTCTCATTCAACTAGAGGATTTCTGGGTAGTTCCAGACTGAAACATGGATTCCCTATTTGTGAGGGCCAAGGTTCCATCCTGCTCATAGATTGTGTAACAAAAAGGAAATGCACTTTCTCTTAGAGTTCCAGACACACAACACCTCACCTTGGGATTTTAACTCTTCAAGGATGTAAAATTATAGAAAGAAATAGGTAGAGGAAGACTCTTTACAGCAATGTGAAGAGAAATCAAGACAGAAGACTAAATAAAATAGGTGTACATACACGTATCCTTTTCTCTGCATTAGTTTTTCCACTAATCCAGATATATTTAGGCTCTAATCAGAGAGAAGATGCCTAGGATTCCTCTGCCCCTTTCTTGTATTTTTAGCTGACTCTTCTATTCACAGTTTACATGCTTTCATTTACCTTTCTTGATTTTATAGCTAAACTTTCCTTCCTCCTGACATTATAATTAATCTTCCCATGTCCAAGCTACCTTATATTCCAAGACATATGCACACACATATTCTAGAATTTTAAAGATATGGATCAACATATTGCTCTTACACTGTTTCAGACTTTGCCACCGGAAAAGAAATTAAGGTTCCGTTCCTCACATCTTTAGTCATTACATGGTCCCAGCATAATTCTGTCAAAGCAGTTGTCTGTTAAGATTTTGCCCATGATCCTTTTCTTCAACCAGCAGAGGTGTGCAGCAGCCAAAGTTATCAAATGACTGACCCTAAATTGTCATATCCTTGAACTAGACTATGTCAAAAAAGAATGATTGGTGGAACTACTATGACAGTCATACCACCTGCTTCTTTCTAGGCAACTTTCTATGGAGTGATCTCACTTCATTTCAGTGTGGGCTATTGGGAGGAGGACAGAGATGGTTTCTTCTGCATTTCGTGGTTACTTTAATTGCCTATATCAGGTTTGCATGGCAAGGTTTTGGTAGTGGGAGGGCTGCAGTGGTGGCTTCTGTGAGAAGCTGCTAGAAACTTCCCCTATGACACATAGAGCCAATGACAACCGTCTCCAAGATAGACGTGCTGCTGAGCACATCGGAAATGGTGCTTGTGCCTCTGCAATAACATATTTAAGAAGTGAAGCCTGCTGGAACAGGTGTCTGGAAAATGTCAATTTGTTGGGAGAGGAGCTCATGTTGCGGCAGAATTTCTGGCAGGACTCGTGACCCCTGTGGGGGACCCACATTGGAGCAGTTCATGAGGAACTACAGCCTCATGTTAAGCCCTATGGGAGGACTCCTGTTAAGAAGTTCATGGTGGGGCCCCCCCACTGGAGCAGGGGAAGAATGTGAGGAGGAAGACAGTGAGTGATGAACTGACCTCAACCTCCATTCTCTGTCCCTCTGTGCCACTGCAAGGGAGGCAGTATAGAAATTATGATTGAAGTTGAGCCTGGGAAGAAGGGAGGGGTGGAAGGAAGGTGTGGAAGGAAAGTGTTTGAAATGTTGGCTTTTATTATCTCATTACTCTACTCTTGTTTGATCGGCAATTAATTAAATTGATCTTCCCCTACTTCAGCCAGTTTTGCCTGTGACAATAACTGGTGAGTGATCCCTCAATATCCTTATCTCAACCCAGAAGTCTTTTGCTATATTCTTCTCCCCTGTGCAGCTGATGAGGGAAGTGATAGGCTTCGGTGGGCACCTGGCATCTAGCCAGGGTCAATCTGTCACATTCTCTTTTTTTTTTTTATTGACATGAAGGGACAGGGTATACAGTTAACTAGCTTAAAGCAGTCAGAAATGGATTTCAGAGGGAAAATGAACATAGCATGATTTCTATAATATTCTAGTGTCTATGATTTAAGAAGGAGAAATTAAAAAAAATAAAACAACCAAAAAAAACATTTCTTTAACTAACAAGCACTTGGGCAAGAAATCTAGAAATATCTTCAGTAATCACTCAGAAAAAATAGTAACAATACAGTAGGAATGGTAGTAGCAGACTTCCCAAGAAAAGACAGTGGGGTGAAAGGGTAGAAATTACCTTCCCCAAAAGAAAAGAGACCATAGTTCTTTTCTAAGCAATACTTAAAGAATCAAGGAAGGTCACACCATGGTGCAGCACAATTTGTACTTTTAAGGACAGGACTGCAGAATCCTTTCTCTGAATATGATTTATTTGAACAAATAGAATAAAATGTGTTTCTCTATTGATTACTGAAACTGAACAAAAATCAGAGCAGCTATAGCACTACTAAGAAATCGTCTTCAGGATAAGACTTGCAAGAAACGTCAGACTGCTAATTTTTACTGATGTTAATGGACTTGTTCCCAATTAAATCAGAGTGCTTGCTCAGTCTCTGTTCTTCTGATGGGAGAATGATACAAGTTTTCATGTGAGTTCTTCTGTAAGTAAGGGAAAGAGATTTTTAAGAGAAAGTTTGGAATCCTACAAAATTTACGCATATGAATATCTGCATGTTCCTTGTTAATGAAAATGCAGAGTAGTCTAATTTGTTGATGTAATTTTATTCTTAACTAATCCATAATGGCTAGAGATATTAGAGAAAAAACCTAAAAGAAAGACATTTCCATGCTGGGAATATATACAGATATTCACTTACAAACTCTTAATCTTTTTTAAATCTCTGAGCAAATGTTTCAAAAATTTTGTGCTAAAATTATAAATAGAATTCAGTGACATAAAACTTATGAATAAAATTGTGATAGTAAACCAGTCTGCATGAGCAATACAACAGAACAAATATTTGGTCCTGCATGTATTTCTGTTCNAGAAAGACAACTAATAGGCAACCTAGTAAGGGAATAATATCAGGTGTATGGACTTGAACCAGCCCAGTCACAAAAGCTTAATAGAAAAATACAACTCTAGGCCTGGATGACATGTTGTGATGACACTCTGTCCATTCTCTGGTAGGACTGACACAAATCAAACACATTTGAGATGTTCATGACTGAATCCTGAAATAAAGCATGTAAATAAATTCAGACATTGCTATGGCTGCTATGGGACTGTACAAAGCGCTTTTTTCATAAAGCTCTCCCTGTTTGTCATCTTGCATTTCCAGTGAATGGGGTTTTGACAGAGTGATGGGTGAAAGTAAGCCAAAGAAGTTTCCAAAAAAGGTAAGAATGACTTATGATAACACAAGCTTAAACCATCCTGTGTTTTTCCAACAAGCTTGTTTCTAAGTATTAACACTTTTCAATGCACTCAGAGAGAAACTCCCAATGCTAAAGGAAAGCAAGAGAGAGCTTTCCCTACTACATGAATTGGGAAAGCTTTCCATACTATATGAATAAAACTCACCATGCATGATATGGTTAGGCAAAAAATGAGGAAATTACTTGCCTCCAGAAAAAAGACATCAGGCAATATCAGTAACAAACAGCAAGCTATTATTCTGTTCAAGTGCAAATATGTCACTTCATGACTGGGTCAGTTACAGATCTACAGACATCCATGGCAGAAAGTTTTTGATAGAAAAAGACATTACTCAGTCTCCTGTGTTGGAATCTACTTTACTGACTCAGAGGATCATTAGGGCCTGCAAAGTTTGAACAACATCCAGATACAGGATTTTGGCAGGGGCTTCTGAACATATACTTGGAGAACAGCTCCAGTTTTCAAGCCCTTCAGAGGAAGTTTACTGGACACATGCCGTTTCCAAGAAATAGCCCGAGTTTTCAATGGGAAATGGCATCCATGACTTCAGACTGTCTCACAATCCTAAAAAAAACATCTATTTCTCATTCAACTAGAGGATTTCTGGGTAGTTCCAGACTGAAACATGGATTCCCTATTTGTGAGGGCCAAGGTTCCATCCTGCTCATAGATTGTGTAACAAAAAGGAAATGCACTTTCTCTTAGAGTTCCAGACACACAACACCTCACCTTGGGATTTTAACTCTTCAAGGATGTAAAATTATAGAAAGAAATAGGTAGAGGAAGACTCTTTACAGCAATGTGAAGAGAAATCAAGACAGAAGACTAAATAAAATAGGTGTACATACACGTATCCTTTTCTCTGCATTAGTTTTTCCACTAATCCAGATATATTTAGGCTCTAATCAGAGAGAAGATGCCTAGGATTCCTCTGCCCCTTTCTTGTATTTTTAGCTGACTCTTCTATTCACAGTTTACATGCTTTCATTTACCTTTCTTGATTTTATAGCTAAACTTTCCTTCCTCCTGACATTATAATTAATCTTCCCATGTCCAAGCTACCTTATATTCCAAGACATATGCACACACATATTCTAGAATTTTAAAGATATGGATCAACATATTGCTCTTACACTGTTTCAGACTTTGCCACCGGAAAAGAAATTAAGGTTCCGTTCCTCACATCTTTAGTCATTACATGGTCCCAGCATAATTCTGTCAAAGCAGTTGTCTGTTAAGATTTTGCCCATGATCCTTTTCTTCAACCAGCAGAGGTGTGCAGCAGCCAAAGTTATCAAATGACTGACCCTAAATTGTCATATCCTTGAACTAGACTATGTCAAAAAAGAATGATTGGTGGAACTACTATGACAGTCATACCACCTGCTTCTTTCTAGGCAACTTTCTATGGAGTGATCTCACTTCATTTCAGTGTGGGCTATTGGGAGGAGGACAGAGATGGTTTCTTCTGCATTTCGTGGTTACTTTAATTGCCTATATCAGGTTTGCATGGCAAGGTTTTGGTAGTGGGAGGGCTGCAGTGGTGGCTTCTGTGAGAAGCTGCTAGAAACTTCCCCTATGACACATAGAGCCAATGACAACCGTCTCCAAGATAGACGTGCTGCTGAGCACATCGGAAATGGTGCTTGTGCCTCTGCAATAACATATTTAAGAAGTGAAGCCTGCTGGAACAGGTGTCTGGAAAATGTCAATTTGTTGGGAGAGGAGCTCATGTTGCGGCAGAATTTCTGGCAGGACTCGTGACCCCTGTGGGGGACCCACATTGGAGCAGTTCATGAGGAACTACAGCCTCATGTTAAGCCCTATGGGAGGACTCCTGTTAAGAAGTTCATGGTGGGGACCCCCCACTGGAGCAGGGGAAGAATGTGAGGAGGAAGACAGTGAGTGATGAACTGACCTCAACCTCCATTCTCTGTCCCTCTGTGCCACTGCAAGGGAGGCAGTATAGAAATTATGATTGAAGTTGAGCCTGGGAAGAAGGGAGGGGTGGAAGGAAGGTGTGGAAGGAAAGTGTTTGAAATGTTGGCTTTTATTATCTCATTACTCTACTCTTGTTTGATCGGCAATTAATTAAATTGATCTTCCCCTACTTCAGCCAGTTTTGCCTGTGACAATAACTGGTGAGTGATCCCTCAATATCCTTATCTCAACCCAGAAGTCTTTTGCTATATTCTTCTCCCCTGTGCAGCTGATGAGGGAAGTGATAGGCTTCGGTGGGCACCTGGCATCTAGCCAGGGTCAATCTGTCACATTCTCTTTTTTTTTTTTATTGACATGAAGGGACAGGGTATACAGTTAACTAGCTTAAAGCAGTCAGAAATGGATTTCAGAGGGAAAATGAACATAGCATGATTTCTATAATATTCTAGTGTCTATGATTTAAGAAGGAGAAATTAAAAAAAATAAAACAACCAAAAAAAACATTTCTTTAACTAACAAGCACTTGGGCAAGAAATCTAGAAATATCTTCAGTAATCACTCAGAAAAAATAGTAACAATACAGTAGGAATGGTAGTAGCAGACTTCCCAAGAAAAGACAGTGGGGTGAAAGGGTAGAAATTACCTTCCCCAAAAGAAAAGAGACCATAGTTCTTTTCTAAGCAATACTTAAAGAATCAAGGAAGGTCACACCATGGTGCAGCACAATTTGTACTTTTAAGGACAGGACTGCAGAATCCTTTCTCTGAATATGATTTATTTGAACAAATAGAATAAAATGTGTTTCTCTATTGATTACTGAAACTGAACAAAAATCAGAGCAGCTATAGCACTACTAAGAAATCGTCTTCAGGATAAGACTTGCAAGAAACGTCAGACTGCTAATTTTTACTGATGTTAATGGACTTGTTCCCAATTAAATCAGAGTGCTTGCTCAGTCTCTGTTCTTCTGATGGGAGAATGATACAAGTTTTCATGTGAGTTCTTCTGTAAGTAAGGGAAAGAGATTTTTAAGAGAAAGTTTGGAATCCTACAAAATTTACGCATATGAATATCTGCATGTTCCTTGTTAATGAAAATGCAGAGTAGTCTAATTTGTTGATGTAATTTTATTCTTAACTAATCCATAATGGCTAGAGATATTAGAGAAAAAACCTAAAAGAAAGACATTTCCATGCTGGGAATATATACAGATATTCACTTACAAACTCTTAATCTTTTTTAAATCTCTGAGCAAATGTTTCAAAAATTTTGTGCTAAAATTATAAATAGAATTCAGTGACATAAAACTTATGAATAAAATTGTGATAGTAAACCAGTCTGCATGAGCAATACAACAGAACAAATATTTGGTCCTGCATGTATTTCTGTTCAAAGCATCCAGGAAGATTTTACAAAGAGACTGTACAAATTGTTAGCATATTTTCTAAGTAGAATAGGAACTGTCAAGGAATTGCTCATAATATTTCTAGTTATGCATTCCTAAGATACAAATAAAAATTCTTCTGCACATCACTCGATTCATTATGAATGTTTCCTGTTGAAGGCAGAGAGAGTTTTGGCCTTTTATGGACAGATAAAAGCTGCACCTGCATTATTCTGCTTTATGTCATAAAAGCACATTAAAACTTTTTTCCTGCAGTGAAAAAGGAACGGCCCATTTTTAAGGGCTTGAATGACAACTAAAAGGCCAAGCCTGTCTTCTGTTTCTGTATTTGCTTTTTTGGCATTTGTTTTGTAAAGTAACCTACTACTAACAAAATACAGTAGCAAGTTTATGTCTGTTAACCAAAAAAAGGGAAATTGTCTAAAGCAGTGATTGTCAGCTAAATCCATTTCATCTGTAGAAGTACTGCTGTTTCCACTAGTCAGTAGTCCCAGTTTTTTGCTCACTTACGTCAGCTATGCCATTCAAACAAATTTTCTGAAGATCTTGCTTGAATCTCTAGTACAGTATTATTCCTGTGTAACATACTCCTAACAAATGCTATCAAAATATAATTTCCCACATTTGATGAAGACAGAAAGAAGACTGAGACCATCAAAGTCAAGACTTTGGAGAATAATATTTTTGTACCTAAATCAATGCACCAAAGCAGCATGCTTCTACCACAGTAATTAACAGCATTCCTTGTAAGAAAAAAGAAGCATTTCAGTATTTCCTAGAGGAAGGATTTTAATGGTGGATAATAACAACAATAATATACACTTTGGTTTGGGGTTATACTGAGGATGACATAAAATGAATAGGCCATCCTATTTACTCCTCTCTCCACAAAGTAGCATGGGAGGCAGCAAAGTCTGAAGGATACTCTCAATAACCCAGTGAGTTCTGAATGTTGTTCTTTGTCCTCCACTGCAGTTCAGACATCTGGCATACCTCAGGCAAAACTGCTCTGCTGCACAACTAATCCCTTCCATTGCCTCTTCAGTTGCTCAGTGTTTGTGGAAGGCCATAACACCCTCTCACATTGCTTTCATTAGCCTTTAACTTTAGCAGTCTCTTACCTTTCCCTTTTTCTGTTTACAGCTGTCAGTCCTTTAGACAAATCAGTCAGATTCTGGACACCATTAGTGGAGTAAAAGTGCTTTTGAAAACAGAGTGAACATAGTCAACTGGAAAAATGCACAGTTTGGGTGCATTGTTTGGAGACAAGATTTCCCAAAGAAATCAGAACTACAAAAGTGCTGGTCTACCACCTATGCCTAAAACCACCAGTATACGCACATTTTTCTGGCTAAATTTGTTCATAGTACAATAGAATGCCTCTTTGCATTTGTGGCCCTGTACGAGACTGCAACAAGTAACAAGCTGTTTGGGCTATGTTCAGGTTTTGAAGGAGTGTGAGGCAGATAGAGGTAGAATGAGTCTGTGTCAATTTTAAACAGATATGTGCCCTTCTGCATAAAGAGTTATGAAAAATAGCTGTGACCAACCTGTACACACATACTTACCTTTAGCAACAGTGGACACTATTCATTTGGACTAATTGACTGAACACCAAGAATTTTCTCCCTTCATGAAAGATATGAATGATCAGTCTACCAACATCCAAGCTATCCTAATTCACAGAAAAGGGAGCTGTACAAGAGGCAATTTAGGAAAGAAGGATCCAAGGGTTGGGGAAGAAAGGGAAGTACAGAGTCATGCTACCCAGGGATAAGAGGAAAAATGAGAGAGACTGGAAGCGTTAATTTCCATACTTCTGGTTCTGTGACTGCACTGAATCATCAGAGCAAAAGTAACTCTCAGAAAATCTAAAATTTCAGGCTTCAACTCCCAGAGGTTTTTTCCAATGGAGAAAAAAATTATGATCTAATTTTCAACAAATATAATCTAATTTCTTTTTTCTGAACATTATAGATACCGTAAGGTTATACTAGCAAACTATTTGAGTCACTTTTTATAAAAGGGAGAGAGGCAAGTCCAAGTATGGTCAGCCAGTGTTTATAGGGCTATATTGTTTTAAACAATTTTTGGAAAATGTGTTATAGCCAGCATTTCAAACAAGTCTCAGGCTCAGTGTAAAAGAGGCTTTCCTGTATTAATTCAAAGCATTCTGAAGCCCAGACACAACAGTCAGCAGCTCATAAATTTGTCAATGGATGAATTTAGCTTAAGAAAAATAAGCTGCATGTATTATAGGTGTGGCAAGGAGCATCACCTATATTCTTCCAGTTGCTTTGACCCTTTCCAGTTGGTTGTAACTTGTTATAAGTTTGCCAAATTCTAACTTCCAGTTCAGGTTTTTTTTCTAATTATAGTTACAAGCCTTCCATGCAGTTATCTGCTATTTGAGCTATTTGGGGAATTTTCAGTCAAAACAGCTCAGCAATTTCTGAGGGCAAGTGAGGGGAGAAAATTGAAAACGCTTTTCATGTCCAAAGTGATAAATTCCTTTGCTATTTAAGATGCTGAAGGGCTGCCTTGCTTTGATGCAGGATGTCCCATTCCTAACTATGTTCAAAATACATACCTTGTCCAAATGACAAAAATTTCAGAAGGCACAATTAGTACATGAAACTGAAGTAGATATTTGCTGGTCGGAAAATGTTTCCTAAAACCTCTGCCTACACTGAATGTGCAGCAGCTGTGGTCTGAAAAAATGTTAGCCTGTTAAATGGGGCTCCCATGACACTCCTATGGGGAAATCAGTGCTGCTGGGACGCAGTGGGGTCCAGCAGCTCCATGGGGGCAGGAGTTGGGAGTGCTGGGGCTCCCCAAGGTACAGCCCAAGGTGGGGCTGGGTCCAGGATGGTCTCAGCCCTAGCACAGGGCACTTCTCTGGGCCATGCCAGGACGCGGGGCTGTGCATGGGCACAGCTCGGCGCCCATGGCCAGGCAGAACAGCACCGTGGGGAGCTGGAGACTGGCCCTGCAGTGGCATCGTTGCAGCAGGGTCTGATGAGTGATGGATGGACTGACATGGGTCCCTGGGCCGTGGGCAGGGACAGCGGGGCCTGCTGGTGCCCTTAGGGCTGGCAAACACAGTGACAAGGAAGGGCAGCCCCAGCTGTACACCCAGGCTACAGCTGCAGTAGGTGTGAGCTGACCAGAAAGGGGAGACTTTATGTGGAAAAGACACATGGAACTGTCAAGGATGAAGATCAGAAGGATAAGCATGAGGAAAATAGCTGAGTCAGAGTAAGGAAAATGGGGAAGTGGGACAGTAAGCTGGAGACAGAGATGAGTCTGTGGCACAACCTGCTGGACAGGCAGGACATAAGAGAGCTCAGCCAGCTCATGTTTCTTTGCAAGAAAATGGAAATAAATAAAAAATTGCTGAACCTAAAGATGTTTTGACTCCCAATAAACACCTGTAGAATTCACACCTCAACTGCTTCTGTACAAATGCAATGATATCCTAGTACTTAGGCACTCATTATTTGAGTGGTGGAGTTCTACATAGTGAATCTAAATCCCCTATCCTGACAGCAATCAGGATGTCTCAGGATGATACCATACAAAAAGTTTCTGGCTGTTTCAGTGTCCCCTTTCAAATGCCTGTTATTAGTGTAGCAGGGTAGGAGACAATCAATTTGTGTGGTCCTGGATTCCTTCAAAGCCATCTGCTCATCCTGAGTACAATAAGCCCACCTTGGGATTCAAACAAGGCTTTTGTCTGTGCTGCTAATAGACTTCAGCAGTGCATACATTTTCCAGATTACTCACATCAATTTAAAAATGCCATTCTGTCAAAGTCATACTGAGAAGTTTAGTACTAATACCTGATGTGGCCACCATACTAATAGCTGGAAATGTGACTCTGAAAATGAATGGCCAATGAAAGGAAATAAAACCACAACAAAATTCTGAGGTATATGATCCAAAGTCATTAACAGCAATGAACGTAATGAAAAAAACAACTGAATATTGGAATCAAATATGTAATAGGTTCCTCAGAAATTGCTAAATAATAAAAAGACAGCTGTATTTGGGCCTTTTTTGAGCACTCAAAATGCAGTCAACATTAATTTTAAATCGGTTTATTTTTCTTTTATTGCTATGTCTATGTGGGGCTGTAATTCACAAAGATTCAGAAGTATTTTGAAGTGATGAAATTCAGTTTCACCTGAAATACCGCCGCTTTTGGCACAAAAAGACCCTCTCAAATAGGTTTTCCACAACAGAGAAATTCTGTAATTAAATTAAAAAGGAAGTGAAGAATAACTTTTGCCAATTGAAAACATGCAAGTAATTTAGTCGGGCTAAATGCAATGACCAGAACTGGAATTTTTAAGGCAAACAAAGATTGAACACTGTGCTGCTACCAAACATTCCTTGGATTTTTTTTGAAGCCACAAGGGACAGATCATCAGTTTTCCATCTCCTCTGTTTTACTGGGTCATGTCCACAAGGGGACTTGTTGCTTCCATGACAGGAAGGACCCAAAAGCCTAATCACTTTTTTCAGCTATAAATGACAGTAGTTTGGTTCTCAGTTATTTGCCAGCATTTCTTCCTTTGGCACCAATGATTTTCTGGATTTCTCTTCTCCATCATTCTCAATGATCCACTCTGAGAGAATGGCTCACACTTTCAAACTTATCGTCAGTTTCCTACAATTTATTCACTGTGTTTGAAATACGAGGATTTCTCATCTTGAATCAGCCCTTCAGAACTCATAAACAGAGTTAGACTGATTTACTAGAGAAGAAAGATTACTTTTGACTTCACTCATCCAAATTGGAAAAATGTTTCCTGATTTTGGGCAATGCAGCTGGACTAAAACCTCTCACTTATATTTCACTAAGTTTTAAGTTTAAGAAAAGTCAAACATTCTTAGGTGAGAATATTAAAATTTCTAAGAAAGCTATTACAGGAACATAATAATAGATAGAATTCCATATTTTGTAACTGAAAAATATAAACATGAAAAAATTTGCATCATAAGACAATGGTCCAATTTTATGGATTGTGTAGAAATGGAAAACTGGTAAGAAGGAGGAATTGCCCATCAATTGGTATGGTCAAATGTGTTCTTCCATTAAGCTAAACTGCAAAGTGTGATACTCTCTTCTTTCTTGCATTGCCTGATTGTTGAATGACGTTTTTCATAGCAGCTCTCACTCCCTTTTCCCAGGATTTTTGATCTGTAATGTTCAAAGTAGCTCACCAGTTGCAGTGATTCATAGATGAATGAATATGTTTATTGTCTGTGTAGCTTGGTTATACCCAAACTGTTCATGTAGTTCTCAATTAGTTTTTGATGCCAGTTAAAGGTTTTACTCCTTCTATAAAATCAATGAGCAGGAAAAGTATCAAGGCAAAATGTGGGAATTCAAGTATAATTAACAGAAAGAGTGCAACAATATCAGTCTTTTCCCAGACATATTGTGCGTCTTAATGTCCAATAGAGGTTCCCATTGCTTCTGCTGATAGTAGCTCCTGATTATTTTTCACACCATTCATCTGATTCATGGAGCAAATTGTTCAGAACTCATTTTTCATCTGAGTGCTACCACTTCTCCGTCCATTTTCACAACTGAAAAACTAAAATTTTCAGTTAGGGAAAATGGAAGGAACAAAGTAAGCGTTTCATGGATGTTAGAACAAGTAAGATCCTAACACTCAGACCTCCTGATCATGATCACACAATTTTGAACAAAATAAGTACGCAGAATGAAATTTTCAAATTAAAAAAAAAGGAATATTGTCCTAGAAAGCTCAATATATCTACATGTATATGTGGTGAAGAGCTATGTTTCCTATATTCTGAATGTCACATTGAGTACAAATGAAGTGAAACACTTGTATGAAGCATCTGAGAGGCCCACATGTTAGTATCTGTTAATAAAATTCTCCCACAGTGGCTTTTTCAGAAACAGAAAATCAAACTTGCACATATGCTTGCACACATGTATGCATTCATGACTGTGAACTGGTCACAAAAATAGGATATACCCTCATATATGCACAAATATGTGTATTATGTATAAATTGCATGCACGCATTATATTTTTGGTTGGATGTTTTTATGCATATGACAGCAAAAACATTCCTTCAGGCTGTACTGCTATGCTAGTAGGCACTGTGTCAAAACCAAACAAAGAGCCAGTTTAGTAGGTCTGCTCTATAAGCTGGAGTGTACAGAAGTTTCCCCATTTTCATCCACAGGGGAATTTTGTAGATCTACCCTCCCTCTGCATTCTGTGGGTCCTTATTAGTTACAGAATTGAGGACTCACTCTTAAATGATTGCCATTTTACCCTAGGAGATCATGGAAACCTGGCAGTGAGAGGCTTGGCTAGCTGTGCCACAGAAAAAAACCATACTGTGTTTCAGAAACTCAGTGTTATAATACAGCAACTAGATCATAGGGCTTTTTTTCACATCTTTCCAAATTCTACACTGTGTTTAACATTGGCATGACAAATATGTCTGAAAAAGCAAGGTTTGAGAGGTTCCTGGTGCCAAAAAAGCAAGGTTCCTGGTGCCAATTTACTGTTTGAAGAATGCACAGACCGCCTCAGAAGGAATAGAAACACTTAATGCCCTCCATTTTTGCTCCTTTCATTCTGCAAACGGATGTCCCTCTAATTAGTTATAGTTCAGAAACTGTTTTAGCTGCATTCAGCCAAAAACACATTCAAGAATGTCTTGACCAGGATTTGATCAGGTAGCAAGGTCATGTCTTCAGACATACAGTCCTCTAGAGACAACCCTTGGAATAGCAATGTTTCCATCCTATGTTTCACAGAATAATTACAATGACATATCCTAAAAGAAATTTCAGAGATGGTTCTGCAATGCTGACTATCATACTTAATGACTACTTATTCTCTTGGTCTTTCTGCTTGATTTCAAAATTAAAATCTTCTTTTCATTTTGTAGTTAGGCAGAACAGGAACTGGACCTGTCTGGGGGAATGTCTGGCTACAGCACATGAATCATTGTCATTCTCCATATATTGTCCACTCATTGAACAAATACTTAATCTGCTTGTTCTTTTCATTAGTATTTAACTGACCAAAGTTCAAGTAAGATACTTGAAATTGTGAAGTAATTATTTCATCTTCCAGTCTACCTGATCATTTATAAATAACATATTAGAAATTGTCATTCATGTCCCTTTCATATCCCTTTTTTTGCTGGGTTTGGACTAGTCCTGTGTTACATCCCTCTTTATTGTAAATGTTGGTGGGTATTTTCCTTGTTTAGGCAGCAGTATACAGAGAAGAGGCTGTTGAGTAGTTGCTGATTTTTTCAGTACAGCCACTTCCTATTTCACAGACACAAAGTAGCCCTGTTTGCAGCAGGGCATTTCTGGTGGACCAAATGATGGCTCTAAAAGACTTAGCTTTTGGCAGTAAGAGAATATTATTCCTAATACCTGCTCTTCTTTCAAATGGCAATCATACATATAAATACGTATGTATTTCAAACAGAATTTCTATATGCAGACTAAGCACTTGGGGGATATGTTTTAAATATCTAAATAAAGCATATTTTTAAATGCAAAGATCTTGCTTTAAAATCTAAATTTCAGAGAACTCCACAAAGCTGTCAAAGTACTTTAATCTTCATTTCAAAATCCAGTGTCTAAGCCATCATTTTCTCCAAAATCAGATTCTTTAACTTTTGTTTATACATGAGATATCAATGCAAATAGTTCAGATTCATCTGAATCTGAAGGTCTACTTCAGTAAAGCATTCAAGTGGTAGTATTCAGCAGAGTACCTAAAGACATGACTAACTGTGAGGTTTAGAGTTAGCCAGTTACACCTCATTATTAAAGAAAAATGCTTTGCTTTTTAAGCAACACCTCAGAATGGTCAATCCAGCTGGTATAAAATACACTGAATTGCATTTGTTCCTGTTGGAATTGTAAATTTTTTGTGACAGAGGATCTTTTTTCTATATAAATCTATAAAGTAATTAAAACATTATTAGCTCTCTAAAAAGAGGGACTGTCATGAACAATCATAGTGCCAATTTTTATAAATACGCTATCAGAACATGTTCAGTAGACACCACAACTGAGCATGTATGTGCTTAAAGTTTTGACAAATAGTCTCTGAAAACTTCCCCAACAGCACTTACCCTCATATAATCTGAACACTGATTCTTTTTCTCCATGGTTCAGACATTTTCAGTTCCTGGGAAATCTTAGGCTCCCATTGGATCTGATCCTGACGGAAATTTGAAGAATACAATCTACATTAACAATTCTTTTGAAATATTCCTGCTGCGATCTGAAAGGGAGATGATAAATCACATGCAACAAAAACTATTCCTGTGCTGTTGGAAGTACAGTTTTACTGCCATGCTGTTTAATGCACATTTTCTTGGTCTCCTCTAATCCCATAACAGAAACTTCGCAACACAAAACCAAAGAAGACTTGTGCACCACTGGTGCTGGCCACACACATCAACAGACAATTTGTAATATTTAACTAGAAAAGTTATGCACTGGTGTCAGTCCTTTATTATTCTCTTCCATATCAGGAGCAGTGACTGTTAAAATTACTACTACTAGTAGTAGTACTAGTACTAGTATTCTTCATATTAATAGTATTAGGATCCCAGATTTAAAGTCCAGCTAATTTCTACTTCAGTTAGTGCTACAGAGAGACCAGCTGGTATAACTAGGACTCTGCCTGCAGTACAAGAGGCAGGGCTGACCACAGTTTCCTAGACTAACTGATGTCAGGAAATCAATTATTTATTTGCATGCATGAGAAAGACTGAGTTTGGTTTTGTAAATTCATATACAGCCATGAGGGTACATGTGATCATATTTTCTTAAGGGCTGCTATTTGTTTTCTTATTATTAGGTAAGATGTTGGACAGCAAAAAGAAGCCCGATAGCAAAGGGGAAATTAAAGAAATCTGTGCAGAATATTTGGCCCTGCCCAGGACAAGTTGCTGAAAGCATTTGTTTTCAATCTTATACCAACAGTGTTCTGTTTAGCTTTTTAAGTGTTCTCTCCATAGTTGTGTATGTCCCTGCCTTCTCTTCAGAGCTAAAGTTATTTTTGCAATTTGTTTCACTCATCTTTATTTTTCATAGAAGTTACTCTTATGTGGTTAAATTGTGAGTGGCAGAAATAGAATGGATCAGAAAGGAATCAGTGTTATAACTCGAGATTTCCTGACATTTTAGTCTCTCTGTTAGCCAGGAATTGTAAACAACATGAAATGCGTGTTAACACTTCTATTTTGAGATGCTGCTCAATATTTCCAAGTAAATTTAAAATGAGGATCACAATAGAATTCTTATTACAAATTTTTTCTTCTTTTCCCTAGATACTGTCACTGCTTTCACATGTCTATGTCATTATACTAAAATGGTTTTCTTGTTTATAGCAAAACGTTCCATTTTTATAGCAAAGTGTATTCATCAAATTGGCTTACTTTAATTTTATATACCTTGATTAAAAGGAAGAAGAAATGGAAACACAAAGTCTTTTGTAACTTTAAATAAACCTATGCTTTATTGCAGATGTTATCACCAGTACTTAATGATAGACAGATCAGAGGTTCAATATTAAAGCAGAAAAGTTCAAAAGAATTTTGGAGAATAGTTAATAATTCTCAAAATATTTTGTTACTAGAAAAAGGTAGCCCTTCTGAAAAATCTGATAAAAATCAACTTAAACTACAACACAGGGATTCTTTGCAAATTTAGGGGGGAAATATCTTCTGCATTTTTAAAAGAAAAATTTAAAAATTCTACAGATTTTATCTAGTCTTTTCTACAGTTTTAACTAAGCAATAATGAAAAAAAATGCCACCTCTATAATTATGGCTTTGTAATGCCTATAGAGTTAGAAAGAAAACATATACCAAATCTGTCACAAGAAACAAGACAAACAGGTTTTTCTTATGTTTCCTCCATGCCTATCCCTAGCCTTATTTTTATGTTGAATTTTCTTCAATTAATAGCTAAATTAGACTGTAAACCTTTAGAAGAAGTCATAATTTAGCTCACTGCTGAAGTTTCCAGAACGATTTGTAGTCCTGCGACAATAATAAAGTGTGGGGATAGTTTTTGTTTCCTAAAATGTTGTGTGGAAAGTGTGGAAATTTGATGGAAAGAATCCTTTCTGACATTTCTGGAATTCTAAGTTTTAACCAGTGACAGTTATTTTGTATTTTAATTTATTTTGTCACTGCTATCATCAAAAACAAACAAAAAAAACCACAACCCAAAAAAACAGGGCAAAAAAAAGCACAGATGAATGAAAATTCTGTAGACAGCCAAAGTAACCAAGATGTCAGGGTTTTTTATGAACTCTGCTTGAGTTTTGCATTATTTCAGCTCTCTAAATTTTTTCTTACCACTATATTTGTAATTATTGGTAAAAAGGAACCATAGTACTGTTTATATACAAGTATTGGATACATCTGAACAAATTCAATATGCTTGCTTTTCAACACTTTTTGTGTATGTTCTAGTTTTGGACCATGTATCATTTTATCCCCTTGGGCTGACTTTTAGCAAAATCAAACTGTACTGTCAAATCAGGTTTTATTTGAGTATAGCAAATTTTCACCTAAATTCATAAAATTCCAACTTTACCCCCATACCACTTTTGACTCAGTTCAGGTTCTTAGAAGTTTGCATAATATACCTATACCAGAAAACAACCTGTTCCATTTTTCCAAATTAAGAAATAACCTTGACTTTGGTCTTTCCTGTTAAAAAATCCTGCCTTACAGCTTTCTCATTTCAAAGTCCAGTTCTAAACTGGAATCACAGTGGGATCAAATTTACAGATCTCAGTGACTGAGAATATTAACTTTCAGGTTTATTATCTGGCTCAAAATTACAAAAACATAGTCAAGAAGAGAAGGATGTGTTAAACATATGCTCCATCTTCTGCAGAAATGTTCTTATTTCCACATTGTATTTTCCAGTGAAGAAGAAATCATACCTTAGACAAGTCCTCTGTCTGGTGGAATGTTGTCATTCAGCTCTCAGAAGGCTGAATGGCACCTGCCAATGTCAGGTCAGTGGACAGGAGATGTTTCTCGAGGGAAAAGGCTTCAGCACTCTAGAAATTATGAGTTGGGCAGTTGTTCCTCACCAGAAAGAGTTAATACATACCACAACTGTTTTCTTACATTTCAGATACAATTGAAGGAATAAATAGGTACAAGAGCAAAGCTGAAGAAGTTGTTTATGACTCATTCTAGCATTTCCTTTAATACTTTTTGTCTGGTTCAGTTCAATTACTTTGAAGAGTGTGTCCCTGAGTGATAAGTGACAAAATTATATCAGACCAGGAAACAACCATACTAATTTCAATTCAGTATGCAGACAATCATTTCACATATATGAAAGTTCACCTGAGGCAGAGCTAAGCATGGAGTAAAGGTCTTTGGGAAGAACATGCTAAAGGCCTTGTACTTGGATTGGTTGACTGCATCCAAAAGCTTTGCTGCTCCCATAGTCAGCAGCAGCATGTGGGAACAGAGATGTTAAACTTCCTGCACTATGTCACAGTCGTACAAGGCATAGGCTGAGAATTGTGTCACATTGTAGCTATTGGTCGACAGAGGACAAATAAATTCCTGCCTATTTCACATTAATGAATGCAACAACTACAATGTTTCTGAGATACCTGTGTTCAAATTTCTCTTTGACTGGCATCAAACACAGCATGTGCCCATGCAAAGAAGGCATGCCACAAGTACTGCCCATGATCTGTGAGAAATCCATGAAGTTATCCTGGCTGTGTGTTCACTTGTAAAGACAGAAATTAGCTCATTAAGACTCTGGGCCAGAATTGTTAATACATATAGCTGCAAAAACTGGCAAGTACTATGTCACATAGAAAGCTTAGGTAGAAGAGTGAATGAGTGAAGGAAAGAGAAAAAACAGAGAAGGGTAAATATTTCTCATGGCATAACAACATAATATTTAGTTGCAGGCCTGAGCCATCGATTGGTCTGAACTTTAAACAAGTATCTCTGCCAGCTGAATGCTGGCCAAATGGCAAGTGGCAACTTCTCCACAGCCTGATATACACGCAAATGAAAAGGTTTTGGGTGCCAGACACCAGGAAGCCAGTGCTTTTAACACTTCCACCCTGTAATTTATAGCATCTTGGTTTGTGCTACTGCAGTTAAGGGTCTGTTAATGTTTGTCTTCTGAATCCTAATTCTCAAGGACTTATAATTTGGCCATTAACATGCTCTCAGTATCAAAGCCTCGGCACACATAATGGCTAGCCAAGAACAGTTTTTAGGTAACTTTTTTAGGAAGAATGTTAGTTGGTTTCCAAAATATGAGAAAGGAAGGAAAAGGCAGGAAGGAATGACTAGCTAAAATAGTTAAAGATCATAATTTTGTGTGCTCAATGACTTGAAATGTCTTGCATTTTAAAAGATGAATTATTGCTATGAGGTGATATTACTTTTCTTGCTTTAAAACTCTCTTTAAATGAAGTCTTTTGCAGTAACCTAACGTTTCAAGTGATTTTTGAATGGCAATTACTCACAAAAATCTCAGCCACTCAAAGGGCCATGGAATGACAAGGATGAAGAAGTACCTTACTAAATCCCACCACTATAATTTTAAAGTTGCAATTAGTAAGAACAAGAAAGGAAAAAACATACTTAGGAGTGGTTTGTATCCATTTACAGTCCACACTGTTAAAGCACTTTGAGTTCTAAAGCATGTACTTCCTCTGAGTACTTTTGTGGCTGAATTAAATAAAGGAGTTTTAGCATAGACAGTTCCTGTTCAGCTACAATGAAATCACATCCTTTCTCTTTTTAACTAAGGTACAGAGCAAAGAAAATCTATGGATATCCAGGAGTGCCATCGTGGCCTGTATAACCTACTGTAAGTCTTTGTGCCTCAGCATACTGTAAGGGATGCAGATGGGAAGTGAGAAATAGAAATCCTAAGCTAAAAATCAATCAAAAAACTACAGTTGTTCTTTACTTTTTACTTGAGCAAAGTAAAAACTGCAGTAATAAATTCAACTTCTTGCAATTGGCTTCAAGCTGGTAAGTATTGATTAGCCATACATTTTAGCAAAGTTTTGGTTAGGATGACCCTTACTATTTCTCAGCATGAAGTCCATACTCCTGAAATCTGAATCTGTTATTGTCCTTTGAAACAAGGACATGCTGTTTAATTCCTTTTTAATTCTACCATGTCTACCTACAACACTGCCTGCCATAAGGTGCATAGAGCTCCCTAATAAAACTCTATTACATAAATATATACAAGTACTGTGTGGTCAAGTACAAGTGGTTCCAGTATTTAAAAATGTCCTATATAAATTAGTAACTTATTAGTCTATAACTGAAGGTTTACACCACTGAACAGAACAAATGAGCACTGTAGTTTGCATTTTCTAGCATTGCCTGTTAAGTACGTCTGAAGGTACATGTCTAGTTAAGATACAAAATGCTTAAAATACAATTAAATGAGCACAAAATTACAGATAAGCCTGACAAAAATTCAGGTTTGACACTACCAAGTTTTGGGGAATTAAAAGCCAAAAGCTGAGTTTGGCTTTTCATTCAGAGTCATTAGATAGACTATGGTGAATGGGCAGTGATTAGAAAACTAGAAGCAATTACAGAATCACAAAATCCTACAGATTCACAGAATGCTTGGGATAGGAAGGGACCTCTGGAGATCAACTGTTCATTTAAGGTAAATGGTAAAACAAGGTATTCCAAGGGGGTGACTGTGAAATCTTTACAATTGTTCTGCATCCAGATCACATAAAATTTGCAGGTAGAGATAATATCTTTTGACAGATAGCTAGAAAATATGGACAAACTTGTGTCTCTCTAGCCTGAAGATTTTATATGCTTGAAAGCCTGTTTGCTTTACCCAGCCATAACATTTAATGTAGTAAAAGATTTTACTTTTATCTGCAAACCTGGATCAGCCAGCATTCACTGACCATGAAGGTAAACAAGAGATAGCACCATGACCACTGTCTCTCCAGGAAAGGTCCCAGGGAACCCAGAAGAA
This sequence comes from Aleadryas rufinucha, assembly GCA_013397815.1. Taxonomy (NCBI): domain Eukaryota; kingdom Metazoa; phylum Chordata; class Aves; order Passeriformes; genus Aleadryas; species Aleadryas rufinucha. Next base: position 63,580 of record VZTH01003437.1, on the reverse strand, counting down.
AGCACTGTGCCCATAGAAACTGTGTGAGACAGATTCACCACTTAGGACTCAGAAGAAGTCTCTTCCAGTGGCTCATGATTATGTGCAGGAAGGTAAAGAGAGGATGGCTGAATCTAGAAGTTTTCTTTGAACAGCAAAAGGTGGGACATGGCTCCAACTACATTTGTCAGGTTATACCCAGTTGTATTGCAGAGTCCACAGGCAGTGGACTGCTGCTTAGCTTCACACCAAGGGAACAATACTGATTTAAGGTGTGCAAAGAAATATTCAGGAAGTCAGGCAGAATATGTGAATAGAAAAAGACTCAAAATGTGTGTTTCAATTTAAACAAGAAGGTAATGTATTCTTCATGAGACAAACCACAAATTTTGACAAAATGTCTTTCTCAGACTGCCTTTCAAGGCAGCAGTCATTCTGGTTGCATGCAATTACTCCTAAGTGAATGCCCAGATGTATGTTTATCATTTTAATTCAAAACCAGACTTCCTTGAAAATGAAAAGATAGTTTTACAGTGTACTGGTTTGAAAGCAAACCAGTGGGAGACACCAAGTCAGAATAACAATTTATTAGGAAAATTTAAAATAAAGGGAAGGGGCTAAAAAACCAACCTGGTTTAAACTGACAGAGTCAGGATACGACCTGACACCCTGTTAGTCAGGGTGGCAGTAGCAGTCTGACAAAAATGGTGGCTGCAGTCCTCCTGAAGTGATGGATGTGGTTCTGCTGAAGCAGTGATCCTGTAGAAGGGTCTGGTCTTCCTCGGAAGGTCCAGTGGTGGCTATGTAGCTCTTGCCCTCTGGGAATCCAGTGGGAAAAGGCTGTCTGTGGTGTTTGGAATCCCAGATTATATCCAGGATGGAATGCTTGGTTCCTCCCTCTGTGTGGAGTATCTCACAATGGGATGATGAGTCATGGGGCAAGGCATTGATGGGCCCATTAACAGAAGATTGTCCAGAGGCAGTTATCTATGAGCCATGGGCAGGGTCCCTGATTGCCCATTAAACAGAGAGAGCTCCCGGAGGGAGGAGACAAGAAAACACTGCCCCACCTGGTTTCAACAGCATATGAAGATGGTAATAGAATACATGCTTTTGGGCACATTTTACACTGTAACCTAGGACATACAGTTAGCTATTTTTTCTGACCAAACATTGGTAGTAAAGTTTTAAATGAGTTTTAAAGGGAAAAAAAGATAATAAAACAATTTACTCAAAGTTTGATTGGAACACTTTTACTTTTGGAAGGTACATTTGAATTCTCTGCAAACTATCATTTTTATAAAGGCTTTATAAAACTTAATTGAAACTTTTTAGGGAAGGTGATTAGCTGGCAAAACTGTGTTAGACATCCACAAAATGCAAAGACTGCAGAACATAACATGTCAGATGACTATCATGGTCCAACACAATTCTAGTCAGGACTTTGCAGGAGAGCAGATATCTGAAATGTCCAGCCAAAAAGGATGTACATTATTCTGCTTTAGCACTGCTGCAGTGGAAACTTAGAACTTTAGTTTCTGTTTACAGCAAGGACTGTACAGAAACAGCTGGCATACATGTTTCTCTCCACAGTATGGATCTCCGATGCTGCTCAGAGAGAGGGAATCTCCTCTCATTGCAGACAACCAGTATCAAGGCCTTGAAGTACTTTTTGCTCTGCAGCCCACTTTCCTGGGCTATGTACCAAGGTTTGTGCTTTCACATTCAAGAAATACTCTAAAATTATTTTCAATAATAGAGAAAATAAGGATATTTTTAAAGATTATTTGATTTTTTAAAATTATTAGCTTGTTCTCTATCACTGCAGTGATGCCATAACTAGATTTCTATTTAGCAAGCCTGTCCAAACTTTTTAAAAATTCAGTATGCTTTTATATTCTACTGATATCTTCACACAATTTGACTAGGAAGCATGAATTTTTCAGTCATATTTATTAAAAGAAATCTATCCATCAACCTGAAATCATGCAGAGGAGGGGTTTTTTTGAGGTTTATTTTGTTTTTGTTAAATTTATAAGTCAAGTCCATAGAAAAGAATAAATCCAGTGCAATATTAGGATGAGAAATAAATGGGACACCTGTTATTCTTCCATATTTTTCTTGTGTTGACTTGACAGGGCTCATAGCTGCTGCACTAGAAGAGTAAATCTCACCTGTTCCACAGGTTATTCAGAGAGCAGACACATTTTTATTTATTTATGTTCATTATAGTGAGGCCATCTTCTTTTAAATCTTTCTTGTACCTGGTTTAAAATTTCCAGAAGAAAAGGCTGAGAAGACATGTCAAATGGAACAGAGGTGTCTTGCTGTGGATTTTACAGGTGGAGAGAGATTCATGTGAAGTCTGCTATGTGTCTTCATACATCATAGTGTTATGATGTCTTTCAGCAACAGTAGTGAAGAGGTTAATTTCATCCTATTTCCAATGTATTCAAAGGTCCAGTTAAACATATTTGCTCTGATGTAACTGTAATGTGTGCAAGGAATCTTCTCTGGAGTATGGCCTGCAAGCAGTTACCAAAGGAAAGTCTAGCCATTCCCGATTTGCCTCAGGGGTGATGATTCTTACATATATACTGAGAAAACACTGTATCCAAGATATTGAAACATGGATTCAGATCATGTGATGTTGGTTTTACAAAGCTAATTTTTAAGGTCAAAACAAGACTTTAAAACAAGACTTTAAGACTTCCCCTTTGTGTTGAGTTACTGAAAAGGGATACAAATTCTGAATAGCAGTTTACATGGGTGAGACATCCATGCTTAATTGAAAGCTATATGAAATTAATGACACCCATGTGACTAATCTTCAGTAAAAGCAATGAACACTGTAAAATAATTCAGCAAACCTGTAGAGATGCAGGGTGCCACTTTGTTGAATGTACAGATTACATTCCTCAGCACTAGAGTTACAGGAGTAGTTATTTCATTCCTATGTGTTTTATCCTACTGGGAGATAAATAGAAAACTACACCATGCAAGAATAACAAATCTATTGGTGAAAATAAATCTGATGTTTTGAAGCAGTTATAGTTCATTACTGGTTTGAAAAAAAGCTGTCTGGAAGGCCTATATCCAGTGAAGGTCTGCCAAATAATGTCAGCTGTGAAACTTAACCCCTATGGGTTCCAGGCTACTTTCATTTAATTTTTCTATAATAAACTGCAACCACCTCAAGAAAGAGACTCTAGTGCACATCCTCAGATGACAATCACAGGCAATCATAGCTGGGTATTAATCCTTCTTCTGTGTACTTTGTTTGTCTGTTCTTATACACCTACCAAGTGACTGAACTTTAGCAAGAGCCAACATTTCACAACATCAGCTAGTGGAATTGTCAGACTTCTTTCAAAGTTATTTCAGCCATAAAGATTTCCTGGAGTGGCACATATTTTTAAAATCCTTTGGGTGAGATCTAAAAACGTCTGACAGAACAGTTCAGTACAAGACAGCACACCCAAGCAGAGCACAGTGCTGGAAGGATGTATGCACATACTTGGTACAGCTTCAGCTCCCCACCTTGTTATGCCTCAGACTCTTCAGAGCACATCTCTTGGTAATAATAGGAGAATCTAGTGTGACAAGTGTCACTTTATAAATTTAATTGTGTCGCTCCCTCAACAGAAGCACAGTATCCAACTGAGCATTCAGGATCTGTGGAGTAGATTCAGTACTGTAATACTGAATTCAGTGATGATCAAGTACTTTAGACTCAGAGTGGAACCTGTATCTAAACATTTCTTTTCTTTTTATGAAGGTTTAGTACATTTTGCCCATATGAACATTACCATATGATGTGGTAATTTTTTGTCATGTAATTATATATTTTGTTCTTTACACATTTCTACTTGATATTTAGGTACATTTCAAAGCAAAATTGTGAATTAAAACCATTTCTTGTAATTGATATGACTTGTACTGAAGATTTGGTACAGTGTATCTGTTAAGCTCATACTGATGGGAAACAAAACTTAGAATAATCTGAAACCAATGGAAATCACGCGAGATAAGAATGAGGAACTGTTGAATTGGTTGAGATTGAACGATGCTTTACTCACCCCTTGGACTAAACATTTTTTTCCTGTTTTTTCATCTGTACCTATTTCTGGGACACCAGAAGATGAAAACATCAGAAACCTCTTTTCATTACAACCTGAGCTGTTTTTCATTTCCTTGTGGAAGTGTAACCTGGAAAGAGCAGCTCATTGCCTAAAGCAATATTTTGAGTCAAAGAAATTAATTCAGAGAAAAGAGCTGCTTCTCATGATAAATGCAGCCACCAAGGACACAAATCTTTGCTAAAAGCACCTAAAACTTGTGGTTAAGTGCAATGGGACAGTCACTCCCTGGCGGTGAAGTAGGAGAAGCATACTCAGCAGGTATTTATTTCTTTGCTGGACCTACTTGACACACTTTTATTGATGAGGGGATTCATTACAATGTATATGACTCCTGGAAGTATCTCTTAGGATTACAGAGTGTGTGATTTTTCCACCAATGTTTTTAAAAATTTGCCTTCTAGTTTTGAGTTGCTTGGATATATCCATTTCTATTTTGCAAAATAGAAGCTGAAGTGAATAACTAAAGATAAAAAATGTCATCACCTCTATATTTTTGCTAGTCATCTGCTAAAGGTACCCATTAGATTTTTGGGATGATTTTTTATTCCAATCAAATTTCAAGCATTGTTCCTGTTTTTGTTTTGTTTCTTCCAACAAGAGTGTCCAAGTACTGTGGAAATCATAAACAAAGAACATTCTCATTGGCTACCACAAAATTATCACAAATATATGTCCCGTTCTAATTGCAGGAGAAACAGTCATGATCTCAGATGTTTCATGTGGTAATTGTTGGCAAATGGGAATGTTTAATGGTAACCATAATATATTTATTTCAAGTCACTTGCCTAAGTATAATGTGCTCTGTGCAGATAAGTTTTGAAGTGAAATTCCAGCTACAAGCTCCTTTAGTATATAATTTAAATGTATTTTCAGTAAATACTATTTTTGCCTTGCAAACAGAAGCAATGTTTTTCTTCCTGTGTTAAAATCTTACTTTTTGTTTGATTTGTAAATTATGTGGCTAATGCTGCAAAATCTAACAGACAAGAGATGTTTTCTGTGTTTAAACAGCATATAGGACTCAAACTCCTCAGAGAAATCCAGATCTTCCCTGAATTAATGCTCTTGTTTTTTAAAACATCTGGTATAACACTTTGCTAATATAATTAATTGTTTAGGGGTTTGGGGGCTCTGTGATATATTATTATTTTGAATATGCCCAATTATTCACTTGTAAAATGGAGAGTTACTCTCACGCTAAGGAGTTCAATTGTCCTACACTGCTTTCTGGTCTTTGAAAAGTTTGAGCAATTGCTGCATGATATAATCTATATCTAAACTGTAATTTGCATGCTACATTGGAAGGAAAAATGAAATTTACTTACTATTTTGAAAAAAACAGAATGCTGAAAACACTTGCAAAAATTTGTTATAGATACACATTGAAATATCTGACAGATATAACAGATTCAGTATAAATTACTTGAATGTAGAGTACCTATAAAATTTTGTTGCATTTTAATCCAAGTTGTTCTATGGAAATAGAGTAAATGAACCACATAGAGCTGATGATTGTCATTCACTATGCACTAATGTTAAGATGGTCATAACACTTAAAATCTGGACCAACTTTATGGCAGGACTTCCCCTGACTTCAGTGGGATGAAAATTTCTCGGTATCTCTAGATATAATCTACAGGCAGTGTCTTGACAACTGCTCCAAAACAAAACTAGCAAGCTAAAAGCTGCAGCCCCAAACCATGGGCAGAATGAGGCATAAAGAATATTGTGTCTTTTTCAAATAAACCAGGAGGGGAAGTTTATGAACACAGAATCAGTTTTTCTAGATTAGCTTTTAGGCAATATATGGAGGTTAAGACTCATTTATTTTCAAAAACTAACCACCAGATCTTTATTTGCTCCCACTGATAAATATATTCAATGTTACCTCCATATAAATGCAAACCTGCTTGTAGATTCTTTTCCTGGTGTGGTCTGCTGGAATATTGGCTTATATTTAATTAGAGGAAAGAGTGCTTGATGCCGAATCACCCCTTAGCAACATAGTGCTCAATGGAAGTCTTTCACCTATATCCTCATGTATCTCCATTAGATCGCTCTTAACTTCTTTTCACCATTTCATGAAGAACACAGGAAGAGGAATGAAATGTTGCTGATACAGACACAACTGACCTTCATAGGTGCAAAGCAGCTGCTGTGAAAAGCTGAACTTTACTTTCCATTAACTTCTCTGGAGAAAGGGGGGGATATGCATTCACTACACACTGAGACCGACCCCTAACTTCTCTTTAACCTTTCCGTTTTCTCCTAACAGTCTTTCAGGAGATGATGAAAACAAGCTGAGAGACAGAGTCTAATAATCACATAAAGTTACATGGAATTTCCTCTTGGATAACCACAAGGTTATACTCTCCAGGGACCTAGATGTATTTATGGAATACAGGAAACCTACATCTCCTTTCCTTCAGGCTTTAAAAATAAACAGTCTTACATAAAAATACACAACTGCCACTCTGTGTCTCACACCATTTTAACGCATCTTACCTTGCGGTGTCTGCAGCCAAAGACGTTAGCAATGAGGAAGGGAGCCTTCTGTTTCCCTTAACGTACCTCCTCAGGCACTGTCACCTATGGAGCACAGAAGAATTCTGTATGTGGGAAGTGTTGAGTGCTGGATTGTGAGACTTTTGGCAATATCCAGTGGTTGACTGATCATTTCACAGATTTATTTCATAGAAGAAATTTACAAACTACATAAACCTCTTCAGTAACAAGCTCATATGTTTTTTAAAGAGAAATGAAAGGTATCTGAACTAATTCTGATACAGGTCAGAAGTTAGCAGTCAAGACATATGAAATATAAAATTTCTGTGGAAAAAAAATTAAAAGGATTCTATAAGTCTTACTTTTCTGGAGGTGAAATGTCTCTAAGGGACTGCTTACTCCATTTTTTTTAGAAGTCAGGAGGTTAAGAGATCATATCAGGATGATTTTGTTAGCATCTGTGAGTGGGAACTAAAATCGGCCTAACTTCATGAATATTCCATCCAAACAGTCTGAGTTTTAAATATCAAACATAAATAATGGACTACTAGAAACCAAGCTAAAGTCAATTATTATTCCAAAATCATATTTGATTACTTGCTTTATGAGAATTGCAAACTGTTCACTGACAATATAAAAATGGTTAATATTAAATTGCATCTACAAGTTATTTAAATCGTAACAGTAAACAGTTTGGAAAAAACCCCACTATTACTCCAGATTTCAAAGAGGTATGATATAAGGGTGGTCTTCCAGTTACATATCTACCATCATTTCATCTGAAGCATCTTCTGAGACTGCCAGTTACTATTAAATATAATAGATGCTTCCAATAATAAGAATATCTGTGTCCATTAGGAAATATGTAATAATTATCATGCAGTTTAATGGGCTGCTAAACAGTTGAAATACCATAATGCTAAATATTTTGTCCCCAATAGATGCCTGCCCACAATGTTTAGAAGTTCATTTACAATTCTTAGGATAATTCCAATGCATTCAATGGTGCAGGGCCTCACAATGCCTTGGATGCAACATCCAAAGGTAACAGTAAAACCGCAGCAATGAACTTGGGTTTTTTCTTTCTTGACATTTACAGAAAGCAGTGTCCTCATAGTTCAGGGACACAAATGAAAACCAAAGACTAAATTCGGGCTGCAGTTTTAGCACCACCCTGACCACTATGTGGTTCTTTCAAAACCTTTAACTCACGGGAGGCCACATGATCCTGGGTAAGATTTAGCTTCCAGGAGGTAAGCAAGAATTTCTGACATTCATTGAAAACTATACTGACTTTTCCAAAACCAAACACCATCACTTGGTATTCTTAAGCCAAAACAGTAAACCTGAAATATCATGACAGACCTGAGGATGATGGATAATGTGCCTCCAACTCCTGTGGCAATGGGGAAGGCCACATCTACATTACCTACGCCTTCCAATAACAGGGTGGGAAGGTGCAGCAGCAGGACTGCTTTACTGGTTTTCCTAGGAGCATTCTCTCATTACCATTACACTGTATTTTCTCCTGCTGGTCACCACCATCTGACCTTCCTATCAAGCCATGAACCATGGAGTTTTAATCCAGATCTGAAATAGAACCTGCCCAGAATTTGAATAGGGATAGCTTCACTGTTTGGCCCTTTCTATACAGATATATGACTTTTTGTGTATGCAAAATTTACTTCTTTTTGTTAAGCATTTTAACTGAGGGAGCACACAGGAAGATATGTTCCATATCCCAAACAGTTTACAGTAAACCTGTGTAAGTTGCAATGAGTCCACATGCAAGGAATCATAAAGGAAAGTGAGGTGGAGCATAAGAATATACTCAGAGTATAAAACATCCTTTCACTGTTCACAATGGTCCTTGGCTTCTCTTGAGATCCTAATAATCACATTTCCGTAGCATTCTGCCCATTTTTGCTGCTCTCTATTTCCCACTCCCTTCTTCGATGATTTTGTGCAAAACAAAGTTGTTAATTCTATTCAAATTTTGACTATAGATTAATTGTTATTGCTTGACAGAAAGTGTAAATAAAAAGGAATTGAATTATTGTTTTACGCTTCAGCATCAAGACATTCCAAAACACTATTTAGGGGCACTATATTAAAGAAAATAACAGATTAAGTTGATGGAGTCACAGTGCCACTATAGCATTCTTTATGCTTGCATACAGTGTCAAATGTAACAGGGACAGTGTCTGACATCTTGAAAAACAGCCATGTGATAAGGAAGACTATGGTGAATAAGTAAATTCACCAAAATACTCAATTTTGCCATTTCTTGATATTTTTACACTTACAGTCCTTAAATCCTGGAGCTGAATATTCACCTGTAAAATAAGCTTTTTGTTCTCTGTCTGTAAAAACAAATGAAATGCAATGAAAACATAAGGCTAATATATTCAGTATGTTTTTGAAATGTATTCTTGTTTTTCTTCCTCAGTCATGGTTAGAGAGGTGTCCTTTCAGCCTAAACTCTCCACTCCAACCAGATGTACAAACATGCCTCTTAGAAAGCAATATTGCTGGAAAGGGAGAAGGTTAAAAACCATCAGTTTTCAGTATCTCATCACTTCCTCTTCAATGTCAGATATTTGGGGATGTATTCGTGTATACAGCTTGCGCTTTTTGTAAACTCCCATTCTCTCATTTTAATATTTTAAATTAAAATTCCCTTTTAACCAAAGTCTCCAGAATAAATCACTTCCTCAGTTGTTTATCATTTGTCCAAACTTCTTTGCAGTTCTTGCAATAATTTCAGAATTTATGGTCATTTTTGAGCACATGCACAATACTTTCATATTAATACACAAGTAGCCAGACATGTTTTTTCCCTAACCTTTTTCAATGCAAGAAGCAACTTAGAATCTTACTTTTGAGCTGCATGAACAATGTTGAGCAACATATTTTTTTCTATTATGTTTTTATTATAAATACCTCACAATTATTTAGTGCTTTTTTTTATTCCCAAAATCAGAGTGAAATGGAACACTAACATTGTCACTGCTCACAGTCAATGTTTCTGATTTATAATAAACTTAATAATTTTGATTAATCTGAGTATTAAGTGCATTTTACCCTGCAAACTAATCCATTATCAGCAACTTCAATATGTAGAATGAGGATAATAAGAAAACATGCTGCATCTCCATTTTGTAACAATTTAAGCCTGTTCGTAATATGGGAATGGACTCTGGACTCATATAGGTGCTCCATGTCTCTTCTTTTTCAAGTATTGCCTTGAAGTTGTTAAAATAAATATAGAAATTAAATAAATGACATATAAAGGAAGACTTTGGTATCAATGCAAATAGGATAAGGATTAGAAGTCTTAGTCCAAAGCTCTAAAATCAGTGGGAGTGTGGCCACTGGAATTGAAGCTCCTACCCTCTAGGAAGGATAGTTTCAGTGATGGCAGAATAAGGTTGCTTTATAGATTTAAAGTAACTGATTTTCAAAGTCAATATATTTCAAATATAATCTCCATGTCTCTTATATAAAAGAGACATTATAAAAGTCTCTTTTATCAGGGTTCCTTGAAGCTAAACCAATGTCATCGTAGCAGAGGCAAATGCTGGAGGAGATTTAGCAAGGGAATTGTGCAGAAACTAAAAGGTGGTTCACTGAAACCTTTAATTATTTTCCTGTCCTTCTATCTGAGCAACATCAACAATGGGCAAGTTCAAAATAGATCTTTTCTGTCTGCAGATTCCACCTCCCCAAATATTGAAGTCAAACACCTTTAGACTGTACAAGACCTTCAGATTTGACCTGTCTTTGACCACTAGTCTCTGATCTCCCCTGAGACAAGAAACAGGGATGCAAACCAGTTCCAGCAGATATTATCCATTCTGCATTATTGTAATCTGAAGTGACAGGGGAACTTGACTTAGCTCATGTATCATTAAACACTTTTACTGTCTCCATGCTGTGTTAACTTTTTACTGTGCTATTGAAGGTAGAGGCTCTACATTCCCCTAAGAAACATCAAGCAATGACCCTTTGCAGTCTAAAAACCTCAGAATTCATAGGGCAACCTAAAAAACCTACGAAATCTACTACATAAATAGCAAACCCAGGACATGGAGATCCTGTGAAATCCAACGGTTACAAATTTATCGCAAGGCTGAAAAGGACTGTTCACAGATGACATTTCTGTGTTGCACATTCCCCTGATTTCAGTGAGACTATCTCATGAGCCCAAGAAGATTTCACAGGGTTCTCTTATTAGTGATTTATGCAATTAATATAATTTATAACTTTATATAATCTTCATAATTTCTAAAACTTAATCTTCTAAAAGCATCAGTTTTATTAGCTGTAGCAGAATTACTGAAGCAAAACAGATGTGCATATATTAAATTTTATAAAGCAAGGTTTATATAAAACAGTAGTTACCTCAGCAGTTTAGACTATGTGCAGCCCATCAACCTCAGTTGTCTGATACAAAAGTCCAAAACATATGTTACCACTAATATATGATACATGAAATAACCCAATAGTAAGCAGAGATGTACCAATGATGCAAATGGCCAGATCACTTATTAGCTGGAAACAGGTACACCCTTTCAGCAAGACTGCATTTCCAAGCATGTAAATTGGGCTTCATGTTTAGCTGGTGTTTTGAAGTATCTAGGAGCTTTGCTATGGTCTCTCTTACAATCAGTCCAGCACTAAAATCCATAGTCATTCTCTGCTAGAAAGAAATTGAAGAGACAGCATCCCCTTCTGGTGGGGAGCTTCAGGACATTATATAGGTAATTACTCACTATTACTCTCACTATTTGAAAAAAACCATTTAATAAAATCATAATTTTTATTTCATATTTCAAATTATTTTGCATCATTTTTCTCTGTTTTTGATACTTTCTGTATTTACCCTATTCGAATTTGTAAGATAAAATGATGCATGTTTTTTCAAAGAAACCGGCATGGCTGTTAAAATGTCCAAAGTAAATATTTTTCCTATATTAGCTAATTTAACAAAGGCAGTGACTTCTCCCTACAGATCTATATTCATTTTTATCGATAGAGACTCATGGTGACAGCAATGGTTTGGTTACATGTCTCAAAACAGGGGTACAGGATTTATTTACAGAAATTATCATCTAATTAAATGAATACATTTCTCTATTTCATCATGAAACATACCTTGTAAAGTTCATGTGGGGATCAGGCTATCCTTTTTGAAAACGGTGAACATTTTTGCATGCAGAAGAGAAATTAGTGTAAATTGCTAGGAGCAACCTACAATAAAAGCATAATTTCTGTTCTGCTGATCTAAATCTTAATACTCATGCAAATCACCTGTACATGAATGAGCTGACTAGAAGGAAAAAAAAATCACCAACAAACTCAGGGCAAACTTCATTGTCTCAGACTGTCTTAATTAAAGATGCAGAACTGAGACATGCCAGCCTCAAATACCTCAAGCACGTGGCTTCACCTTGAATATTGTCTGCAGTTTTGGTCACAATATAAGAAAGATATTAAACTATTACAGAGCATCCAAAGAAGGGACAAAAAGATGGTGATGGGCCTTGCGGAGAAGTTGTGTGAGGAGTGCCTTGGGTCACTTGGTCTGTTCACCCTGGAGGAGAGGAGACTGAGGGGAGGCCTCATCACAGTCTACAACTTCCTCATGAGGGAAAGAGGAGGGGCAGGCACTAATCTCTTCTATGTGGTAACCATTGACAGGACCCGAAAGAATGTCCTGAGGCTTTGACAGTGCGGTTTAGCTTGGATATTAGGAAAAGGATCTTCATCCAGAGGGTAATTGGGCACTGGAACAGGCTCCCCAGGGAAGTGGTCACAGCACCAGCCTGACAGAGTTCAAGAAGTGTTTGGACAATGCTCAGGCACATGTTGTGACACTTGGGCTGTCCTGTGCAGGGCCAGGAGTTGGACTCAATGGTCCTTATGGGTGTCTTCCAACTCAGCACACTCTGTGATTCGGCAATTTATCTTCAATGATTGGAAGATAATTCCAAAATGGAACCACAAGACTCAGTACTTATATAATGTCATAACAAAAACACTAATCCAAACACTTCCTGTGGAATATATTCAGACCATACATACTACTACAGAGCACTCAAAATACTTGGGATGTCAGGCACAAACAGCATTAACTGGTTCAGAGTGATTTGATTTGCCTGTGACCACAGCATCACTGACACATGCTCCTCACAGCCCCAGCCAAAGGCAGCAGGCAATCCACCTGCTTGGTCCTCATCATAATGAACAGGAGTAAACCACAGCATAAGAATTAATGAAACTAAATACAGTATCTGTACAAAATGTTTTTACACATAAAACAGGCAGATATGGGTCTGTGTTGAAATCAGTGACTCATCTGGATTTCTAATTTGCTGTGAAATATTCTTGGATAATCCCACATACTCAGAAAAGAAATGATAGATGGGAGCACATGTACTTTTCTGTAAATATGAATCAGGAAACCAGGATATAGTTGAGGAATTTTTTGGCTAGCAAATCCAAGTTGAAAGAAAAGGAAAGACAGAGGTCGTGGTTCTTTCCTTGGTCAAAAAGTAAACAATAAATAAATAAATAAATAAATAAATAAATAAATAAATAAATGTCTAGTGTTAGATAAAAGCAATTCTGTGGTTATTGTCATAGAGAGGTTGTGTTATCCCCAGACATTCCCAAGAATATCAGACTCCATTCACGGAGAGGGATGGATGATTCATAAAGTCTCAGCCTTATTTCTTGGGTTCTTCAGTTTTCATTCCTCCGCATTGCAAAAAGGTCACCACAAATGAAATAAAGGACTCATGTCACTCACCAGCATTTGTCTTACTACTTGACAGAATTCATATCCCAAAGCTGAATCCCTGCATGGAGCTGTGGAAGAAACGGGTGCCTCCAGGTGGCCCGGGGGATGCCATTGTGCTGGGAAGGGTCACTGCGAGATAACCAGTCCCTCTGCAAAGGGGCTGAAGTCCCTGACCCATGTCACCAGAATGTATTCCAGCACTGCCAGAACCTACAGGGCTCTGCAGCAGATGTAGCCACTGGAAATGCTGTATTGATGAAAATGTAACTGTTGGGGAAATTTATGCTCCTACAGTTCTAAGCAGCAGCTGCTTGAAAGTTTTGTGACTAAAAAATATACCTTACTGTTAAATTTACACTCATACATGTTCTTATGAGTCCAGCTCCTGATGGTAAAATTTTCAGCCTTTTGGCCTTGAAATAATTTATTAATATCAGTGTTGCCAACACAATCCTTCTGGAACTAGTGAATTATACATTCCAAGTGAATTCAATTAAACTAAAGCTCCTTTATACCTAACAAGAAATAGCCAAGTTCTTGAATAACTGACTGGACACTTAAACTAATAGTTCTCCCAGTCAATGGGATCATGTGTATATTTTGTTTCACACAATCTACTTTGGCTTCCAAGAAAAGACAAACTACACGCTAAGAATTCCCTTAATTAGGTTGGTGATAGAGAAAGCAGCCCAAGTGCATTGCTCTAGGCAGCTATGTGTGAATTTTCTATTCAACACGGCAACAGTGGGCTATTTATTTGACTTATGTGCATAATTAGTAGTAAAATTACAGGGATTTTTTTCTTTTAGCATACAGTAGTTATTCTTTATGGGTTTGGACTCTGAACAAAAATATTTCCTTTAGACTTTGAGTAATGCTTTCTTCAGGTGAGCTCTGGCAAATGCCAGCAAAAAATATAAATCTGGAAACCTAGGAAGTATAGAAAGCGGAAGGAAATTACTTCAGCTTGGCATGAGGTACAATATTACTTTCTTTAAATAAAATGTATCCTCTGTCCTTAGGAACCCCTTACAGGTTAATTTAACATTTCATTGTACTCTGTCACTTGCCCTTGGCTTGCCAGAAACACACCAGGCAGCTGATATTACAGTACCTGGAGTTACAAAGAGCTTATGTTTTCATACACTATCTTTCACTTCTTTCTGAATGCACGGTTGATTGGCACCTTTCTGATTTATTCATAAATGACTTTTTTTTTTACTTACTAAAGAAAAATAGCACATAGTGGCATGTGCATTACTAACAAGGCTGTAGGTAAATTTAGAGGGTATAATGCACTTGTCACCAAAACTGCAGTTTAACTGGCTGTATCACCACATTGGCTACTTTTTTTTTGCACTCAGCTATTCTTGTCTAAGCAAGTAGAAAAACACAATTTTAGAAAAAAACTGCATGTGAACTGAAGTCCTTGAAAGAGATGTATGCTTGATACATGTGACATTCTTAAAAGTGCATTTTAATATATGATAGGAGACATAGAGGCAAAATGTGTCAAAGATAATAGCACTGTTAATGCCATTACTATAACTCTACCTGAAACAGAACATACAACTACATGCTGTGAGAGACTCCTAGTTTGATATGATATCTAAATCTTCTAAGAGGAATACAGAATCAATAATGCACATGTTTAATCAATTAGAATACACTTAACTAATTGTTCTCAGATTGCATTCATTCTCCAGTGTAGACATTTCTAAGAAGATTCTGAATGGGGATAGATCCTTGTAAAATACTGTTAAATCTCTTTCGTAAAGTATCTGAACAAAAGACAAAATGATGTCCAGTAAAGTTCAAGAAATAAAGATACAAAGACTAAATAATTGCTAAGTGCAAAGATAAGAGAATGCTTACAGGGAGTAATCTTCATGGTTTTCTCAACATACTTTATGGGAACTGCATGTTTTAAAACACAGCCAAATGGAAGCACACAGCAACAGTAAAGAAGGAACAGCCTCACGGAACAGGGACTGTGACCTGGAACATATGCTGAAATGGTCATTCTAGATAGCACGACCATGGGGAAAGACAGTCGAGTCTTCTCATGTGTACATTACGCATCCAAGCGGGGCCTGACAGAATTCAGAATATTCCAGAGAGCTGTTAGCAGCTCTCAAGTCAAAGCTGTCATATTTTTGCATAAATAATGAAATACGCAGCAATAGAAGAATTACTTACTGTTAAGTTTATTTATTAGGACTCTTCCTGACTTTACCAAGTGGATAATTCAGATGGATTCCCATGCTTAGGCATCTCAGAGTTCATGTACTGTGAAAGGCTCTGGACAACCCATCTGAGACTAAGTAGTCTTAAAAGCATCTATTTTACAGACCTCTACTTCACTGGCAATACATCAACACATCAATTGGATATTAAGCAAATTGGATCTATTACTCTTTAAGAAGATCCAGAAGTTATCTTTAAATTAGGATGGAAACAAGTTAACTATTCCCATTCTTCTAATTATGGTCACACTCCCTAGTAATATTTCCCATGCTTAAGTTTCCTAAGAAGAAAAAGTCACCTTTCTCTGAACTCCTCACTTCTCCATCCAAGTAACCAATCATCAAAAACACTCAAGTGTAAAGTTGATCTGACAAACTCTGTTGAGAATATGTGTGGTGTAATTTCACTGGATCCTCAGTGCAGGACAGAGAGTTGGCTAAACCCAAAGGTTTATCAAAACATGTTGATAAATCCCAGATGCAATCTCAGCTTTTTGTGCTTTCTATTTTGTTAAGGTCTTGCAAACCACTCATGGGATTTTTGTTGGGTGTTTTCTTTTTTCCCTCCCTTTCACAAATTCAGAGTAAATTGGTCCAGCTTCTGGCACTTGGTACACTGGCATGCTTCCTCTTAACAACTGTAAGCCTGTCTGAAAAACAGAACAACATCTTTGAGATGAGGTGTTTATATGGGCAACATTCAGCCACTGTAGTGAATGCGGTCCCACCTTCAAAGAAACTCCTGAGCACTGTTCACCTGATGAAAGCATTAACTGTTTTTAGTTGATTTGATTTACGTGGAAGCAGACAGTTCATTAGCTGAGCTGAATCTGACGAAGTAAATGTAATGCACATGCGGATGTTTTCCTAGCTAGTTGATGTCAAGGTTGCTGCAGCTTTCCTCAGCATAAGAGTACAAAGCAGTGATAAGGCTTTGCGGAATCTCTCAGCAGCTAAAGGTGAGCAAGCTGTTGAAAAGATTTTTATCAGGGATACTTAGGTCAAAGAAGTTAAATTAATGTAACCAAATCTAAGTGGTTAATATATGGGATGATACTATGCACTGCACGCAGGACTGCACTATACACGTATTTCACAGAAGCAATAATTTAATATGGCCAAGGGGTAAATGGAAGGCCTGGCACTCACATACCAATCCCTAAGAAATCGACACTTTTTAAAAAAGTTTTTTAGGTTTCTAAGCTTCAAGGAAAATTATACCTAATTATTTATATAATTAAAGCCTCTCCTCTAGAACTAGTCTTTAAAACTTAAAACTTAAATAAGCTCCATTTTTCTCTGGTCGCTAAAAAAAGAGTTCTTCCTGCTCAGTTGTTGCTCTCTCCTTTAGTAAGAAGGTTTAAAATAATAGTCTAATGAATATACAAAAAGGTGCTCACAGTATGCAAAAAAAATTTCAACCACAAAATAGATAAACTTTAATGAGTAATACGGAAAATGTTTCATACTCACTAGTTCTTAAATGTCAAAGCTACTTTCTGCTGTCTTTCACTCACAATCCTAATTAAAATTATACCTCAACACAGTTTCTCAGCTAGAAAGCTCAATAGTAACTCCCTATTATGGTTGCTTTTCTTGGCTAGTTATCAAATCCTCACCACAGTCATAACAGCTACAGATTAATCAACCTGCTTTTCCTCAGTTCATTAATTTAGCTACTTTGCTCATATAATCCATCTGTGTGGAATCTGAGGGTCTTTTATTCCTATTGCCAAAGATCCTGTAATTTGATCCTTAGTTCAGCAGACGCTAAGAGTAGGAGTCTTCACGGTGTGTCTATAACAGAATGCCTCAATTATCACTTAACTTCTGCTTCTTACACTCTTACAGCCTTTGTGTGATTATTTTTTCTTTCCTAATGAAAAATTTGTCTCATATATTTGGACACTGAAAATACCCACCTTCTTTATTCTCCTCATTGGCATCTATCTAAATACCTTTTTACCTTTCTGTGTCCTAGATTAGCCTTATGCTTATCTTAGATTTTTAAATCAATTTTTTGTACTTTACTTTGTACATTGTACTTTATTGATTCAGAAGACAATAAAATGAACAAGAAATAAAGTGAAAAAGGCAATGTGAATGGTATTTGTGTATGCTTAAGTGTATATAGCAATAACCATGCACAAAAATCAATGGCTTCTCCTTCTGTCTGGAGATCCTTATAGGCTTGTTTTCTTATAAAGTTAGACAGTGAAAGAGAATTTTGCTTGCAAAATTCATCACTTTGCAGAATAATTTCTATCTATGAATATTCAGCATTAATAAAACAAAAATCAGAATATGTAGATAGTTAAAGAAGGAGATAGCAATCCTGATAAAACAAAGAACACAGCGCGTCTGTGATTTTGGTAAGCAATGTATACCCAAAGGCCTTGTTTTCGTACTGTAGAGACAAGCAGTTTTTCAAAAGTCAATGTTGGTTATTCATTTCCAGTGACAGGAGAATATGGTGCCCAGGTAAAAATCCATTTAGACCCCAAATTTCAATTCGCAAATTGGCTATTCAACTGTAGCCTTGTAACTACATTTCAGATTTTACTTTCACATTTAGTTAGTGGTCTGATGGTCATAATAGGCTACTGTGCAGCCCTGTGTGAGAAACCATATGCTTTTCCCTGACAAATGTTCTTCCAGTCCTGGATACTCAACATTAGAATTTTACATTATCAAATTCCAAGAAAGAAAATTTCATTTTCCAGTGGTCATATATGGTAACTGTGCTATGTCTCTTAGCACACTGGAGACTCCTTCATTTCTGGATGACAGCTTATTCAGAGTCTAACCTATGTAGATAAATTCCTTGATTTTAGAAAAATAAGTCAATGCATATAGTAAGGCGATTAATCTTTTCATGAGTTACTTATTCCAGGCAGCAGTAAGAAATACCCATGTCTTCACCTTCACATTCCAGCTTCAATTTGTAAGCACATGACTTAATGGCCTGTTTGAATGTGTCATGGAATCTTTTGTACCTGAGATCTGTAAAGTGAAACTAACTTTTTAACTCAGGTTATAGTGATTATTGTCTTTCGATACTGTGTCTTACAGTATCCTCCTGGATAAAATGTCCAGCCCACAACTAGATAAACACATCCTGTGATGGGTGAGCAACTGGCTCACAGGTTGGGCACAAAGGGTTGTAGTGAATGGGGTCACATCAGTCTAATGGCTGGTCACTAGCGGGGTTCCCAGGGTTCCGTCCTCATCCCTGTGCTTGTAAGTGTCTTCATAAATTACTTGGATGCAGAACTTGAAGGTGTATTAGGTAAACTTGATGATGATACTAAATTGGGAGGAGCTGTTGACTCCCTCAAAGGCAAGGAGGCACTGCAGAAAAACCTTGACAAATCAGAGGGCTGTGCAATCACCAACCACATGAACTTCAACAAGGGAAAGCACTGGATTCTGCACCTAGGATGGGGCAGCCCTAGATGTATGGACGGACTGGGGAATGAGGGGCTGGAAAGCAGCACTGTGGAAAGGGACCTGGGGGTCCTGGTCTGTGGCAAGTTGAATGGGAGTCAGCAGTGCCCTGGCAGCCAGGAGGGCCAAGCGTGTCCTGGGGTGCATCAGGCACAGCATTGCCAGCTGGGCAAGGGAGGGGATTGTCCTGCTCTGCTCTGCACTGGGGCAGCCTCACCTCAAGTCCTGCGTGCAGTTATGAGAGCCACAGCAAAAGAAGGATACAAAATGTTAGAGAGCATCCAAAGGAGGGCTATGAAGATGGTGAAGGGTCTAGAGGGGAAGACATATGTGGAGTGGCTGAGGTCACTTGGTCTGTTCATCCAGGAGGAGACTGAGGGAAGACCTCATAGCTGTCTCCAGATTCTTCATGAGGGGAAGCAGAGGGGCAGGCACTGATCTCTTCTCTGTGGTGACGGATGAATGGCATGAAGTGGTGTCAGGGTTGGGGGTAGGTCTAATACGGATGGATCAGAGCTACTGTATGTGCACAGCAGACATACTCTGCAGGCATGTAGAGGATTCCTAGATTGCATGTACATTTGCTGAAAAGTCTCTCTGGACCATGTCCCACGGCATTGCAGAAGCCATCAGTTAATGTCTTACATTGTTTAGCAAGACCAATACTTAGTGATTGTGTATGGGCGCTGACCAAACCAGCCTTCTATTTCTCAGCATCTGACGTAAGAGATCTGGAAACGGAATCTCCAGCATTTCTCTAGTGTAGAGAAGATCATGTATCTCTCGAAGAAGAGATACAAAGACTTTCTCCAAGGTCATTCAGTCTGGAGTAAAACCAAAGAAAAACAATTGCTACAAAACTATCTAAATGTGAAGAATATTAAATCTATTATTCTGAATGTTAATATATTTGCAAAGCTAGTTAAGTCTCTTCCATGTTGCTCCCCCATATCTTATGTCTATCTAACTATTCTTGCAAATTAAAACCAAAAATCCAGCGGTATCCCTAATTTTCTTGTTTTTCTGCCATATCAGCATTCATCAGCTCAATCCCACATTTCATGACAGACTTGCAAAATAACATCCCAAATTAAGTAATTAGCACAAAGTCAGTTTTTACAAATGTTATTTTGTTGGCTAGTCCAACAGCTGGGAGTGAAACATTTTATTAAAGATTTTCTAAATACATACTGTTCTATTCATTCCTATTTTTTTAAAAAAGTTGAGGAAAGGAAAGAGTTGGAAACCTTTTAACTGCAAGAAACAAAGGAAGAATATCAGTTAAGAATAATGCAGTTTCTTCCACGAAGAGTCTAAATATCTGGATATGTTGAAAAAAGCATATTGAAGAAGTTGTGTATTAAATAGGCTGATCCTGAAAATCTGGATGATCCTGATTTTCCTTTCCTTCTTATTCACTGTTCTGTGATGCAACAGTACCACTGGCCTCTTCTGATTTACCCTGCTCTACCTTGGAGGAATACCAGGGTTGAGAAAATGGGGCATGAAAGGAAAGATGGGGTGATTTTTCAAGCTAAAAGGAAGAAGGAAAGGAAAATCTGAGTGTCTAATGTAAGGGAAAAGTATATTTAAAGACGATCAGCATGGAAGAAGCAGGAGGAGTGCCAGACTGTCCTTCTGCCCACCCCTTGGCCAACTACCTAAACTTCTTCAGCTCTCACCCATGCTGCCTATCTGTCCAATTGCCTTTCGAACACACAACAGTTATGGTTGTCTCGCTCTTGGATAACTTTCAGCCACAGAAGAGCTCAAGCATGTGTAGGAATTTCATGTTAGAAAATCTACCCTTTTGCCACAAAGTCCGGCTCCAAAAAGTAAGTTCTTACATAAGTGCTACATGCATGCTCACAGTTTCTCTTTTTCTCTGACTAATCCTTCCTTCCTATATAGCTGTGGAGGAAAAATATTAAAACTATGAATCAAATGTAAACTGATATGATATTATGTTCAAATAACTAAGATCCCATCTGAAAAAAATATTTACCAAAAAAATCAGGATGGAAAATTATTTTCCATGGGAAAAAATCATGATTTCTTCCAGAAAATCACTGGAAAATGGCAATAAAGTTCAAATGAATGAGTGTTACAAAACTAAAAACCCAAACTTCTTCTATAATTCTGATTCCCAATATAATCACATTTATTTTATCCATTTACAGGAATGGATCTAGCATTCATTATCCTGCAAAACAAGGAAAATCCTAGCATATGTTAGAAACCTTCATCCCTGATTTGCTGAAGGATGTATTTGTAATCACTGTAACAACTCTGAGATTGACATGCTGATGAGATAATAAATTTTTATATTTAAATGAACAAATAATTATTTTCTAATTCAAATTATTCCAAAAATTCCCTGTGTGCTAAATGCCACAGAAAATTAATATGCAACTGAAAGTAGACTATGTAGTCACTCTAACCCTTAATTCATTTTCTCCCTCACGCCACTTATGTCCTTTCTCATTCACTTCTTATCACCTTACTCACGACTCTAAAGCATTTCATGTCTTTACCCTTTCACCTCACCTTTTATTCCTCCTTGAATTTGGACAGGGATCTTACTTAACACATATAAGTAGTTAAAAATTTCCTTTTTTTTTTTTTGTTTAAATTTTCAACATCATGTTGTACCTTTAGAGGCACTGCTCTCAATGAAGTTATTCATAGAGCTTTCTGTGTTTGGATTTGCAGTCACAGTGCTGGCTGCCTCTCTGTCTCAAAAATGGTGTGAACCAGTGGGTCTTGAAAATCTGGACAGTCGATTGTAAAGCGTTTGATGGAAGAGCTGACTGTCACCATGAGATTGCATGGCTCCTAACAGAAATGGACTCTAAGTCACTTTAGAACCTTCTTGCTGTTAACATAGCAATACCAATAATAGAATAAAAACCAATACAATTATTTCAGGAGGCATCCTTTCTTTTGCTTGAGTATGAGCTGTTTAGTGAGATCATTTTTGTATTTCATTTACTTGCTCACTGTACAGTAGTTTAGCTTGCTGTCCTAGACTATGCAATAGGAAAGCAAAAATACTGAATTTATGGTCACTGCATCACCATTTTCAAAAATTAATTTTATTTCTTTGTATGCTTAAAGTAGATAAAAGATGCTATAGTAATAATATAAAGAACAGATATGGCTTCCAGATGCAAAAATTAAGAACCAGGTTCCTAGCTATATTTAAAGCTGTAAAGGCTGGTCAGGCTTGGGGTGTACTTTAGGCATTATGCATGCATTACATAGGTTGATAGTGCACCTATATATAAAAAATTTCAACATTTAAATCCAGAGGTTTGAAAAAGCAGTGTCTGTGGGATAATGAGATCATAAAGGCGGGAAGGGCCATTCTGCACTGCTGGATTGTAGGCAGGCCAGAGCTCCTTCAGCAAACGCTGAGCCCAAGACTGGAATTTAGAGGATCACAATGACAAAACACCTGTTCCTACAGGAAAAGAGCCCCCAAAAGCCAGGCCTACAAGCCAGGCTGGCCCTGAACAGCACCCATTTCAATAACCCTACCCAAAAGCTAAACGTGTTAACCTGGGCCCTACAAGAAACCAGCACAGACAGATGATGTCTGGACTGCTGCAATGGTGTGTTTCTAGCATTCTGGATGTCTGGTAGCTGAAGCCCATCAAAGCAGTACCTGTCACAAACTAGCTATGCCATGACTGCAGCCATGCAGTGACTCAGTGGCAGTGCTCAGGTTAGGGCCTAGCAGACCTGCCTCAAGTTTGTCCATAGGCTGTTTCAGAAAACTATCCTCAACATGCAGGTTCCCATAGCCAATAATATGAAATAAACTGTGCTCCCCATCTTAGTTCTCAGCAATGAGTGCCAACATTATCACTGCAGCATGAAAGGCATTCTTCAGCAAACAAAATGACTTGAACTCTAAACTATGATTTCAGATAGTAGAAGCTACAGTTGTCACCCCTGGGCTGGGCATTCAGTTTTCACAGCTTGCAGCAGTGAAACTTAATGAGTCATCATCTCTCCCATACTGTAACAGCAGGTCCAGGTTATATCTGAATGATCAAGATTTCAGAAATAAAATTCAAATTTACATGCATAGGAAAACATGATTTTGAATATTATATTGCATTTTCTGATATCACATTCTTGTTCTAGACATCGTCTCTGAACTAATGGCAGCTGGAATATATACATCATCCACAGGAAGCCACCCCTCTGCAGCCCTCCATCACCATTTCACTACACTGGTAAAACAATACAAAGCAAACAAACATACCTCTGTCAAAAAAAAAAAAATCCATTTTTTCTCTTTCCCTGTAATTTCCCCAAATGTCCTGATGTATCATTAACATTATCATTATAGCAATTTAAGTATGGATTACTAGTCTCTTAATATGTTTGTGATAGATGCTGAAATGCTCAGACAAACCAAAACCGAAGTGCTTTGTCCAGGTCCAGAAGCTTTTTTTTTTTTAATCTGGGGATTTAGGAAATTACATGGGTAACTTAAGAACTATACAAGCAGTGACTAAGTGAAGACCTGGAAATCACTTTCTTGAATTTAATTATTAAATTCTTCTTAAACTCCAATCCCAGTGCCTAAGATTTTGTATTTACTAAAATGTACTGTAATTAAACACACCACTAAGAAGGCAAGATTAATCACAATAAAGTATTGTAAGGAAACAAAAATCAAAACTAGGAAGACTTGACCATTCTTAAAGCAAAATTTGGTCAAAATTAGTTGTCAATCAGCTACAGAATTAGGTCACTGGAATCTAAATCCTTTTTTGAAACTGGAGGGCCTATGCCTACTTCTTCTGTGTACTATCTTCTGTGTTTTGGTCTGGCATTTCAGTGATATTTACAGTGATACTCAATATATTACTGCAAATTATCAGGACAATCAAATGGAGGCACACATCCCATTTCCTTCTTTTCTTAGCCGATAGTTTTCTACAGTGTTGCTTGGTTTTGCTCAGAAGAAACCAAAATATGTGTAATTTGGAAAAAAATTGCAGATTTGTGGTAGTAGTGGCACTGACTACCTGCCATAAAGCTTTCTAATGAGCTTCACCATCTCCATATCAAGTTCAGCAATGAATGCAATCTGATCCCAAAAGAGCCCTTTTCAGAAACCATGTAGCCTTTAAAGGGA
The DNA here is from genome assembly GCA_013397815.1 of Aleadryas rufinucha. Classification (NCBI taxonomy): domain Eukaryota; kingdom Metazoa; phylum Chordata; class Aves; order Passeriformes; genus Aleadryas; species Aleadryas rufinucha. The sequence continues at coordinate 39,301 of VZTH01003437.1, read as the reverse complement.
CACGGATAATATATTAACTCTATTTTGATGAAAAACAAATCTGCTAGATACTTAACAGATTTCATCCTGAAGTAAAAGCTGGTATATGATGTTGTTCTTGGCAAAATAGCCTCAGCCTGCTTCAAAGCTGCAATTTTCTATTACCACCCCTTTTCAATAATACTGAACATAGGGTAATCAAAAATGTTACATGCAGGAAAATACAGTATATGCAGGAGTTATTCTTCTCATGCATGAGGAGCAGGTCCCTGTTGCTATAAATCAAAGCAGCACCACTTAAATTTATGGAACTATCCCAGGCTGAAGCAATTCAGGTCTTGCAACTGCATTCTTTTTCCTAGAACTACAGACAATTGTGACTGGTTGTGGCACATGCTGTACCTTATCTTTTTGAACAAGACATTTGTTCAGGTTTGCTCCTGTGATGACCTATGCTTTTACCAAAAGATGAGTCATCATTAACAATGTTTAAACTAAGTAACATTAAAGACTTACATTTCAAAGATGGTGTAACAGAGAGTCAAGACTGAAAAGTAAAAGGAAAAAACCCAAGCCACAAAAGCAGAAGGCAGGTCTAGATTTCCAGCACCAACATTTCACAGTTTAGAGGCATTCAGGGTTTTTTTCAGAGAGAGAGGTTATTTGAAAAATGTGGCCATGCATCTAGTTTTAGTTTTATCTCCACCCACTTCATTTCTCATGGAGCTTGGGATAGTCAGGTTCAGGCTCAGGGCCATCTTTAGTAGAAACTGTCATCTTGAAAAGCTGTATTCGTACAGAATATAGTGAATATACTTCATTAAGAAAGATTCAGATAGAAGTTAGTAATGACAATAAAAATAATATTTTTTGGTTTCCTTGCCTGGGGCATGGGACAGAGCTCTGTGTGCAGTAGCTTTCACTTTTTACAATTAATTTGCTTCTCTTTGGGATATTTATTAATCAAAGACCAGATTGTTATTGCATGGAATAAGCAGCTGGAGAAAGGTGACTTGCCATCCCCCTTTCTCAATAAGGAGAGCTGTTTGTATGTAGAATCCCATTCCATTAGAGCACTGTAATTATTTGGTGGGCTGCTGTGCGCAGGAAGAGGCTCACTAAGAATGTCCCCACGACAATCATTATGGTACAGGACTCTGACATTTCAAGTTGAATTACAACTATGCACACCAACTATGCACAGTAGGCAATATGACCAACTATGCCTGCAGACACAGGCTAAGCTGGAATGTTCATTGGACTTTGGTATATTGTAAATCCTTATTTCTTCTATAGCTGAATATCCAACTGTAAGCTTTGATGACTCAATATTACGCACTTTTTGGTGTAATTAGGTCTTGTTCTTCCACACACCAGCTTGTGTCTCTCACACAGCAAGCGTACTGCAGGCAGGCATATACAGTATGAAGGCTTTCATACAGGACATTCTCATCTTTTCTCCTCTTTCCTGTATAACAACCCCTAGTTTCTTTTTCCTCGGATAGAGATGAATACAAACAAAGCAAGTTTGAATGGACAGTGACCATTGCACCCTGGAACTTAATTTTCCTTTCATCAAGTCAACCAAATGGAGAATTCCACCCTAAGAGGAGTCAGGTCAAAGAAGAGAAAGGCTTACCACAAATATTGTTTAATCAAAACATAAATACTGAACCAGAGGATAAACAATAACAAAATTTGCCTTTTAGACACACATTTTTAAATAGTACAGCAGTTGGACAAGGGGTAACAGGCACAAATATAAACACAGCAACTTCCATAGGGATATGAGGAAAACTTTTCTTCAAGGGTGACAGAGCACTGGAATAGGCTACCTGGAGAGGTTGTGGAGACTCCTTCTCTGGAGATATGCAACACCATCCTGGATGTGATCCTGTGCAAGCCGCTCAGGGTGAACCTGCCTTAGGAGGAGGGTTGGACTGGATGTTCTTCAGAGGTCCCTTCCACCCTCAAACATTCTGTGACTCTGTGTCATTCTGTGATTCTGAATTGTACACACCCCTTCAGCCTTCATTCCCCGCATCTCTCATTCTTGGAGCTTGTCACACCCAGCTTCCACTTTGAGCTTTTCTTCTTCTCCCACTCTCATGTTGTCCCTGCTGGCTTCTATCTGACATGTTCCTTTTCCCCCCCTTTTTTTTAGGTGACTCAAGCTCTCTCTCTGCTCATGCAACCAAAACTTTTTGCACATTTTTGTTGATTTACAGGGGCCACCTCAGGTCACTACCTCTTACGCCTATAAAAACATTTCTCTTTCTTGTACCCCCATTTTGAGTGCAGGTCTCCACACATCCCTGGAGGGCCACCAGAGTGTGTGGAGAGGTCCAAACTGACAGAAGAGATCCCATAAAAGCACTCCCTCTCAGGTTCAAGTCTCTAGCAAATACCTCACTGTATTTCTGAAGTTTAGTTTTCACATGGAATTTATAATAACAGGAAAGAGAAATATACAGACTTTCAGTACTTGGAATGGCAATATGTCATGTGGCTAGGAAAGGTATGTCTGGGAGTATCATATAGCTGTTACTCAGCCTAGGACAGAGGAGCTTTGTGTGGTGTGCTGAGGCTTCTTGAACAAGTCAGACCAAAACACAGACACATGGCTGAGGCTGTTCTGGTTTAGACTGACACAGACAAGTTTCACACCCAAAAATAAGTAGTTATTTTTTCTTATGACAACAAAAATTTGTAAAGGTAAAAAATTAAGTCCCAGTATTAGACCCATCTGACTCCATTTTCACAACAGGGCAACCTCTCACTCCCTGCAATCCTCATTCATGCAAGGACCAGAACAGTTCCATTTCAAAGCAAATTAAAGAGGGGACTTATGGATCATGTTCCATCAAGCAGAGGACAGTTGCTCTTTCTGGAGACCTCACAAGGGAGAAGCTTGCTTCTTTATCTTGAAAATCAGCCATTCTGAATTACTCAAGAAAATTCCATATTTTATTAGCTTTCTAGTCACAAATCATTAGATTAAAAAGTTGCAACCACTCAGATTTCCAGCAACATAGTAACATAGGAATAAAATATTTATTCCAGTAACATAGGAATAAAATATTTAGAAAAAGCAAAAAAACTCTGTCTCTCAGAGTTTTTTAAGACCCCAGCTTCCAATATTCTAAAAGATAAAAAAGGGAAGTGGAATTTTTCTCTTCAAAACTACAAGTTACGCAGGGTCCATTTGGTGTAGGATACTTTAGGGTTTGTTTATGCAAAAAAAAAGTAAGGACAATCTATAGGGGTGGATGAGAAGTGGTTGTTTGTGAATACCTGCATGTTTAATAAAGGGCATTTGATATTGTCATTGAAAGGGAACAGATGGAAAGATCTCAATCATAAAGATTAATATAGGACTTCCTGTAAGTTGCCTTAGTAGAAGTTAGGCCTTCTCAAAGCCAACTTGGCAACTGTGTGCTTATTTGGTGAAATTTATGGTCAGAAAACAGCACTCTAGAGGAAGGAAATGGGCCAGTTTCTTCTTTCCATGCAGTACAGAAAAACCCCACAAGTCATCAGTGGCATAGGTCCCCTTGATGTATGTTTAGGCAAAATCAGTTGCAATTGGATATACAAGCAGCATATAAAACATATTTCTGGCAGCAGAAAACATGGTGTCTTACAGGAATTAAATGTACATCAAAGAGTTTGAGAAGGAGATCTTCTTGATGATGAGAATGGATCCCATATGATAATCAGTAACAGTCACTTCATGTTGCACACGATGAAGCTAAAGCAAAAAAAAAGTGTGCCACACACAATGAAATTGGATAGTCCACAAAAAAGCTACGTCAAATCCAAGTTAATTTATACTAGAAGCTTAATTTTATTACTGGCATACTACGGAGCACATTACACTATAAGACTCTATAGTGATTTCTCCAGTATGTGGTAATGTAGGTTAACTACTTACAAATGGCAAAGCAACTGCAGATAGTGGAGGTCAGTGGGTTCAAAATTTGGCTTTTGGAAACAGTATTCAAGAAATCTCTGAATTCAGGCTCTACTCAAGCACAAACATTTACCAAACCATCTGTTAAACAACCAGAACAGTATATGCAATAAAATTTCCTGAGCACAACAGCAGATGAGATAAGCAACCCCTACTTCCACTTCCTTAGGAAGTTCATGGCTTCTATATATTGTCAATGTCTATGTAGTTCTCACTTCATAAAATGCATTTTCTTTCTTTTGCCTCTTCCTAGTGCATGGAGTTACCTTGCCACTCATTCTAGGCTTTCAGAGATGTCTGCTCAAACTCAGGATGCGTCATGACTCCTGTTATCATACCCAATTATTCCTCCCTTCACCAAAAGGAAATTAATACCTTCATTAGGTCCATTTTCTGAGAAAATCTAGATACCCTTGAAGAGCTGCAAGTAGGTTCTATGGGGCAAACAACTATGGGAAACAACAAAAAGTGAACAAAAGGATATAAATAAAAAACCATCCACCAAGACCTGGTTGATTTGAAATATTAGGGAGATCAGATTTTCTGTTTCTTCTTGTCCAGAAAGCCTCTCTTTTAGTCAAGTTTTGCACTAATTACATTATTTCAAAATTCATCCTCTGTTGCTTTGCTACCGAACCACCAAATTGGTTCAAATACAATAGTGACCTTATGAGCATAGACTTGAAAAGAATTAGCCCGCAATCATTCACTAATTTGATAGTGGCCAACCAGCAGTAATACCTATAACTACTGTTTAATATAAGATCAAGGGTCTGAACAAGGACCTGGTAAGCCAGTGTCCTGATGTTTTGTGCCCAAGCATTTGGTATCCTTTATCTGGAAATGGTGTACAAATTGTTTTGTCTAAGACATACTCCACTTTTCTTATTATTGCATTATTATTTCCCTCGATTAGCATGTTGCTAATAAATTATCCTCTGCTCTCTATTTTTTTTTTTTAATAACCTCAAGATATCTCTTAAATCACAAAAACGCACATTCCAAGAGGAATGCAATACGTTATTTATTTGTAAGTGCATCTAAATATTTTCAAGAAAAATAAATTTGTGATGGAGTAAAAATGTCATTGACACATGAAAAATCCTTTAAACATTTTTAGCCTAATTCTTTTGAGAAAAAGGTTCTCATAGCCATTTCAGTTTCTTGCAGACCCAAAGCTCTAGCGAGTCTTCCATTTACGTAAAAGCATAACTGTTTCAGTACTGACTCCCACTCAGCTCCCACAATAGCTCTAATTCTGACTATAGTGATGTAATGGTTTTAAGGGCTGAAGCAAGTACTGCTGGTTCACAGAGGGGATGTGAACCCCAATGTCACTGGCTGTTCCTGTCTCCAGTTAGCAGCCTCCAATTAGAGCTTTTTAGAAAAACTCAAAAATTCTCACTGGTAGATGAAATTGAAGCCTTTTGAGCCAAAAATCTCTATCTTCTGGCTCCACAACACAAAGAACTTTGCTTATTTTTTAATGCTTCTTTTAAATTCTGTATACATACGTACCCACAGACAAGTAAGCAGTATTTGTTCTTAGTCTCTAGGTAACCCTGATTAAAAAAAAGTAAAAAATAATAACCACATGGACTACAAAAACCTTTTTATCTACTACACTGACAAATATTAAATACTGTGCAAATTTTTAGAAATACTTTTTTAGGGAACCTGAAGCACAGATGGCAGAGCTGTCTGCAGAGACTTATTTTGTTTTCATAGTAACATTCAAGCTTTCAAATTTTTTTTTTTTTTTTTTTTTTTNTTTTTTTTTTTTTTTTGAAACATTGCCGAAAGGGAATCGGGTGGCAAGGGCCAAACTTTCCCATTCAAAAGGCATCTGGTGACTGTTGAAACTAGGGGCCTGGAAGTCATAATGCAATTTGTCATTCCAGAGTATTCTGAAACAGGTGGAAGACAACCTGAATAGCATCTGTCATCATTCCAGCCCAACTCCCTAACTACTATTCACAAAAGGAAGCACTTAGGAAGACAAGGGCATTAACCTTAGGAAGATAAGGGCATTAACTAACCATTTTGTATAAGATGAAAAGTCTGTCTAGTTCTGTCTCTGTCAAAGTTCTGTAGCAGAAAATAAAGTGATTAAGAAAAACAAAGAATGTATAGAACAATATACTTATGCATTTACATAATTCTCACCTTTCAATTAAAAAAAATTCAAAAAACCTCAAATATTTTAAAGTTCTTTTTACAGAAAGGTCTACTGATAAATCTTTTTGTCTGCACCAGTTCCAGGACTGAATTTATTGCTGCTTCCAGGAAAAATACTAACAAGTTTCAAAGAAAGGGACAACAACATGTTTCAGACTTGTTAACACTCTTAATAGGTATCCAAGCATGAACACTGAATTCTTTTCAGCAGGACACGGTACAGATTTTCCAAGGCCTGGATCAGAATTCCCACCTACAAATATAAAATTAATGAGACTAATTTTTTGTCACAAGTACATTATTGCAACTCTGCTGTAACTACAATGCAAGCACAGCAAGATACTATTGTTATTTACCCCTAGCTAGTCTCACTTAAGCAAAAGAATGACTATAACTAATTTTTAAATCCTGTGGCTTTCAGCTCTGCTGTGAACTGTTCAGCTACAGCCGGGATCCAGCTTCATTACTATTGCATTTCCTGACACCTGCTCCCCAAAGCTCCAGCTCAGTCACCCTTAACTATTTAGTCAAGATTCTCATTAGATCTCCTCTAGCAATATAAAACTACGAGGGGAGGGGGAGGGAAAAAGCTCACTTGCACATTACTCTGTTTTTCTTTTTGAGGCTAACCATTGTGAGATTTGAGACTCTCTGTTTTAGACTATTGTGATTTTAACTGATCATGCTGAGTCTTACCTATGCCTGTAGTTAAATTTGGCCCATGAACTGAGAAGACCAAAAGAATTAAACTTCAAGGCTTCTGTTTTTCATCAGCTCCCTTTTCTTGACAAGCTAAACCTTCAGAGAATGTTAGCTACAATCACATTTTGCAAAATTAGCTCCCTTCTATTAGTCTTCCTGAGGTTCATTGTGGAGGTGTCAATGTCTTCCAACTGCAGCACTCATCATTTAAATTTCACCTGTGATAATATGCAGCTACTGGAGGAAACTTCATAAATTTCTTAGGGCATGTTAAATGCCTGGAACTTAGCCACCAGCTAAAAAAATTAGAAACTAATTTCAAAGACAGCAAAAGAATTATTGCCAGATTTCTTTGAATGAGCACAAAATTACTGTGTGATTCTCGCAGAGAGCTGATCCTAAGTTCCTCCAATCAACAGAGTGAATACCACTGGCTGGAGACCACTAAACCCAATCTCCTTCACATGTAACATAAATGATTTGTTAATCACCTGATGCATGACATATCTTGGGCAGGAGGCTTTAGAGCTTATCTCGTTGCAAATATATTTATTTGCTTATTTATTTATTTACTTGCAAATATATTTAACTCTGGCAAAGGAATATGCAGATGAGGTATATAAAGCCTGCTATTAACATTTGCATTTACAAGTTTTGTTGCTTTGTGCTGTTGATATCTTTGTTCATTTAGTTTAATTGCTTGCTGGCAAAGATTTTAGGGGGACAGTTTTGCAGGAACTAGAGAATATATTTGCCCTCAAGTCCATTAATATCCAACAACAGATTTTACAAAAATAATTCACTAGACCAGCAAGCACTAGTCACCTATGAAGAAGTCTATCAAAGTCAAAACAAGAAGTTTTCTGTCATATTTGGTTTTATGATCTCAACAGACAGAGGAATCCCTGACTTGGGATTCTATTAGATTCTCTCAGATGGATGATAAACCGGTAAAATTAAAATCTGAATGTCTCCATAGCTTGTGGAGTATCTTCTCAGAACCCCACCACTTTCGTTAGATCTTTATCAGCTATAAGTGAAACAAGGTCCGAGAGACTCCTCCACGATGGTTCTGCAAAATCTCAGCAACTTTATGTGTTTAAATTCCCTAACTAACAATAAGTACTTACTGCACCCTCCTAAATAAAAGCTTCATGATTTGACTTACTGGTGTGTTTTCTTTTCTTGTGAACAAAAACCTGTCATTCTTTGTCTGTCTTTCCCAGCCAGCTCCAGTTTGGACATTTTTAAAAGATAATGAGTTAATGGAATTTATTGGCCAAAGTCCAATAAATCTTAGTAAAATACAAATGCCTATTTTTCACAAAGATGTTCCAAGGAAATGAGTGATAAACAGAATAGCAGATGTAGCTTAGTCAATGAGTGATCTGCCTGAAAAATGCTTACCTTTGCAGCAAAGACAGAATGTTTACTAGTGGTGAGAAACGTTACTGGGGATAATTATGAATGCAGTTTTTATCAGTTACTCTATAAGATAAATAAATTTCCAGTATTTTTCACTCCTTATTTTACTCTTCAGTTATCCTCATGTCTCCAAGTACCCTTTAAATAATATTGCTTGCAAAGCCAGCCAAAAGTGGCTCTTGGCTCCAAAGAACTCTGAAGACTTTATAAGCTGTTTTTCCTCCTATCCTTGGAGCTACTCCCAGTAGAAGCCAAATACATAAATCTGCAACTCAACACCAGGAATGACAAGTTAATCTTATCAGTGTTGTCAAGGTCTAAGCCAATGACCTCAGGCATAGGACATCTGACAGATGCTGAGCCACAATAGCTAATTCTATTTCAATTTCAATGAAAGCTCTTTTAGATTTTTGTTTTCTTATGTGTTGTTACAATGAGATATAGTTCCAAAGACACAGTGAGAACTTTCAGTTCAGACTAAAATTCAAGTCCCTACAAAGCCCCTGGTAAGCATCACAGTTCAACCAAATAGGTGGTAGGCAAGTCTTCAGAGATGCAGGGATTTGTTTCAGATAATCAGTATCCAAAAGCTGAGATGCTGAAGTAATCTGCAAATGCACTCTCTAAATATATTTGTTCTAGACACCTTTTTGGAAATTTCTTCTACTGAATCTAAGGACTACCTAGGAGCCATATTTCATGTAATATATCAGTCCCTCTGCTTCTGGACAGAATCAGGAGCACAGCAAAATTCATTATGAAGGTCAAAGAACAAACTGACAAACACTTGCAAGCCTTGAACTTTCAAGACACTTCAATCCAATTGGCCAGTCTTGATTAAAATTATTCATATATTTCTACCAAAAACATAGAGAAAGCAAGTTCTCAGAAGCATTATGAGGAAAAATGTTTGGTCTCTGGCACATGCTCTGACACTGCTCCACATTTCATAACAAGTATGAGGAAAACCTCAGATAAATCACAGTGGAAGCAAAACACTACTTCCTTCTTTCCATGGTGCTGTCTGGAAGAGACTATAAAAGGAGTTTCAGGTTTATGATGTGAAGTCCTGGCTCAAATTAAAGGCCTATCTCCTGCTGACTCTAATAGAGCTAACACTTTATCTATGAAAAGCTGAGAAAGAGCTGGAGAACCTAAGAGGGGGAAGGAGACAGGCTCTCAGCCTACCTAGTAGGGTGTCTGCCACATGTCCTAAATGTGTCTGTGGCTCCTTGCTGCTTATTGAAAAAACATGGCAGTGGCCTTCTTACCTCTAAAGAAAATTAATAGCTTCTTAGGAAAATGCTAGCTCTGTCAAGAATCATGGTCCTGATCATTATGAGAAGACATGGCTTGCCTGATCATATAGCAGAGGAGAATCCTTCCATAGTGGCTGCAAAACATGAAAGAAAAAATGCAATTAATTGGTAATCATGTCTTGTTCGGTATACATCAAGAATAGCTCTGGATGGCTGTAACTAGGAATATTGTTACAGCCAAGTACACTGAGACTGCCTTGTTCTCTTGTCAATTGCAAAGCGAATCACCTTCCCCAATGTCTCTCTAGATCCCTTTAATGTTTCAGCAGACACAATCTAGTTTTGAGTTATTTCAGTGAAAAATGTAATTGAATTTGAAAGCACAGTACTTTCTTATCTTCGAGTAACAGAACCAGAGAATGGTTTGGGTTGAAAGGACCTTTATAGATCATACAGCCAACACCCCTGCCATGGGCATAATCACGGATACAGTCTTTCCATTACCCAATTTATTTGTTTTTTAAATATATTACTGCATATACTCTTGAAAGTAAACAACTGTAAATTTAATTGTAAATTCTAAAGGTAGGGGGATAAACTTAAGACACTAGTTACAATGGACAAAAAAAAATTCAGCAAAGTATGTCACTTGCTCAGAAAATTTGCAGAATTATTTTGGAAAACAGAAAAAATTTTCATTTATTTTCGTGTCTTGATACATTATTGTATAATATCTGGTTTCTAAATGCTATTTATAAAAGTTTAAATAGGTATAAGTAACTTCAATGTATTACAGAAGACATCTAACAGGAAGAGCTACAGGCATAAATGTATCTGTTTATCCTATTCCAGTCATATTGACTTAATAAGAAAGTTTTGAAGTACCTTGAAATTCCCCAGGGTTCTCAATTCATTGACCTTAGCATTGTAACTTGCCTAGAGTGCATTTGTACATCCAGGGGAGAAATCATTGAGGATAGAAGACTGTTTCTTCCCACCAGAGAACATCTGTGCCTATGCTAGATTTAAAGTGAAGGAATTAATTTTGGTATTTCCAGCATCAGCAACCAACTGCCATCTAAATAATTGTTTCCTTTTACCACAGCTTCTCATATCTAACTATTTCAGGAAAAAACATAAAGGTAGCAGTTGCATGTGTCAGTCCTTTACGGAAACTGGACTTGGTCAGTTTAAAGCAATATGGCTATTTCAGTGCAAAATTGTATCTCATTTACAAGAAAAAAAGTCTGGAAAAGAGTAATGATTTTTAAAAGGACAGGGGAAGAGAAAGGTGCAATGGTGATGGATTAATTTCCTCCGAGCTGAGAGACAGGCTACATACTCAGGAAAACAAGAGCAATAAGTTCAGCAAAAGCAGTGGTATGTAGACCAGAACTGAAAAAAAGTGTTTCAAAAAAAGGCTTGCTGCATTCATCTGTCCTGAGGGAGAGTTCTTGTATGATCCAGAGATCAATGTGTGTTAAGAGCTCCTTTCTGGGCTAGAGGTCAGGAGGCTGCTGAGGTGTTATGTTCAGCCAGTGCAAACCTAAACTTCTGATGTTATTCTGCAAGCTAACCAAAAAAGCTATCCTTGCACATATTTTTAGCATCTTTTGTTTTCCATATAAAAGGAACAAAAAAGTCAGTTGTGGATAAACAACTATTTATCAGGCATCTGCATTGGTGAAAAAGCCATGATGTGGGCAGCCAGAATCTTTCAACTTCAAGTTCATGAGCTTTTCTACCTACATCTTATTCCTTCACAATATCATACTGTGTGGGGTGTGACAGAAAGACTGCATATCTGTGTCCTGTTGCAATGCTAAGGAGTCACCAGAAAATCACTTTTTTTAAATACTAGGCAATAACTTTAGTATCAGATTTGGAAAAATAAGCTTATCCCTAAATTTAGCCCATCTTTCTCTGCTTTTCCGCAGCACTTCAGCTTGTCCAGTTGAGCCAGAAGCCATCTGTAGTTCTGAGTGAGTAGATAAGCAGCTGTCATATTTCCTTCTGCCATTCACAAGAAACAGGTGCATCCAGAACTGAAGCAGAATCTAAGTGCCAGATTTTATCTTCCCTTTGGGTACATATTCATTGTAGTAAAAGTGCCACACACCGCTACTGACTGTGTTTATTACAGTAACATCTTGACACATCAAGAGGAGCCCTGCATCGTGCTAAGCCCAACTTCCCATTTGCTACATGTGAGTCAGAATTTTATCAACCCTACTTTTACTGTGATCCCTTGATGCTGCCCTATTAACAGGAGTTAACAAGTAATGGAAAACTATTATGACCATTAAAGTATGCAAAGGAATAGTAGCCAACTCATGCATTTGCCAGAAACCAGAATACACATTTTTTCCAGTTCACAAACACTTGAGAAAGGAATTTTGGCCCTGGCATTCTTGGGAAAAATCAAATGCCTGAAGAACATTTAGTTCCAGCAATGATGAAGTTTTTTTCTTGGTTTGGGAAGGTGTTGGCAAAGATATTTAAAGATGTCATTTTAAAAGTAAATAAAATCAACACATTTCATTAATGTTTTGAAAAACACACACATTTCAGGTAACTTATTTTCAGCCAAATACTGAAGCCATTTTTCTAAACTCTCTCAGGAAAACTTACTGAAGTCAATAGGAGTTTGCTCAGTGAGGGCTGCAGGATTTGTTTCTAAGAGTCATCAAAATAGTGTGTTTATTACTGAAGCAGTAGCAAAATAAGCAGTCACTATGAATCATCCAAAATAACTGTTTCCTTTAAAGACTAGATATTTGGGCAGATAATTCCATCAGATCTTTGTGGACTTGGATAGAGTGGTCTTCGGCAGACATTTGGATAACCTACAAGAAGCATATAGGCATCTTACAAAAAGAAGAGGCAAAGAATTAATTTACTGTTTGAGGTAAGACCTGTGCTCTAACTCTGAGGGGATATTAAGGACAGTGGGAAGTTTCTGCCAGGATGAAGACAGAGTGGATTTCTGGAAGGAAACATGTTTTCACCAAAAGAAAAGGGAAAAAATAAACAAGGTGGAAAAAGAAGCCAACACTTTTCACTGAAAGAAAGAAAAACTATTAAAGGGAAAGAGGAAGTAAAAGAAGAGCTGCTTTGCAGACTTGTCACTTCCTTTTGCCCTTTTTGTTTGATGGATTCAAAATCATGGATTTACTTTTTACTTCTGTACTTAAAGGTTATATTAATTTGCTCTTCCTTTATCCATGTGCTTGCTTTTAAATTCTGCTTGCTTTCATGTTTCCATGGCCTTTCCTCCTATTAAAAGAGCATGTATGGATATGGATTTCATATAGAAGAGATCTTAAAACACTTCTTTTACTTTACAGTCCTCTCAAGAGACTGGGGATAAGGATGAGTTTTAGAAGAAAACCATATTCTAGCAAATAGTCTACTTTTTCTGATATTTGGTGTCTGACATCTGCTTAAAGATGCATTTGAGGAAAGCACTGAAACTCCCATTTCTTGACAACCTGCCCAGAGAAAAATGCATTTTCTAATATTGGTTTATTTACCAAAGTTGTTCTTTCACCTGATTCATTCCTTACACTGACATGTGTTAACTTTTCCTCTTTGTTTGCTGAGTACCTGATTGGGGCTGCTAGAGTTCATCACCATACAGTACAGATAGTCTGGCAATAATTTGCCCAGTTTCTTGTGTCTCCTACATCCCTTGTTTAGGAAATCATCAAAATTCTGGCCCACATGTGTTCTATTGTAAACAGGCAAAATTCAAAAACATTCCTTTGCCAATGCCATTTAAAATAAATATATAAATTTTAAAAGATTGGGGGAAAGTAACTTACAGAAGTCAAAACAGCTACCAAAATTTAAAAAGCAAATAAACAAAGTATATTTATTTTCATAGACTCGTCACTTTAGAATCGTAGAATCATAGAATATTCTGAGTTGGAACAGACCCACAACAATCATCAAGTCCAACCCTTGAACTCTCACGTTATTTTTTAAATGTTATTAAAAGCACCACGTTTCTTCCATAACCTCGCATGTGATCTCTAAGAGCAATCACATTTTAAATTATAAATTCAGCAAATGTGTCTGCACTATATTTTCATGAAGAAAGATTCATCAAGTTTCATACATAGAGTCTATCAACCTGTTTTCAAGCACAGATATCCAAGTGATCGATTTGACACATTCCTGGGAGATTTAATCTGGGCAAGTATTTCTAGAGCTGAGACAAGTGCAGAAGCAAGAACACTGAACTCAAAGCCCCTCTGCTTGAGTACCCAGCTGCCCTTTTAAGTAATATATTAACAGGGTGCATGCTCATTGAAGCAACCCTGAGATAGAAGGTGTATCAAAATATGGAATATTAGATTTCAGACACTCTTGGTACTGTCAAAGTAGTCATCTTAGGTTACATAGTCCTTCACTAACAAATAAGTGTCATAATTTCAGTGTGTTTTTAAGACATACACAGTGTGTTTCTTTGGAAGCCCCACTCTCAGCAATACATTGGTTTTGGAATTTTTCCTACCTGAGCTACAATATCAGTCAGAGGGAAACATACAAAAAAAGTTCTTGTATTTAGATAATCACCAGGCATTTGGCTAAAGCCAGAGTACCACTATAGCTACTCAAGGTTTGTGGCAACTGTGCTTATTATGGGGATATGGCCTCATACCAGTCTGTGTGCATGTATCAAGGTACTGCACAGCTATCCTTGTGCATTGTCTCATGGACACTTACAAAGCTCAGCTTGATGGTCTCTTTGAAACAAAAATTCGTGTCCTGGAAAGAATTACTATTTTCCAGTAGAGGCAGATTTCAGTTATGAATACTATAGCTGGTTCTGAAAAGGGATATGGGTCATCAGACAGACACTGACTATGATAGCTTCCTAAAAGAAACTATCAGGGCAGTTATATCCTGTCTAGAATTCCCTACAATTTATCCATATCAAGAAAAACAGTGTAATTTCAAGGTGGTGAATGGAATTTCTGTCCATACAACAGCTTTCTTTTAAACAACTATTTTGACCACTGAGAAGCGTTCTCAAGCCAAATGTAGGTCTGTTCTTGAGCAAATGGACATGTTTGTTTCTTAGATACAGGATGTAAATCAGACAGTCCTCACACTAGAAACTCCAATTGTTCTGTGACTGCAACATTCATCTGACACTAAAGTGTTCTGTCCTTGCATCAAATCAGGCAAACAAGGACTCCACTTCTATTTTCCACTTCCTAGTATTGTCTATTGACTTACTGGCTGTTCCAAGATACGTCACTCCTTGGAGCACTTACACTCCACTGAATTTCCTTCTCTCAAAATATATAAAAGTCCAAATAAAAAGGACAGCTGCAAATACTTGCCTCATAAAGAGTAGAAAGATTCAGAAAAACTCATTAGCTTCCATTACACAAAACATTACCCAAGCAGCTCTTTTTAGAGGAAAATACCAGCCTTCAAAAAGACTTAGCTTAAGGCAGAGTGAGTAGAAAATGTTGGTCAATTCAATCAGTTTCTCCACAGTGCCACTATCAGTTCTTCAATATAAAATGAATACAAGTGGACCCAGAAGGGAAGTCAGATCTGCCACAAAATGGAGGATGCTGAGTCAAGTAGCATCAGTCTCACAACTCTAACTTGTTTACTGGGAGAGCTTGAGGACTGAGCACAAACACTAATTTCTTTCCAAAAGTGCAACACCCAAATAACTGATAAAAAAATAAGGAGTCCCTTTCTGGCCTTCAGACTCCAGACTTGCTCTGAAGAGCTGAGAGAGGGAGAGCACTCTCTCCTGGTCCTTCTCTGACGACACCTTTCTAATATCTTTGTTATAGGTGTAAGTTTTGCCATCTGGAAAAATCACTATTGCATAAATGCTCTTGGGCAGAAAAAGTTAGGGCAAATGTTTATTCCTGCAGTGAATTGCCATTATTACTGTTTCAAATAATAGTTTCAAATAACTCACAAAACTATCTCTTATATAATAATCATGAAAATGTGGATTGATTTTGAGACAATCCTGGGGAATCATAGCCAATTATTATTAAATGCAATCTGTGTTCCTTGAAGACCACTGGATGTGTAAATCACTGGATTCTTTGACTGAATTACTCCAAGATTGATATTAAGTGTATTAAATATTCATAACTTCAAATTGGTGGAGAATTGCTTCAAATTTACTTTAGTTGCAAAATTACTGGTGATATTTCAAGTAGCAGAAATTTCAGTGGAAAGGGAGCACAAAATTTTAATTTGAAATGTAAGTTAGAGAACTGTGATATTACTCAGTTACTTCTAGAATCAGAGCTGAGCTACCGTGTCCAAATTCAGATGACAATTTATAAGTCCAGCATCTGAGAATTTTAAATCAAGCATTTTGGGAATGGTATGTTTTAAAGATTTGGGTCAGTCATTACATAATGAGCTGAATGAGGGTTTTTAAACATGTTCACCAAAAAACCACGAACAAACGAAAAAAAAACCACCACAAGAAAACCCTACAATTTTGGGGCCCAGTTATTTTGGTTTTGTTTGCATTTTAAATGAAAGCAGTACTTGTTTGCCTAAAGTCTTGTGTTCACTCCCTTTAGCATTACATTGTAACATCCACTGGTAGCACTATACTGATAAAAACCTTCCCTGACACTACCTTATCCCACTTAAATGACAGGCAGTGACCTGGACACCATTTCCCTAAGAAATGTGAGCCAATTTCCTATCATGAAATTCCATGGAAGCTTTTCAAAATACTTCCAAAGAGGTAAATAAATCCCAACTGATTATCACTTCAACTCTACACCTTTAATGCTCTGTGTTGCCTATCAGACCTGTAACCAGAGCAAAAGTTCTGGAAGCCATTAAGAGAGTAACTATGCAGCAAATGCACAAAGTATTACTGAGATTTAAGGGCAACCTCTGTCTGCTACTCAGCTGGTTCTCTGGGGACAAGACAGCCAACATGAAGAATGTTCAGTATCATCACAGTTTATTTTGATTTGAGGACATAAAGGCTGTACAACGAGACACCCTCTCCTAACCACTGTTGGGATATATTTATTTACAGCTGGAATGATAATTACATGGATGGTTCTTTCAAGATGAAGTATGAGTCTTCCTTTTCACTTTAAAGTAAGGGTGATCATACTAAATCTGTTATTACAAGTGGTGTTTTCTTCTTTGTGGTACTATGTAAGACTGCCATCCTGCCAGCTCAGCAAAGATATCAACAAGCACTTGTTTTGTTGACCAGATAAATACAAGTGCATTTCAGTTTAAAAACTTCAGCATTTCAAATACATACTTTTCAAGCAAAAGAATACACTATTCCAAAGGAAGGAACACTGTTTGAGTGAGTTCTCATGCACCTTCCTCAACTCCAGAGGATGCTGGAGCTATGTTAGAGGAAAGATCCACTGTGGCAGTGTCCCATCCAACCTGTGGTCATGCTCTGCAGGGATGGAGCATGTGACTTTCTATAAAGTAGCTTTTAAAAAAGTATTCTATGATTTACTACAGACTCTCAGTGCTATAATCCTAGATGTACTCTGGAAACCTATTGGTCTCAGTAGAAAAAGTAGTTTTATTTTTATCTCTAGATATTTACACAAGAATGATAAAAAAACCAACAAAAAAAACCCAACAAAACCCTTCTATTAATTTTAGAGAACACTTTCGCCATAAATTCAAAAAAAAAATTGCATCTATATAGAAAAAACCCAAAACATCTAAATAAGAAAAGTCCAAATGTCTGATATTTGTAGAGGCCTGGCTGTAAGTATTACCTTTACTATCTGACTTTCCAACATTATTTTCATGCACTGAAACCAGATCTATTAATATCAACCAGGAATTACTTCCATATGTTTAAATATAAAATATTTTCTCTTCTCATGTTTAATAAATTTCCTGTTTCAAGAGATGTAAACTCCTTGCTTCCTCTTTCCTTTTTCTCACTTTCCCTTGCCTTTCCTACCTCTTCATCTTTTTTTCCCTTTTCTCCCTCTTTCCTTCTTTTTAACTTTCCTTTTATGATCTACTTCTCATTTTCTTCTTTTCACTTTGTTCCATGCTATGCCCTTTATTCTCTCTTCCATTTTTAAAAGAAATACTATGCAAGGGCATAAGTATATGTATAAACTAAAAATTTTAAAAATTCATTAACAGATTATTTCTGGAGGGTTCATCCTTTTAGAATTTCTTCTTTAGAACACATTGTTGCTGTTCACCATGCTGAGAAGTAAAACTAGAAAAATTTTATTAGCAAAATATAGAGATATGAAGGCTCAAGTTAACACACAAACAAACATACACCCTAAATAAAATCCTAGTCTACGTAACTCCAAGTTCACTATAAATATTTGCACACTCTTCCTGAAGAATAAATAAAAGTTGACATTCAGGAGTGATGAATCTCTATGCTTCTTTAAATTTGGGTCTTGAAGATATCTGTGTTTTCTTAATAAATTTTCTTTTGTCTTATGTCTTGTTACAACAGACATCACAGGGAAACTGAAGTCAGTTGCTTGAGCATACAAGGCAAAGTCAAAATCTTGGGTACTGAAAAAAACACTTCAAAATCATATCACAGTCTTGATACAGAAAAACATCAGACAAGAAAAAAAGTAAAACTCCTTATAATATATTTTTGTGTAAGTGTAGAAACTAATCCTCATACAGAATTGACTTGAAATAATCTCACAACACCTGATACTCATTCTGGCTAATGAGACAATACAGAGGGACACTAGATTTCGCAAATCCCCAGTTGTATTTGATTTAGCTGAGAGGCAATTTGCATGCAAGCAGTCCTCTGGGTCCTAAGTCCATTTTAACAAAAAAACATCACACAGCTCTATTTTTAAACAAGGCATTTCCATTTCTTTGTATGACTAAAAATTCTGAAATTTGAGGAGAAAGCAAACCAGCAGTTAGCTACGGTGTGGCAGAGTCACTCCTATTTAAATGCTTAAATAGCATCCTGTGGTGCTGCTGGTCAGTGGCATCTGGCTGGCACCCTGCACTGAACCAAGGTCACCTCTGAGAAGGGAAGCATTGTAAGGAGGCACCACCTGTAAAGAACGAATGTTAAATGAAGACATAAAATTCAGCTTCATCTTCCAACTAAAAAGGGATATGCTTGTACAAGAAAACGGCTCATTTGTAAACTCTGTAAACCATATGGCTGCTCAGGAGTGAATATAGCCACATTCCGGTCCATACCATAAGAAATGCAGGAGCAGGCTGACTTAACTGCTCAGTTAAAAGAAAAACATATCATTTAATGTGAAATTGAGATATTGCATGAGATGGCTTCATATTCTAGGACTCTCTAAAGTATATCAGGTGTGTTGCTATTCCTCACTGAAACATATCTGTCAGTTTTCTTAAGCATTTTCTCCACAAATCTGATATTTAGATTTAACAACAAAACCAAAAAAATCCCATGAAATAGCAAGATAATATCCTAAGAATACAAAACCCTTCACCTTAGGGACATGAAGGCATTTTCTTTTGTCTGCTGGTCAGATTGACACTTCAGGATGTGTATTATCACTACATCTCTCCTTTAGGACTCCAGTAATCACTTCAATATTGTGTCAGACAGGTATATTTAGTGATTTAATACAATGCTTGCCAGAAGTAAAATAGCACAATACACCAAGGTATGAGGAAAAATATATATAGATCCTTTAATTCATAAATAACAGGAATGCAGCCATGTAAAACTTATTGCTATCCACTTCCATACAGGATCACTCTTTATACAACTTTGGGGAAAATAAGAAATAATACTAAAATGACATATTTAGAAATTGTCATGGAAACAAACCCACTGTAAAAGAAACATCCCACAGAACCTTCTGAACTTTGTGATTAAATATTGAAAACCAGCTAAACGATTTTATCCATAAACACAAATAATTTTGCTCATGTTTTTGCCATGTACAAGTCTGAAGATCAGTCCTCTTATACTAGCCTAAGAAAAAGCACCCAGAGGGAGGCATCAAGACACCTCTCTACTTCATTGTCTGAGGCCAGACCTGTGCCTGGCCAATTTTTTCTGTACAAATTTTAACATCCTGAAGGCTGCTCTAATTTATACCAGTTGGTGAGGTTCCAAAGGAGCTGCCTTTGTGGCTATAGCTGACAGGGGCTCAGAAAAGCATCAGTCATGGCTCCATGCTGACACTGGCACCAAGACAGAATACAGCTTTTCCTGGCTCTTTGCTAGAAGGCATCCCACCCACAATTTTAGAAAAATATCACGTATCAGAGTGGTGAAAACTATTCCTGATGGCAATATTTCTGGAGTTTTCTATTTTAGCCTGTTTATAAACCTATACAAGCAATTACAGTCTGCATTAAATACGTACATGAACATGCAGATAGATAAAATGTACACTGCTAAAAAGAAAAGGCTGGGATCCTGAGACAGGAGAGAGAAAGCTTAAAAATATTTTCGTATTTTTCTTTCACAATGGGCAATATTGAAATTTCAGTTTTCTATTTATTTTTTTTCTCTATTTTTCATCATCTATCTGTCTCTACGAAAGCGATGTTTACATACCATTAAATGGATCTTCCTTTTTCCACAGAGATGTAAATGTAAGATATAATTATAGGATTTCTTCTGTTGAAAACAGTCATACTTTACACCTTTTTTACTCCTGCCCACTAGGTAGTGATTTTCTCTCTTACCCATGGATTACTCCCTTTCAAATCCATCACTCCCAACTACTCATTTGGTGGAGCACAGAAAGCTTTTTCAATCACTCCTTTTTGCTGACCATGCACATGAGGTCACGGAACTCAGTCTTGTCATCACAAGAGATTTGTTTTGGTACAGTTTTATTATAAATTTGAAATAATGCAGTTACGATCTTAAATGCCGATGTTTGGCTTTCAATACCACAAAACATTTTAAAGTTTGTTTGTATCACATGGAAAGAGCTCTAAGCTAAAGTAAGCAAACTCTAATAAAAGTGTTCGTGTGGGAGATTACATCCATCCAACATTTCAAATTATTTGTCTCCTGTCCAGACAAAGTCTTAGGCAATGACGTGTTCCATGCAGTTATAGAAGCAGCATCCACATGACAGGTCTCCATGCTGCTTTAGTTGGTTCAGATAATATGGTTTTCTTTTAAATAGCATGTCTCTATTTTTTTGTCAATTTTTAAAAGGAAATACAACTTTTCAGATGAAATCTTACTATGACTGTAAGTCATTGAGTGGCTAAGAACCCTTCAAAAACTTGTTATAAAGACCTAGTAAGCCCCAGACTCTCATAAAATTTATGTAATAAATAATTTCTCATATTATGTTTCCCATATGCATGGCATGTTCTTTGTATTTTCAGTCATTTAAAGAACCATAGCATCACATGACATGGTACTCAGTTAACAGTCCAAAGAGCCACTTCTGCAAAGACTGCACAGACAGGTACTTGGAGACGAGATTCACATAGTAGAAAATTAAAGAAAAGCTTCCTAGGGGAAAATACAGGCTAGAAAAATTGGATTTTTCCCACTCAGCAGGGAAAAGAAGGCACTTGTCCAAAAAGCACAAATTAATTTTATCATCTGAAAAAATTAATTTCCTTAGTATTTCAGTGACAGAATTGTAACTCAATCACAGAGTCCTATAAGGAGCGATGGAATGATTATTTTCATGTATATTGAGGAGTTTCGATTAAAAAAACTTTCATTAATTAATTAGATCTGCAAACATTTGCACTATTTTTCTCGGTTCATCTAATCCTCGTGCTCTGAACACTCCATTTTATGCTTTTATTTCAACCAATGAAACATAGGGTTGAACAGTGTTAGTTCATAAGTTCAGGAATGCTCATATTTGTTTTTAGAGGAAAATTTCAGATAATAAAAAGTTAAAGCACTACTAGAAATGCAGTTTTAAATCTAGGAAAAAGGTGGGTAGCTGCTGCTGACATGAATGCTAAGCAAGAAAGTACCCATCATTTTTAAGAGTTTAGGTGAGAGCACGGACCAATAGGTTTACATAACATTTAACAACTACTCAATTAAAAATTTTTTGCTCATCAGGCAATTACAAAATCCTTTCCTTGGAGCTGCCTTTTCTCAGTACTTGAACATTATATGGTCAAATAGAGATACTAAATTAATTTTTGGTACACCTGCAGATCTTCAGAAAGACTTATTGCTTTTAAATCTTACTGCCTCATATAACTGAAAACAGGGTGGAGCAAATGGAAATTGTGTATATTCTAAGCAATAGAATTCCACACTGCAATTCTACGCTATCACTTAGTAGACAAGACAGTCTTAGCGTTCAAATTCCTTCATTCCACTTAGAAAATGCCCTGCATTATTTTCTTCTAATTTATTTACCACCTTCTACAGGTCTAACACTTCATTAAAGGGTACCTGGAAAATGAAAAAGCAGATAGGAACAGCACTGGAGTGTATTGCTCTGACCTCAAAACCACTAATTCCTTAAGGAATCATAGAACATCCTAAGCTGGAAGGGTCCCACAAGGATCACTGAAGTCCACCTCCTGGCCCTGCACAGAACAGCCCCAAGAATTACACCACGTGCCTGAGAACCCAAATGTTTCTTGAACTCTGTCAGGCTGGTGCTGTGACCACTTCCCTATGGAGCCTGTTCCAGTGCCCAACCACCCTCTGGGTGAAGAACCTTTTCCTAACAGCCAACCCAAACCTCCCCTGACACAACATCAGGCCATTCCCTCGGGTGCTGTCACTGGTGATCACAGAGAAGAGATCAGCACCTGCCCCTCTGCTTCCCCTCATGAAGAAGCTGGAGACAGCTATGAGGTCTTCCCTCAGTTTCCTCCTGGATGAACAGACCAAGCGACCTCAGCCACTCCACATATGTCTTCCCCTCTAGACCCTTCACCATCTTCATTGCCTTCTTCTGGACTCTCTCTAAAAGTTTAATGTCCTTGTTATACCAAAACTGCCCCCAGCACTTGAGGCAAGGCTGCCCCAGTGCAGAGCAGGACAATCCCCTCCCTTGCCCAGCTGGCAATGCTGTGCCTGATGCACCCCAGGACACGCTTGGCCCTCCTGGCTGCCAGGGCACTGCTGACTCCCATTCAACTTGCCACAGACCAGGACCCCCAGGTCCCTTTCCACAGTGCTGCTTTCCAGCCCCTCATTCCCCAGTCCGTCCATACATCTAGGGCTGTCCCATCCTAGGTGCAGAATCCAGTGCTTTCCCTTGTTGAAGTTCATGTGGTTGGTGATTGCACAGCCCTCTGATTTGCCAAGGTTTTTCTGCAGTGCCTCCCTGCCTTTGAGGGAGTCAACAGCTCCTCCCAATTTAGTATCATCATCAAACATACCTAGTACACATTGCAGGCCTGTGTTCAAATCATTTCCCCAAAATGGAGCCCTCCAGAACCCCACGGGAACTAATGACAGGTCGCCAGTCTGACGTTACCCCATTTTGCACCCAACCTGTGAACCAGTTGCTCACCCATCACATGATGTGTTAATCCAGATCTGTGTTGGACATTCTAGCCAAAAGGATACTGTGAGATATAGTATCAAAACTTCACTGAAATCCATAAATACTAGATCATCTGGGTTCCCTTGATCAGCTACGTGCATTACCTTGTCATAAAAGGAAATCAGGCTTGATAAGCAGGACTTTCCTCTCACAAAACTCTGCTGGCTGTGATTGATGACTATGTTGTCTGTCAAGTGTTTCCCAATAACTCCCAGAATAACAATCTCCATAATTTTACCAGACACTGAAGTATTACTGACAGGCCTGTAGTTTCCAGGATCATTCCTCTCACCCTTTATGAAAACTGGAAAAACATTAAGGCCTTGTTTAAAAAGAAGTTTACAACCTTAATTTTTGTTTAAGAAGAGGAAAGAGCAAGAGTCCATGTCTTACAAAATTCTACAGTAAGAGAATTTCAAGAATATGTAGGAGTTTGGTCCACAGAACTTACAGGGTTACCAAGGAAAGGTTTTTCTTCACACTAACTCTCCACATGTAGCTGGAAATAGGAAGAATCAATGTCCACCGTCTCATCTATACCTATGTTCTTTATCTTCCAAGATGTGATTCCTCAGTGATTGCTGAACAGCATCATTTGAGGATTATTTAAGTATTACTAAGCTTTAATATATTCTAAGATTATGTAAACATTCAGGCATGCAGTATTTGTTGTATTGCATTGGTTGGTCAGGCTTACCTCTAGACAGGTAGAAGACAGAAGAAGGTTAAGTACATTTATGGAATTACATACATTACTTACAGTACTTACATTATGGAATGATGGTGCCACCCAAGCTACCCTTTCAGAACTGCAAGACCGAGCAGCAGTTTTGCCACAATCACACTTAAAAGAAAGAATGTAAATACTGTCCAGGACTTCATTAATAATTTATTAATTTATTAATAAGTGTCCATCCCTATTTATCACATCAGATCTTCAAAACAGACTTCTCTGATTGAAAAAAACCAGTTTGTGGGACATACAGGAAGAGATTGCTCCTCAAGCAGCTCCTGATAGCAGCATTCCTTAAACCCTGAGAGTTTATTCCCAATCACACAGCTTCACTCTGAAAGCTCCACTTATAAATATCTGATTTAATTTCTGGGCAATTCAGGGGAAGCACAAATTAGGTGTTTTGCACTCTATTTCTGATTCGTAAGAAGTCTTTGGCAAATTGTTTACATTTTCCCTTTAACTTTCCTATCTTTATCCTGGAGTAAAAACATTTAATTACTGCAAAGAATTAAGTACTTTTGAGTGCTATATAAATGCCAAGTGTAATGAGAAGAAAATGGAACCTGGAATGAGACCCTGGAAAAACAATACCACATGAGAAAGAAATGAAAGTAGGAAAATGAGGGATATGAAGACTTGGGAATACCAAGAAGAAATTAGTTAACATGCAAGACAATTGCTTTTAATTGGCTTGTTTCCCCTAGCTTGTCAGCCCCTCCACATCAGGAGAAAGACAGGATAGATACTTGGTGAGCTCATATTCCATTATGAAGCTTCCCGGAGGGGAAATAATGAATCACCAAAATGAGAGTCCTCTAGCAGATGAGACTTCACACACACAGAAATGCTAATGGAATTGCTTTACTGTCCACAGCTAAGTCTAGCAAGATGGCTTTCATCTCTACCACAGAGAAGGTTGCTTTTGTCTCATTGTTATGCAAGTTGAGCCATTGTGACTACATTGTGGGAATAGAATAGTATTTCTACAAACTGATATTATTGCTGAGAATTTCCACTGATACCTGAAATTTTATTCATGTTCAGGGTAAATATCCCATCTTTGGCAGTGTTAGCAAATGGACATCTTGCTCCGCAAACAGTGATCAACATTTCTAAGAAAACAGATCTATCTTTTCCTCACTGAAGGTAAAAGTGTGTGCTCTTGGAAATAGGTCTGTTTTTTGCACCTTCTGCTTCTCTAAACAGTAAAGGAAAAGCCAGTTTTCTCCATTTGCATAACCAGAATATTTCTTTGAGCAGCTGATTTTTCCTAGTATAGTGTTCATCTAAGTAAAAATGATCACTAAATAAATTTTGCCTCTTTCCCTTCATCTGCATGTTGCTCCTAAAATACCTCATTTTTTTACCTAATTTGTCAGCGTTATTTGGATGAATGTGTTTGCACAGCTTTGGCAAGCCAACGTGGGGTTTCTTCCCTCTCATGTTGGAGGGAACCATTTATTTCAAAGAGTTAAACAGCCACAGAGACCCTTGAGATGTTCTACATCCTCTAGCCGTGGTATGCACTCTGCAAAGCTTTGAACGATACCCTATGCAGCAGCCCCTTTGAGGATATGGCTATGTAAACCATTCAGACTCTTTTCCTACCTATACTAAAGGCCTAGTGTCTCCAGGAAAAAACCCTAACGATTCCTGTAATTGGAAAAAATTACTACTAGAAAGAATCAACAACAGGAAACGACTGAAATGGATAGGTAATCCAAACACGTGCCTGAAATTCCATCATTCATAATACAACTGGTACAAATATTCTCAACAAAGCTCCTCTGTTAGTCACACATACCATTGTTTACATTGTTGTGATACTTAGATTAACACAGATATAACTGTACCTTAAGTCTG
Source organism: Aleadryas rufinucha (assembly GCA_013397815.1). Taxonomy (NCBI): domain Eukaryota; kingdom Metazoa; phylum Chordata; class Aves; order Passeriformes; genus Aleadryas; species Aleadryas rufinucha. The sequence continues at coordinate 13,684 of VZTH01003437.1, read as the reverse complement.
AGACATTTGTGGCGTGACATAAGTCAACCCCCCATCACACATCTGTTTGTCTTGCTGCCTTTTAAAACAGAAGAGGGAGTCAGCAGCAAAGCTGGAGATCCTATATGTCCTGAAGTCCCAGAGCTGCATGGGTTTCTTCTGGAAACTGGGATCAATAAGCGAAAAATGCAGTGAAATAAGCTCTTTAAACACAATAGCCAAATTATTTTCTCAGGAATCTTTACTCTGGAATCATTCTTTTTCTCAGAAAATAGAAATTAATAACATCCCTCATGTCACCATGTGTGATGGCTCTGTGTAACTTAATCTTGTGCTCTCTCCCATTCAGTATATACATGCAGCCATTTAGACACAGCAAAATATTTAGTTAAGTGTGTGCAGGAAAGATCTCATTTGGAAAAGGTATATTAACTCACATTTCCATAACTGATTTATATAGCATTTCACTTCTGAAAACGAGGACTTGTCAGGTCAGCTGATCTCTGCTTCCCCATTTAAAGACAGACAACATTTCATGACCCCACTTCACTAACTACAACATATCAGAACATTTTACTCACTTCTAAAAGGCTCTGTGGGAAGTTATCAGCTTTATCTTGACAGACAAAAGGCATTTTTAAATCTTCCAGTTCAGACTCCTTTCTTAACAGTCATTTGGTTCACTGTAAGTTCTGATACTCATTTTTGTTGTGTATGTATTACATCACTGTAACAGAGTGGGGACAGAGAAAAGGTGAGTCACAGAAGGAAAACCAATCAAGGATGAAGGTAAACAGCATGGGAAAAACAGATTCCTAAAAGGTTTTTTCCTGGCAGGAAAATACAGGCATAGCTTGTGTGAAGGGTATTGGGAATCAAGGAATTGAGGGATCTATCTGCTTCAACTGAAGAAAAGATTTCTGGATGTAAGACATTTGCTGTTATTGGGAAATGAACAGAAGAGAGAGAATACAGAACCTCTGTAAAATGAATAGACACAAAGGAGACTGAAACACAGCATTCCAAATAATTTAGGAAAAACAACACTGAGGGCAAACATTTCCTTTATATAATTTGGAAGGCCAGTGCTAAAAAATGAAATGTGGATCTCTAGCACTTGGCAACAGCAGATGGCCAGAAAAGGCCTTGTGTGAATAATATGCAAAGCAACTGTGAGTTTTAATTCAATTTATCACAAAAATTATGAAAAGAAAGATGTTCTACTCTGCCAAATTTTTAACTGTTTTCCCCATCTGTTTTCTTGGGAGTTTTGTTACTGTTGTCAAATCTTTTTAATTTTAGTGAATATTGCACATCAAATGCTAACAATTATTTTTCTATTTCAAAATATCATTCAAGCAACATAGAATTAATAGCAAAATGCTCAGAATGTTCCCCAAAGTCTTTTAGCAATTTTGTTAAAAGGTAACTTATTGATAGTGGAACAATCTTGGAGCAGCACAACTTGGAGAAAGTAGTCTATCCATCCATTATAATCAATAAATGCACATTCTTTGTCACACAGGCAAAGTTCAGACAAATGATCTAACTATTTATCAGGCCACTCAGGTTATCACGTCCTTTTTTCCCAATCAAGAAATTTGCTGAGTGCGCTATCTCAACACCAGTTATGGAGATAATCCTTATGAAAGAAAAAAAAATTTGATACTTAATTTATGTCACTTTTCTATGAATTAAAGCTGTAATCTATTTTCCTAGAGAATGCATCTTTCTGAGGCAAAAATACTGAAAATTTTGAGCAGTCACAAGACCTTCTTGCACGTACCCAAAGGTTTAGCTCTAACATGAAACAATGTGAAATAGAACAGCAGATTAAAATTGGTCCACCTTAATCCTCTGCCAAGAAGATAAAATATTCTCAGGTTCACAGATAATGGGCAAAGTTACAGCTGGCTAAAGCAATGATTCAGATAGACAGGAACTGGCCTAATTCATCTAATAAATCAAACCATATCTGGAAACTGGGGGGGAGAGTTCTAGGTGGACCAGATCAATTCCATGACACAGATCCTGTTAACAGTTTGACAGGATTGCCTATCATGAGACTTCAGTCCAAGCCTTGACTGTAGCAATGCTTAGCTTACATTGTTGTGAGGTGTCAACAGTGACCTAGACATAATCACCTTCAAACAACTTCTTTGTTTGTTTATTTATTCTTTGTGATGATAATGCTTTATGAATGACTTGCAAGAACAAAGGAAGATGTCAAACCAAGTTTGTCAGAAGAGAAGACGCTGTACGCTCCCCATCGCTGCAGGGAGAATGGCCAGGCATTCACAGAGAACTTGAAGAGTAGGCAACAGTGGACCTCAGGCAGGAGAAGACTTGGTTTTGGGGCATGTGGGTTGCCTCTATCCTAAAACAAGAATGACTGCTTTTTCCCTTTTCAGGAGTTTCCTAATCACTTTATGTTGTAGAACCTAATTTTGATTTTAAAATATTGCAGTTATTCTATTATAATAACAATCCCAAGGACAGGATAAATCAGTGTTTTCTCTTTGAGCAGCAGGCAGAACGTAGTACTAGAATACTATCACATATTTTATCTGCATGTTCTGAATTTTTCCATTTCATTCTCTGTCATATGAATTAGATTTTACAGAAATCAATAACCTCATGCCATAATATGGACAGTCATGGCACGATTACGGTTTTTTGCAGAAAGAGTACATCATTCTATTCTTTTCCTTGAAGTTCATCATGCACTAAATGCACTTTAAAAAACAACAGTTAAGGAAAAAGGTTACTATTAAGGTTTGATTCAAAAAGTCAAAAGCACATTTTTAAGGCAATACCTTGATGTCCACCAAAGAGCAATGCAAAATTTAAAATATTCAATATTTTCTCTTTTTTGGGGCTTTTCTTAGTAAAAGAGAAGTTTGAAAAAGATTTTAAAAAGGGAATTATTTGAGAAATTACCGGAGAAAAAAATTACATGTCCAACAACCTTTATCATTAATTGCTGAGAAAACCTCTAATTTCTTCTTAACCACATTTATTTCTCTAAAATATTCATTTCAATTTTTAGTTTAGTCAAAGGAGCTTTACAAGGTTTATGATTTTTTATGATGAAAAAATATGAAAGAGGGATGAGTCAAAGATGCTATTTCTGCCTCTGTTCTGAAAGGTGTTTTATTTAAAAATCTTTTCAGCTGCAAGTGTTATTCAATTATGAAAGCGAAAGACAGATTTCAACAGAGCAAGAAATTGGCAGATTTTATGATCTGGGACATGCAGGTTTCTGAAGAAGAACCAATTTTCATTATAAGATCTAGGAATTTGTGTTGTCCTACTAGGTTTAATTGCTTCATCATTCAATGAAAAAACCTCTTGTTTAATCTGTGTTCACTCCCATTCCTTTAGACCAGATGATTGCATTGAAACTCTCAAGATTTATCAGCTACAGGTAGCAAATCCTGAAATATGTTAAGCATAAAGAACATTTGATAGGAAATTCTGGCTTTTGCAACTCAAAGGAAAGAAACTGAAGGAACACAGGCTGAAAAAACTGAAAGTGTGTCAAGTCACCAAAATAAGGCCATTTTTAGGACCTATTGATCAGGAAACTATTATAGACTTATTCCTGCAACTTTGCACCAGCTGTGGAGAAAGCCTTGGAAAACAGCAAATGGAAGAACAGTCAGTCAGTAAACCACATCTTGAATCAGGGATAGCCAACATGGTCTCAGGAAGGGACGGGCATGCCTCACTTACTTGCTGGAATTGTTTGAGCCTGTGGCTGCCAATACAAACATGGGGAATGTTGTGGATACAGTGCACCTGGATTTTCAGAAAACACTTTCCAGAATTCCTAACTGAGATTACTGTCTAATGTGCAAAGCCATAGATAGTCTAATTCAAAAAGGGCAAAGGGGTCCTCACAGAAGTAAAAGGCTGCCCCTTGGGCAGGAAACAAGACAAGCCCCTCTAAATTGCAGGGAGGTTTCTGGTGTTAAGTCTTGGCCTTACTAATAAGCTTATACATGCTCCACGAGATGAAATTAATATGTACCTATGCTTGGAGAGGATGAGTTAGAATGCATCTCGAGGCACAAACAGAACATCATGTTATTTAATATGAAGGTTTATTAACAATAAAATTGTAATATTGCTAATTTTATAAAAGCAAAAAGTATATTTCAGCATTAAAGAATATCACCTCAAGGGGCACAGCTGTAATATCACACACAAAGCCACTACAAAACTTGCTAGGAACATAGGCTTGAACACAGCAACAAAGTTTTAAGCCCAAGAGCCTCTGGGAAAAAAATGTTAGGAGCAACTGTGAAGTTGTAAATAACTAAATTGTCAATTTAGCTACAGAACTGAACAGAAAAAAATTTCCAAATTTGGGTTGATCTGAAATGAAAGTGCAAAAGAAATGTAAGGTGAAAAAAATATTGAGGGCTAGGAAAACTGGCTCAATTCTTCCTAAATGTTGTGTTTCCAAATACTAGTAAAAAAAGTGAGGGCACAAAGTTTTGAAATAATAAATTGGCAAAAAAAATCTCTTTTATTGTGCAATTCAAAGCACTCTCTCAGAATAAAGAAAACACATATTCCCTGCCATTTTCCTAGTCCCCAGGAGTCTGACTTGAACAAATGCACTAGAAGGGTTTTTTCCTATACCATTGAACATATTTTTTCTTCCATTGAAATTATTCTCCCTGAAAAATGCATTTACATATTTATTCAGTTGGAGGGAGGGTAAAAGAAGTTATTTCCTAATCAGTAAAGAAACATCCCAGTCCCTGATTTAATCGTTATTTTATAGCAAGTAAATTTAGTTAATTTAACACTGACACCTTTAGATTGGACTAGAAGTCTTTCTTTCAACTAGAAAAATGTGAGAATTCTGTGCAAACCTCTTCAACAGAGAGAATATTCTGTGGTCTAGTGAACATTGGCCTTGGAGCACTCAGCATTTTAAATATCATAACCCCTTACTGGATAAAGACTGCTATCCACTTAAATTCCAGGCAATCTTGGGGAATCACTTCACAGTGAATCACTTCACAGATTTCATCTGTCTGGTTATCGTAAAGATCTACTCTCATTTTCCCAGTACAGAGAATATGAAACTCAAAGTGTAAACTATTAGTGTTTTAACAGACTGGTCTCGAGGTATAGATTTTAAAGATGAATCATAGAAGTCGTTGCTTGACTTTTGCAAAATCATACTGAATTTTTGCTTTATCAATCTGTGAAACAAAGAAAAAAGACCAATCATGGTATCATGGTGATAGCCAGAAACAAATGTATAATAAATGAAGTAACTTTCATTCTGTAATACTTTTGGAGATCATTAATTGGATTGTCCTGTACTCATTTCAGTAGATTAAAACACCTCTTTGATTCATCAAAGAAACAAAATACTTTTGTTTCTCAAATGAAGTCCTTTCTTAAAAAAATGCCAACAACACTTGTAAGGCTTGATCCTGTATAAATAAGCAGAGGTAACACAGGGGAGACGCAGCCCTCCTTGGATTAGGAGGATTATGCTGCTGTCCATTCTTCACAAGGTAGGAACACTTCCACTCCAGCTGCTACTACTAATAAGCAAAGAAAGTACCCACATTTCATCAAATCTGCAGCCTGATAATGAGATACTGCAAAATATCAGACAGAGGAAGGAGCTCTGTGGCAGGTGATTCAGTGTTTTGAGAGTTCTGTTCAGCAGCAACTCAGTTCTTTACATTTACATTTTAATCCCATTTACACAATGGGATTAAAAGAAACAGGAGTTTGCATCAGTGATTCATTTGTATGTTGAAGATTTGCTTGAAATCCTTCTCTCTCCTGGTCACATCCAGCCCTGTTTCAACGTCTGCAGAAAGAAATAGGGCTATTGCCACAAGAGCTTGTGGCTTACTTCTCAATGCAGTTTGCACAAATTCAATACTGCCTTTATAATGCCAAACCCACAAAACTAGGATGGGGTAAATCAGCAGTAGGTGTGTTGAAAAAAACCTGAATATCATGTGTTGCATGTTTATACTACTACATTTTTTTTCACATGCAATCAACTACATGGGAAGGAAACTTAACATTAAAATAACTTTTTGCAACATCGGGGTTTTTTTTTTTTTTAGGTTGGGACTGCTGCCTCAAATTACAGTGAATGGATTAAATGAATGAATGAAGGACAAGTTGATTTTCTGTGCACCATAGAAAATACCAGTAACAATGGAATGGTATTTCGCAGAACAGAGAAATGCAGAATATCACAAAGTGATACAGTGTTTACTATTTGTTCATCATAAATCATGGATTAATGTAATTTTGCACCATAATTACAGTACTGTACTTTCAAAAGGCGTGATGATGATACTGTGATAAGTTAGACTACTTTAAGTAGTAAGACCCCTGGAAAACTATAATTTTAGAGCATCAGGTCAACAAAAACAAAAATGGCAGAAGATTATTTTAAGAAAGGTTCTGAAAAATCTCAGTGGAATAGCTGTGAATCCAGATTTCATTTAAAATAAAACCACTAAAGCCTGAGGAGAGAGGGAGTTCATCAGGATGGCCCTTGTTTTGGCACGGCACTTGGTGTTTGAACAAGACAGTTGGAATATGTGTTTCCCTGTAACAAAAACTAAATTGGCATAAATTTTGAAGACAGAAGAAAAACACCACATTCAGGGTCTATATCTCAATGGCTGGGATAATGGAATCAGACAAGTGATCATTGTTTGAATCAATCTTTACAGTACATGGCAAACTGTGCCTGTGCATGAACAAATAAAGCAGAGTTAATAAAACAATCTGCTTGCTAAAATCTTGGATATTTTGTTCTTCCTTTTAGATGTATTTATCATTTAAAAGGTTCCTTTGTGCCACGCAATGTGGATGTAGTTGGAGGAGGAAAGCAAGCAATCTTATTTTGTTGGGGTAAAACAACTCTAAGGTAAGATTATTAACTATGGTAAAGTGCCTTGGATTTATATGAGGAAATGGAATCAGCAATATTTCCAAAAGTACGTAATTCTTTTTAGAGATGCTCCACACAACTCCAGTTCAAGAACCACTGGATTACAAAACCTGAGTATTCACTATGTTTTGGCATTCAAAGGTAGTAAGCACAAGCCTCCCAAGAAGATCCAGTGCCACACTTGCTCACAGATTTTGTTGCTAAAAGTTTTTAAAAACAAGTAATGAATTAATAATACCAGTACAGAGCGTTCAGTGTGTATCTTGTTGCTTGAAAGGATAGGAAAAGGTTAAAAGTTTTTAAAAATCATAAATTTTCTACAAATTTCTCTCTAAAATTAGCAACTTAATTTAGAATCACAGAACAAATAACTGAATTACAGAAAGACACATAACAGCTAAAAGTCATAAAGAATAAAAATAAAATACTAAGTCATAAAAGTCATAAAATCCATAGGACTTGAGGGAATGCCATGAAGCTGTGTCAGGGGAGATTTAGATTGGATATTAGGAAAATGTTCTTCACTCAGAGGGTGGCTGGGCTCTGGAACCTGAGAGAAGTGGTCACAGCAACAGCCTGACAGAGTTCAAGAAGGATTTGGAGAATGCTGTCAGGCACAGGGTGAGATTCTTGGGGTTCTCCTGTGCAGGGCCAGAAGCTGCACTCGACTGATCCTTGTGGATCCCTTCCAAATCAGGATATTCTGTCACTGTATTCTGTGATTCTTTCTATCAGAATTAAGACAGAAATCCTACCTTGAAGTTAAATACACATACATGTATTGTGTGATATGGATATGACATGATCTGACCTCATTACTTATCCCTTATTTCAGAGGTAATTACTTATTACGTCTGAAAGTGTCGTCCTCACAAGTGCAGTTGTTTGGATGGGCTTCTTAAAGGCCAGATGCAGGGAGCCAACATCCAGCAACAGAACTGCTCTGAGAAGCCTATAATCCCAAAATTACTCTTTCAACTCAGCAAATCCAACGGTCTAGATATGCCCCATCTCTGTTTTCCATTTTATGCAGTAAATGATTCCAGTTTTTACTGTGCTTCAGGCAGGGAGTACACTACATCTGAAATATCTTCCAAATACAGTCATCACCTCTTTGCAAAGAGCTTCTGAGACAACCAAAATGCCCTGAATTACCTTCTCTGCCACCCTTGGCTTCTGTGTAAGAATAAGTAGGATTGACACAAAAAAACTCTGCTGGGCATTAATCCCCTGTTGACAGAACTGTCATACTCATTCGATGCAGATAACGATTCAGGCTCTGCAAAACACCAATGTTGATAGTTACAATTTTTAGCTGTCAGATTATATTCCCCTACCAGCAATCTGTTTTCTATTAAAAGTGTTAACTGGTTCTCTGAATTATAAAAAAATGAAACAGGAAGATACCATGGACAAAGCTGTAATTACAGGAGGGCCTGGTGACAACAGCAAGCTCTGGAACCTTGTCCTTCTGGTTAATTACGATGTCATCATCTGCTCAATGCTCAGTGTTTATAGGGCTTTACTTCAAGGCCTATCATTTATTCTATATACTAACATCTAGAACTATAACCATTATATAACCTAGTCATTGGAAAAGGCCACAAACCCTGCTATGGTATGTCTCAATTCCAGTGCTGCAGCTTACTGCATCTGAGACAGAACCACAGAAAATACATGGGTTTTAAAACTGAGGAAAGTCAGAAAAGCACTGCTAACTGGAGGTGCTTTTAAGTAACTGATAGCTCTGTACTTCTTGTGCTGCGTACTTTAAAAAGTGTCTGCAAAGGATGTTAATTAATTAACCCATATCCACTCCACAGCAGGCAAGTCAGTCCTAGTGGAGATAAATCTCATTTAGAATATTAAAAAGCATGGACTGAGGCTTAGATGTTAGATTTTCGTTCCTTTTTTTCCCATGTACAAAACCAGAAACAGATGTGGAATATCTGTTTATGATTTCTACTGCAGTGTATAGATCAGGAGGAGCTCCACTGAGTAAAGTCAGATTACATATAAATTATTTGCCTTGTAAATATTGCAGAGGATGTGGAATTAGAGCCCTGGAAGTTGTTTCAGACCACAAGATCTCCCTCTCTCTCTAATGTCTCAATAACAAACCTCTCATATCTCTATTTCCAAAACGGAAGACATTATTCCCAGTCAGAACTAACCCTGCCCAGAAGCAAACAAATGTTTTTAAAGCTTAAAAACCATGGCTTTTTCCTCCAAAGTCTCCCACGACTGTGTTATCTCTAGCCCATCGCTAGAGAAAATGGTATTTAAAAAGAAAAGTATAGTACTGGAAAGTCAAGTTCTTGCATTTGACAGAATATTTGCTACTGCCCTTGAGATTCTTTCACTTCAGATCCAAGATCTTGAAGGTGCCATATTGTGATTTGCTCTACACTATAAATATTTAGAGATTTGCTATAGCAAACCTCTAAATATTTAGCACTAATAAATACACAGGAAAACCTCTCAACACCAATAGATACGTTCTTCATATACAGGCTGATATGGGTACCAGTTTTAAAGGTCTAAGTATACTCTTAAATTCATGTATCAGTGCAGATATTCTTAAATTATTATATTATATATATATACATATAAAAATTATTATTACTCTTAATTAATTATGTAATGCATCAAAAATTAATGTATCAGTGCAGAACCATTTCTGTGCTTGGATCCTCCTGCGCATAGACAGGACAATTTTTCCCTCCTACCTTTCGAAATTTACACTTGAAATATTTTAAAACTACTATGTCAGGAATGAAGAGCTG
>VZTH01003436.1:97260-119955 GCA_013397815.1 Aleadryas rufinucha | reverse complement strand
GTGTAGCGAAAAGCTTGCAGCAGTGGCAAAGGAACAGCGGGGGACAGGGCAGCCGTGTCCCACCTCCCAACAGAGCAGGAAAAGGCGGGCTTGGGATCTCGGGGCTTTTCCTGAGGCACTGGAGCAGATGGTGAAAAGGTGTCTCCTTTTAGTGAGGTAGGATGTAAAAATAGGGTCCCCATGCAAAAGCTGCTCCAGCGAGCAAGCTCCACTCACGGTTGGAGGAAAGCAGCAGAAGGCAGATGCCTGCAGTGATGGTGAATTCTCTCCACAGCGATTGCAGCCTCCTTCCCCTCTGAACGCTGAGAGCCCAAGTGGGCTAGGGGCCCTGCCCAATCCCCTTTCCCCAGTCCAGTTCTCCCGGCATCCCTGCCCTACATGAGAAGATCCCAGGTAAAACAGGCCAGCCAGCTGGACTCCACCCCTGTGGCCAGGTGTTTTTGTCTCTCTTAAGTACCTGGCAATCACTCCCCCTCAGCAATGCGTATGGGGAAAAATTCTTTAAGAGAAAAAGAAAATAAAAGGAGAACTCCTAAAACCCCAACAAAACCACATTCTTTCCTCTACACTTTTTTAAATGCAGCTGTTTACCAGACACAGGTAAAGTCTGAGTTTTTGAGGATATTTTATGGAACTAACTTCTACTGCATCTGAGTGTTTCAAACTTACATTCACTTAGTCCACATAAGTAAATTACGTTTTTGCTTAAATGGTGAACTGAAATGAAAGGAAAGCAGTTTTAATAGTCTTGGATGCACAACTGACAGGTGCACTCTTCTGCGCGTTAAGAACTGTTTGGATGGCTGGGCCCAGAGAGGGGTGGTGAATGGTGCCACATCCAGTTGGTGGCCAGTCAGTAGTGGTGTCCTCCAGGGATCAGTGTTGGGCCCAGTCCTGTTTAGTATCTTCACTGATGATCTGGATGAGGGGATTGAGTCCACCATCATCAGATTTGCGTATGACACCAAGCTGGGAGCAAGTGTTGATCTTCTGGAGGATAGAAGGGCTCTGGGAGGGACCTGGACAGGCTGGATTGATGGGCCAAATCCAATGATAGGAGGTTCAATAAGCCCAAGTGCCGTGTCCTGCACTTTGACCACAACAACCCCCTGCAGTGCTACAGGCTGGGGACAGAGTGGCGGGACAGTGGCCAGGCAGAAAGGGACAGTGGCAGACTGAACAAGAGTCAGCAGTGTGGCCACATGGCCAAGAAGGCCAATAGTATCCTGGTCTGTGTTGGGAATAGTGTGGCCAGCAGGACCAGGGAAGTCATTCTTCTCCTGTAGTCGGCACTGGTGAGGCTGCACCTTGAGTGCTGTGCCCAGTCCTGGGCCCCTCATTCTAGGAAGGATGTTGAGGTGCTGGAGCATGTCCAGAGAAGGGTGACACAGCTGGTGAAGAGTCTGGAGCACAAGTCCTGTGAGGAGCAGCTGAGGGAGCTGGCGGTATAGATGTTTATACATGTTTAGCCTGGAGAAAAGGAGGCTCAGGGGAGACCTTATCACTCCACAACTGCCTGAAAGGAGGGTGAAGCCAAGTGGGGGTCTGTCTCTTCTCCCAGGCAACAGCAGGAGGACAAGAGGACACAGCCTTAAGCTGCACCGGGGGGGGTTAGGCTGGACATTAGGAAGAATTTCTTCACAGAAATAGTGATGGGGCATTGGAATGGGCTGCCCAGGGAGGTGGTGTCACCGCCCCTGAAGGTGTTTAAGACTGGATGTGGCACTCAGTGCCATGGTTTAGTTGACAGGGTGGTGTTAGGTCATAGGTTGGACCTCATATTTCTAAAAAGTGAGCTCAAGGACCTTACCAGACATTCATAGAATCAGAGACTCATAACAAGGGCTGGGCTGGAAGGGACCTTAAAGATGATTTTGTTTCAACCCCTCTGCCATGGGCAGGGAACCTTGCACTAGCCCAGGCTGATCAAATCCCTGTCTAACACGGCATTCAACAGGCATGCAGATCAGTGTTTTTGCTACTATTAGGCTATTACTGGTATTATTGCAGCTCACAGAAGTCTGTGAAGGTACCAGAACTCCACAGTTCTACATGCGAACAGAAGATAAAAGTCCAGCTTTCAGCAAAAGGCTATTAACTACACACTACCTCTGGTTCCTCCTTACTCTGATATTTGGAGTTTTGGGGTCAGTCCTATAATGAGTCTTGGAAACCTGCCCTTTCAAACTGCTACCTTGTTATAATATGAAGAGCTTCAGATCTGTGGTCAACATTTCTTTGTGGGTCAAGCATCTCCAAACCCACAACATCCACGTGACTTGATTTGAAAAAGTTGCCCTCCTTAAATCCTTCCCTGCACCTGAAATTACAAAAGGCTGTATCAAGATCAGAGACACAGCACATTTTTGGCCCTACTACTTACACAAACTGTCCCTGAAACTTGATCTAGATTCCTATGTTGTACTGGTTTATTTTTGTTACTGTTTGGGATGTGGGACTTTTTCTTTATGGGTACTGGAAGAGATGGAGAATGATGGTGAACCAGATTAAGACTCCAATAAAAAACACTGACTGCTTTTAACGTGAGTCAGTACTAACCTGGTTCACTTTGCAATTTAGCAGTATTTGCAAAGAGAGATGGAATGAATTTCAAATGAGGGGACAGGATTGCTTACATCAATACAGTATCCCTAATGTCTCTGTGGGTCTCAAAAGACCCACATCTAAGCACCACTTTTTTCTAACATGGGAAATAAAAGGAAAATAGTCTCAATATGAGAGGCTCAAACATAACTTCCAAAATTTAAACAGACTAGTTCTCCAAGACATTATAATATCTTCTGCACTGAAGAAGAAAAGTATTTCACTTGTTCCTTCCTTAGGTATTGCAGAAAACACTGAAACGTTGCCTGGAGAAGTTGTGGATGTCCCATCCCTGGAAACATTCAAGGTCAGGCTGGCCAGGGCTCTGAGCAACCTCATCAGTTTGAAAGATGTCCCTGCTCATTGCAGGGGGGGTTGGACTAGATGGCCTTTAAAGGTTCCTTCCTACCCAAACTATTCCACTGAGAGCAAAAATACAAGGTTGCTGCATTGGGTCATTAGAGAGCAGCTGGAAGAGACCTTGATGAAAAATATTTCTCCCACATAGACCTGTCCATGGCTCTAGTTTGCTGAATTCCACCATCAGTCGTGACTGGGATATAAGATGGGATGAAACATTTCAGTTGCACACATGGTATGTGGCATTTTTCAGATGCCCTTGGGACAGGAACACCTCACAACCATCCTGTGTGGGCAGAATCATGAGACCATTTGCATGATGCAGGTTGTCAGCAGTCATCTGACCAAATCTGGAGTTTTTCAAGGGAGGAAGGCACTGTATCCTTGAAATCAAACTCAAGGTGTTTCTTGCTATGCAAGAACGAAGGTGTTGGGACTGCTCGTGGCAGTCAGTGTTTTACAGCAGGCCAATGCAACGCAGGCCTCATGTATTTCTGAAGATGTCTGAAACATCTAATACGAAAAATTTTATTGTCTTTCCTTTTTACAAACTGCTAAGTTATCAAAATGGAAAGCTAGGAGAGGAAATACGACCTTCCTAGTGAGATGTACCAGCACTCGAGCAACAGCCCGAGATCTAGATGCCGGTACTCGCCTGGTCCCTCTCAGCGTTGCCGGGAGCCCGCCGCCTCCCTCGTCACTTTATTCCGGCAGAGCTCCTCAAAATCCCGGTCTCTNGCCTCAGGCAGGAGGGGGCGACCGGCCCCCGCGGCACCGTGGTGGGCTAGTCGGGGTGGCGGCGCCCAGGCGCCTCTCGCAGCCCTGCACCGGGATGAAGACTGCGGCCCCGTGGGCCTCCCGTGTGCTTGGCGACAGGCCCAGAGCGGCGGCGGGAGCAGACGGGGAGGCTGCGGCTGCCTGTGGCAAGTCCCCAGAGCTGTCCGCGCTGCCCACGTGGGCTGCCGGGACGGGTGTAGAAGTACCTGCGTGCCCGTGTCGGTGGGGGTGCGGGGAAGTGGACGCGGGGTCANGATGCAGGTTGTCAGCAGTCATCTGACCAAATCTGGAGTTTTTCAAGGGAGGAAGGCACTGTATCCTTGAAATCAAACTCAAGGTGTTTCTTGCTATGCAAGAACGAAGGTGTTGGGACTGCTCGTGGCAGTCAGTGTTTTACAGCAGGCCAATGCAACGCAGGCCTCATGTATTTCTGAAGATGTCTGAAACATCTAATACGAAAAATTTTATTGTCTTTCCTTTTTACAAACTGCTAAGTTATCAAAATGGAAAGCTAGGAGAGGAAATACGACCTTCCTAGTGAGATGTACCAGCACTCGAGCAACAGCCCGAGATCTAGATGCCGGTACTCGCCTGGTCCCTCTCAGCGTTGCCGGGAGCCCGCCGCCTCCCTCGTCACTTTATTCCGGCAGAGCTCCTCAAAATCCCGGTCTCTGGGCAGCCCCCCGACTGGCTTCGCCGGCCTTCAGGCCGCCGACTCAGCGCCGCACCGCGCCCACTCCCCTCACCATTTCCAGGCGAGCGGCCCGAGGGCGGCGGCCTCACCCCGCGTGCCCCCCGCCCTTCGCGCTCCACTTCCGGGTTCCTCGCCGCGCCCTCGGGTGCTGACGTCACAGCGCGCGGACCCCGGAAGTGGAGCCAGCAGGGGGCGGGCGGAGCCGCGCGCGGCACTAGGCCCGGAGCGGCCGNGGTGGGGTTGCGGGGAAGTGGCCGCGGTGTCACCGCCCAGGGGCGGCCCCCAGGCTCTGCTGAGCGCTGCTGTGTCTGCTGGCGCTCCACGTGTTGGCACCTTCGCAACTGCTTCCTGATATCACGCGTGTCACATGGACCAGAAATTGGGAATAACAGTTATAATTTTCAATTTTCTGCATAATCGAAGGCGTTTGTTCTTCGGAATGTGTCCTTACAGTCATTGCTGCAGGTTTTGGTGCTGTTAGCTGCTTTTGCAAAACAAGACTTGCCAGTTTTCTCCGCTGCCTAATGCAAACTTCCTGTGCAGTCGTAAATGACAAAAAGTCATTTGAGTGTTATTCTTCTGACTTTATAATATAGCTGGGCTTGAGTGGTAATTTTAATTTCTAAATCTTGCTTTTCTAATTAGATAGGATTGAAATCTTTTTAGACTTAAGTTTGTTGTACTTTGTTCTGGCATCTTAGAAAGCTGCATGAAATGTTTGCTATTTCTGAGTTATCCAAATGTAGGGAAATAATTTTCCAGTTTAAATTGTTACTTTTTCTTGATTTTGGCCTGGCAGGGAGAATACTCAAAATTTGTAATTCTAAGATGGGAGAGGTTGGGCATCTGTAGTTCCTTTACAAAATCCATTCTCTTTGCTTTTTGAGGAGCTGTTGCCTTCCTTTTTCTTCCAGAGATACATACTGAGGCTTTTGAGAGAGAATGAATTCTTTCCTTCCAGATACCTAACTTTTAACTGTGGTGTTACATGAGCCAAACTGCTCAGAACCATGTAAGCCAACTTGTCAAGTCTTCAAAAAATGTGTCTTCCGCTTTACATTATTTTTGCATGGAGTTTATGGCTAAAGTACTGAATGAGCAGGTCACAGACCTTGTTCAGGACATACCATCATGGGCAAAAGAAGTGTCATAAAAGCAATACCAATTACAAAGCTAGCTGGATACCTTTGATCTTAATGGAGCACTGATTTGGTGACTCTGAAGAGTGGGATATTAACAATATTTGCCTTGAAAGAAGAATAAATACCACTAATACAGCAGAAATGTGGTGTTCTTTTAGTAACCCTTAGTATTTTCTTGGAATCTTTAAGGAGGCTTGGGGTGAAAGAGGGTGGCACTGTGTTCTGTTAAGAATGGCAGAGCAGCCTTATGATAGCATCCTGGTTAAAGAAAGCCTGCAGGTTGTTAAAATTAGGTGTTTTGTAATTATGTAGGGAAAGATAAAAAAGCTCTCGTCTAGAGGAAACTGAAATCTTAACAATTGAAGATACTCAGCAGCTTGGGATGTGTCACGGAGTGCAATCAATGTGAGAATGCAGAAAACATGTCTTTATATGCTCCTCTGGGTTTTGAATTGAGGATATCCGCTGTTCTTAATGTTTCAGATATTATTTCACTTTCTTTAAAAATAAAAAAAGATTCTTTGCTGACAAGAGTATTGGTCTTCACAGGGTAGCTCCAGATAGGAGCCCTGGTTCATGGCTGTTGCTGAAGTTGCTGCCAGTACTTATTGCCTTCACGTCAGCTGGAGGTCTGATGTGCCTGCCACCGCTGGTGTTAGCCTAGGCACTCCCCAGCCCACCTCTGTCAGAACACGGTGGGTTAAGACAGATGTAATATTTATTGTGTTTAAGCTGACCTGACTCTTTTTGTCCGCAGTAGGTTAGCAGGTGTGGGTAGGTGTAGGAATAAGATGAAAACTTCCAGCAGGCCAGCAGTACTGAGCAGCTGGAGGCAGACAAGGGCATCATCATTTCATACACATAGCACACGCTCAGACTGTTCTCTGCGTTAGTGAAATACCATTAATTATTGGAGTTTTCCCACCAGTGCCTGGATTTTGTCTGTCTTCTTGAGATTGCCTTTTCAGTGATTGTAGCCAATTATGACTATATTTAAATCTGCAAGTTGACTTGACCATGGTCTTTACTGAATTGCCTTTTATGTACTGGTTAGCAAATGTTTGGGAGAGCTTCTCCTTGTAATTACTCAGTGGGGATTTATCTCTTAGAATCTCTTCTTTTAAGTTCACAACCTTATTTTTCTTTCCCTTGAAGACTCGGCACTGACTCTGGAGGTTTTGCCCATTCCAGGCTCTATAGAAAAAGTTCTGAATACAACTCTATTGCTGGTACTTTGAATCTGACCCACTGTTCCTTTGGGGAACAATGTGCTGTCGTGACTGAGGAGTTTTTTAGATTTTCAATAGATTACTGGAATTCTTTGAAGTAAAGCATACATACAGAGAATGAATAGATATCTTTTTAAAATTTTTTTTCCACAAGCTTACTGAAACGAATTGGTTAACAATGGACATGAAAACATCCTCTTATGAAATTTAATACTGCTCTGTGAATTTGTTTGGTGCCTTAGAAGGATATTTTTTTCTCTTTATAAGTGTCATTATACATGTATCTACTTAGCCTGTAGATCAGTTTCACAGATTTGTACTAAGTGGAATTCCCAGAGTACAATTTAATGGGTTTAAATTTGTTATTTTTCATGATTATTTTTCAGCATTTTGTGTGCTGTGTGGACTTAGAGAACTTAATATTTAACTTCTAACAGCATTCCTTCCACTTTTTTGTCATGTGGCTGAGTTTGATTGAAAGGTGAAAAGATAACGTTCACTTTTAGGTAATCCTTGCCTTTTTGCTCAGCTCATCATCAGTTACTTATTAGTACATTAGTTGTGGTAATGACTTTTGTTTTATGGCTGACAGCTTCTATGAATTAGATTGGGACCAAAAGTTATTTATGTCCAACTGCAGATCCACTCTATTGAAAAAAGTGCCCAGGGTGCAGTTTCACAGCCTGTTCACATTAGATCCCTGTTGGTGGAATGGGCAGCACTCCCCTCTGCTTCCTGCTCCATCGCTCCAACCCATGTGGAATATCAGCTGTCTGCATAGTGAGCCAGGTAAAGAAGCTGATGCAGGTGATACAGAACTAGAGATATGAAATGCTTCTTTCTCATTGCATCAACTTGGTCACTGGCATGAGTGCCATCATAAGTAGTAGTGCTAGGACACAGGGCAGCAACTTTAAACTGAAATAGGTCAAGTTAAATTAGGTACTAGAAAGAAATTTTTACAATGAGGATGCTAAGACGTGAGAGCAGGTTGTCCAGAGATGCTGTGCGTGCCCTATCCTGGGAAGTGGAAGGTCAGGCAGGTGTTTTGGGCAGACTGGTGTTGTGAAAGATGGTGCTGCCCATGGCGAGTCATTGGACTAGATAAGCTACAAGGTCTCTCAAAACCCAAATGCTTCTGTGAGTCTATAAGAAATTATGTAGGACTGGAGTGGAGAATCTAGAAGTAGGAGCGGGGCTGAAAGTGTATCGTAGGGACTTCAGCAAATCATGGATCTGCCGCCTGAGTCACCTTGTACTTTAATTGGCTGATGAAAGCCTCTCAACCAGTTTTCTGAGCAATCTGTTTCATGAGTTAGTAACATTAGTAACAAACGATACTGCTGGTGGCCTGCTCTGTGGTCTAGTGAAGTCTTTGTGTAACTGCTTTTATTCCTGTTACGTTCTCCTGAACAGTCTTAACCTCCATCTGGATGGAACCTCTCTGCTACTGCAGTTTGTATTCTGTTGAGTGAGTGTGTATCCAAAGAGGAAAGATGAACCATGTAAGACTTTATGAGGCTAATTTTAGGTGTTTCTGTATTCTTCTAGGTTACTATTGGCCAGCAGAAATTAAGGAGACCAGTCTAAGCTTGCTAAGCTTGCTATATGGACATTTGATTATTATAGGTATTGATTTCTAATACTTAGGTGGGATAAGTATTGTCTTAGCAACCACACTATTAGCTGAATCAATATGTTTATTATGGTGGTTAATTTAAGGAACTCTTCTGTCAGCAAACAGAGTTTATTCTGTGTCGTGGTTTAACCCCAGTGGACAGCTAAGTACCGTCAGCTGGTTGGTCACTCCCTTCCCCTTTCCATCTGCCCCAGTGGAATAGGGGGTGAATTAAGAAAAAAGTGTACAACTTGTGGATTGAGCTAAAAGCAGTATAATAATTGAAAGAACACAAAATACAATACTACTCATGATAATAATAATTGTAATGAAGAGGAGAGAGAGAGGGAGATAAAACTCAAGACTGACAAGTAACGTGCAGTACAGTTGCTTGCCACCTGCTGACTAATACCTAGCCCATCCCTCAAGGGCCATCATCCCCTCCTCTGGATAGCTTCCCCTGTTTATATACTGAACATGATGTTCTGTGGAATGTCACTTTGCCAAGTTTCTGTCACCTGTCCTGGCCATGCTCCCTCTCAGCTTTTTGTGCAGCTCCTCACTAGCAGACCATGAGACACAGAGAAGTCCTGGACTTGGAATAAGCACTACTTAACAGTAGCCAAACCATCCAACATTATTCTCATCCTGAATCCAAAACACAGCTACACTAATTCTAACCCAAAAATTCTAAGCCAAAGCCAGGACACTCAGGCAGGCAGATAAAAGAATTTTTTTATTGCATGTCTAGAAAGAGAGATGATGATTAAAATAAGAATTAGCTGTACACATTGTCAATTGTACTGCAAGTTGGCCAGTTCCAGTGTTGACTGGAAGCAGGTCCATACCTGAAGCACCAGTAATGTTAGTGCTTATGTTTCTTGATGCTTGTGCATTTAAAGTCAGGCCCATCATACTATATTTTTCCAGTTTCTGCTTTTTTTAGTGTTGGTAATTATCAGTTGGTCATAAGGAATTTTGCTATAAATTTCAAGTCAAAGTTTAAGCTAATTTTTTTTTTTGAGGGGGACGTACTGAAAATGTTTTTGATTGTGTTGAAAATATTCTTGGTTACTCTTAAGTACCGCTAAGCAACTCCAAGATGTAGATAAAAAGTATGAAATTTAATAGGAAGATAGCTTTGGAAATTGGGAGCTATTTCCCAAGGTAGCTAGTCTGGATTTGTATGAATTACAAGCTTCATAAAGTTGTCATTTTCAACTTGTGTTAAATCTTTAAGGTACTTAATTTGAATTCTCTGGACATTTCAGCTGCAATGTGCATATTCTGCTGACCAATTGAGCTTTCTTCACTGTATCAGCTTTATGCTGTGTCTATAGTGAAAGCTCCTGGTGGGACATGGCAAGAAGTGTGTTCTCTGGTTTCTGGTCATCCCTTGACTGTGGTATATTTTCTCTTAGGAACAGGCGTAGTGGACCCCTCATTGTTTTGTTTTAGGTGCATGAAGAGAGGTGGTTTATTGTACTTTGGAGCTCTTTTATACTTCTGTGTCTTGGTTTTTGAGTAATAACTGCGTGTTTGAGAATATGGCCAAGGTAATTCTGATTCATCACGTTGTCAGAGTGCCAGGTACTCTCCAGGTTGTCTTCAATGCTGTGTTGAAGACCAAACCTAACAAATGTCGTGCTTATAGTTTCTTTTGAAGTTCTGCAAGCCGGGCTTTATAAAGCCTTGAAATGCGCATTTGAGTGGCCGTCATGTTTTAGCACACAGTGCATGCAAATCTAAGTTTCCTTGTTCAACTTAAGAAGATGGTAAACCATGTTCTTGTTTTTTAGGCACAATGTGTAGCAAATTTTGAAAACATCTTTTTTTTTTTTCCTAACAAATGGGCGTCTCACTGCTCTTGCAGAACATGTGTGTTACTAAACCCACCTCGAGAAGGAAAATGTTAAGTGGGCTAGATTTAAATAAATACAGGCACCACAGTCAAAAGGAAGACTGAAGGTATTTCAAAGAAGAAATTTGTTAACAGGAAGCCTTGGTAGTGAAAGAACCATTATATAAAAGCATTATCAAAATTTGGTGAAATGAGGGATAAATAAGTGGGCTCATGCACACAGTCTGTATGTCTTGAATAATGACCATTGAATTGAAAGAATATCTTCCCACTGAAGCATACAATTCAATCTTGTGAAATAAAATCTGAATGAAAGAGAATTGTGTATCTGTATGTTGGTATCTCCCATGCTGCAGGAGTGTGTTAACATAGTCTACCTGCAAGCCAAGGAGAAATATCTCAGAACAAGCACAGCCATCACAATCAAAGCTACTGTTAATGCAAACTTGCATTCAATACATGCTAATCTGTAAGTCAAAAATTGGTGAAGGTTTCATGATACTTTATTTTAAATGTTTGCATTTTCAAATAGCACAGTTTGAATTTTGGAAACTATTTCCTACCACAGTGATCACTTCTTGACTCCTTCTTTTGCTTTCTCTATTTCTTTCTTGGCCATGTTGGCAAATCAGGCTAAAAAAGTTTTCAGGCAGCAGCTATATCCCTGTTCTGTCACCTCAGTTGCACCAGGTAATGAACTAAACCTGAAAATTAATAAATTAAAAGTATACTCTTAAAATGGAGCGGGGGAGGGAAAAGAAAGAAAGAAAGGAAGGTAGTTTTAACTCAGATCAAGTCCCTATTTTGGTTTAACTCAGATGTAATTCCCTGAACTGGTTCTCTGTGCATTGCTACAAACAGTTCTGTCAGCTGAGGGGATAGCATGGGTAGGGGGTGGGACTACTAAAGTCGTTTTGCAAAGATGTGTTTGTGAATATGTCTTTTGAGTCTAAGACCTGGGGGCAGGAAGGGTCTTTGTTCTGTATTTGCTCTCTGTGTAACAGTGGGGTACTTGTTATCTGCCTGGATGAAGTTGAACATAGCATTCCCTTGGCTTGGATTTAACATTTCTCAGTATAAGAAATTGTCCTCAATTTTTAGAAACTTTGAGTGTGTTCTGATAATAGCAGCATGAAGGCTCCAGGTTATTTCACTCTGTGTTATGTCCACTGTGATAATGAAACTTTTATTTCCATCAAGAAGCAATACGTGCTTAACCACCTTGCTGTGTGAGATTTTGTATCTGTAGCAAACCCCAGCTAGTATCCTGACTTGTACTTTCTTTATTAAGACATGATTTTTTATTGTCAGTGACTCAGAAACAGACAGTGACATTTTTGGCACACAGTACCATTTGTTCTCTGTTGTTGCTCTTTCTAAATAGGTTATGTCTCTTGAATTGTAGCATTACATTCATGTGAATCATCCCATCAACTTCACTAACATCAAATAAGTTGCAAGTACATTTCTGCAGGAGAGCTCTAAGTTCTTGTTCATTATCTTTCCAACATAATCCTCCAGGCAATTAAAGATTTTTTTTTTTTAAATTTTTGTCTTTTCATTCTTTGTTCTGTTAGTTCTATTATCCTTGTCTTTCTTTCTGGTGAGTATTTAAGTAGTCATAAAAATTAGGATAACTCCCTAAAGAATAACTGTGAGAGGACTACATAAAAAAACCCAGAAGCTTGAATTTTTGCCTATGTGAGGTAGTTGGTTGAAGGAAGAATGAAGGAATAGAAATATGCTGAGATGGGAAGTCCAGTTCCTTAAGGATGTCAACCCACACTTGCAGTTTCTTGAGATGAAAGATAAAACTATTACCTGGTTTGTTTCAGACACTGAATTTTTCAAAGGTAGTAGTGTGTTCATTTTGAGAAGCTCTGATTTTGCCTTCCCAATAATGTCCAGAGGCAACATTTTTAAGAACATTGTTTAGAAAATTCCAGAGAAGCGTGATCTTTAGAGATTGCTGCTAACAGGAATATAGAAAAGCTTTATTTCTGTGGGAATATTGAACTATCTAGCTTTCTAGAAAAGGAGCATGGTGTAGATAACATAGTATTTTTTCTTTGGTTGCTTCTAAATTGCATTTATGTTTAACAGTATAGGGCAGCAGATAAATTTTAATGTTTTACTTTATGGGAGATGATGGTAGATATACCTCCCCCAAAATATTTACTGTGGGGGTGGTCAGACGTGGGAGTGGGGCCCAGAGAAATTGTGGAATCACCATTGTTGCACATCTTCAAAACTTTTCAAGTGCCTAAGCAGCACATTCTGGTAAACACCTCTCAGTTGACCTCCAAAGGTATATATAGATCTATACAAGTTATACCTTACCATATACACGGTGCTGTGTTGCGATGCCTCAGTGTTTTGGATGAGAAAGAAGATCCTTGGTAAGATCTACTGTTGTGTCAGGTATCAACCTCAGTATCAGTGTGTAAGAATCTCCAGCTGTTCTACCTGTACAAGACATGCTGTGCTCTCCTTGTTGTTTGGGCATGCCTGCCAGCACCACAGAACTGACTCTACTTGTTCCGCCACAGGACTGTGGTGAGGATGTCCAGTGTTAGTGGACAACAGGGAGAGTGGTCTGAGGAAAGCTCTCAATTGGCTTTGTCATTCCTATACTCGTTCTGTAATGGCTGGATGAATGAAACCAGGGGACTGCAGCAGTGTGGACAAAGGGAGCTTGGGAAGAAGGAGTTGAGTTGGCAATGTCTCTGTGAAATCTCTTGAAAAGACAAATGAAAGCTTGGGGAGGGAATGGAATGGCATTAGAAGCTCTCAGGATAGAATGTGAGGCCAAGTAAAACAGGGAGCTTGTAAGAGAAATAGGACGATTGAAAGGCACTTTATGGGAGAGGAGGAGTTGGGGTTGGGAGAAACATGAGAGTTGTACTTAAAACTCAAGAGGAAGGTTAGACAAAATACTGAGTTGCTCCTTATTAAGTGAGCACCTTCCTTCAATGGATTAACAAAGGCAGAAGTGCAGTGGAAAAAAATTAGATATGATTATGCCTTCTATGTTGGGTTTGTGTGGCAAGGTTTTAGTAGCAGGGGTCTGCAGGTCTCCAAGATGGACCTGCTGCTGGTCAAGGCTGTACCCCTGCAACCCATGGAGGTTCACAGTGGGGCAGAGTGGTGCCTAAAAGGAGCTTGCCAAGACTGTGCTGGACAGAAACTTAAATACAGATGACACTGCCTTAGAGAAGTAGTTGCGAGTAGCGGTCTCTTCTTTCCTCTTTATTTTTTTTTTTCCACATTGTTTTTTGTATGAGACTGGACTTCAGTGCAGAAGTGCTGAACATTTTTTATGCAGGCAGTCTTAATTTTGGTATTCCCTGGTACTTGTAGACTTGGCATTATTTTGGTAGTGTGTCTTTCGGTAAGGAAGGCACAAATACTAAGCCTATGCTATCATCTGTGGAAACATTATATTATATAAGATTTTATTCATCTGCAGAGTGATTTTAACCAGGTTGAAGATGTTTTAGTACACTTAGAATTTTGAGTGGTTGCCAGTAGAATGAATAATATCACATATCGTCAGCCTTCACTAATTTGTCATGGCTGTGGCCCTGATGGTTTTGACATTTTCATGATGAGAAATTTTGGCTTTTTTATGCATATTAACTCAGAATCAGAAAGGAATACCCGAGAACACAAAACTGAGACCCCTGAGACCATGAGCTCTTAATTCTTGCTCAACCAGACACTGCTCATAGTTATTCTCACATCCCTTGTTATGGTCATTGCTGGTCATTGCTGCTGTGGGAGGTAACTAACTTGTAAATGGAGGTGCGCGCGCACACACACTCTCTCTCTCCCTCTTTCTGTATATTCATTTGGTGTGCACTTTTGCATTTTCTTATCTTCACAGAGTAGAGGTAGAGTTGTTGACATTGGCAGAGACCTCTGGAAACAGTCTAGTCCAATCCCAGTGCTCAGAGAAGGACTAGCTAGAGCTGATTACTTGTGGCAGTGTTCAGTAAGTTTTGAGTATTTCCAAGGACAGAGATTCTGTAACCTGTTGTTCCAATCCACTCTAATCACAGAGGAGCAACATGAGCTCTCTGTGCATTACGAATAGAATCCTAAAGGTTTGAATATTCCTTGAAACAAGATTAGAACCAAATGAGGTTAAGTGTTGATACCGAAAAATTTGTATATTTTATTTAACAGTAGAAGAGGCAAAGAGAAAGAAAGAAATAGAAGAAGAGATGGGGGGTGGGGGGACAGGAAGAGTGACAGACACACATGAAGTAGAAACATATCACCCCTCTGTGGATCTTGACCATGTCTTGTTGTTCTTCTGGCCTTCTAGGTGGTCAGGGTCCCCTGCCAAAAAAGCGTAGAAACCAATGGATTAATAAAGGTTTGGGCCAGGTCGGAATGCCCAGATACCTCCTCTGAGGGGGCAAGTTTGACACTGTCCTTTGCAAGACTGTGGATCATTTGTATAATTTTGCATCAAGTGCCGTGCTCTGGTGCAGGGTCTAGGGAACTGTTCAGGGGGCCTTTAATGGACCATGACACTCCCTCAGCTGCGCCTCACATGAATGTCCTGTAGATGTGGCTTTCCTGGCTGAACCAGTTTGAGTAACAGAGAATGGGTGTTTGTTGCCTCTGACCAGAGGCTTTTCACCATGCACCTGAAACCCTCGTCCTTCCCTCTCTGGTGGAGTGGGGGGTGTCTGTACAGACCTGGTCTCAGTAGATAAGACAGCTGCTGGGCTTTGTCCTGCTGTGGAAGTACTTTTCTCCCCCAGCCCAGACCTGAAAATAGTGTCATTTTTATCTTACAGTAACTTACAGTCCAGGGCCTCAACCCCAGGGGGCCCATTCAGGGTGCAGTGGTCTTCAGTGCAGCTTTGTTGATGCAGCTTCGCCACACAGTTTTAATGGACAAAAATCCTTCATAAAAATGTTTGAGCCATAAACTATAATGTTTCAGCCTCTGACACTTGTCTGGGTGCCTGCTCCAGTGTTTGAGCCCCATTAGGGTAAGGAAGTTTTTCCTTATGTTTAAATGTCCAGTTTGTGCCCGTTGTATATTGCCTTCTCACTGGACAAGAACAGGAAGACTGGCTCAGTGGTCTTTTGTCCCCTCTAGCATTTAATAGATCTTGATTAGACTCCTACCGGAGTGTCTGGAACATTCACAGCATTCCAGATGTGTTTCAGCAATGCTGAGTGGAGGAAAAGGATCATGTCCCTTAACTTACAGGCAATGCTTTTCCTAAAGCAGAATGTCATTGAAAGGATTTTCGCTGCTTTGTTTCTTTAGGTCTCATTTTAAACTATTGGGAAACATTATATATAGTCTAGATACATAGTCTAAAAATATTTCCTACTTTTTTCTAAATTTCAAATTTTTCCCTTTCCAGGCTGTATTAGCTTGAAATGATAATATGTTTTGTGAAGTTTCAGAGACAGTAACAGAAAAGGTGTATTCATTGGAGGGGAGAAATTTGCTTCACCTGATTCTTGCAAGACTGAGGAATATTTTAAAGCTGAGTAATCTTTACTTATCAACGTAAATTGGCAGTTGCTTTCCATTTAGTTTGTACCTTATGCTTGTGGTAGTTAAACATCTGGCTAGTTAAGATGTATTTTATAAGAAATACAAAAGTACTATGTCTATGCTATACTGGACTTGGTTTTAAAGCACTTGAATCTTAAGTTCAAATAATTCTCCATTCTGCTTACGTTTTGGGGTTTTGTTAGTTTTAATTGTCTTCAGGGACAATGTTCTGTCTCCTGTCCCTTTCCCCATTTTTTTTTTCATCTTCATCAGATTTTTTGATCCACCTTCCAAATTTGTACAAAGTCTGCTAAATTTCATGTACATCAAGGAAGCATGTATTTTGTCTAGCATTGCTGATCTTTTATTCACAAGATTTGGGGTTTTGTTGCTGTTTGGTGTAGGGCTTCTTTTTGGTCAAATGATTTTCTATCTGCTTTCCCCCTTCTTTTATACAGTAGAATTTAATAACAAAGTATGGTGAGTCTGAAAGTTTCGGTTTATCTTTTTTTTTCCTTTTTCCTCCTTCTCCAGCACAAGGAATTTTGGACAAACCATTTTTGCTTCTTTGGACTATGTCACATTTTTAAGCTGTTGTAACTGAAATGTTTCTTCTGCTTTCATTTTGAAGTAGGTTAAAAACGTAAAATATTGGAGGGCTAGCTACATTGTGGTGTGGATGCTTGCAGCATTTCTTTTGCTTGCTGTAGCTGTTCTTGGTAGTTGATTTAGTACTTTTCTTTGAAGATTCATTTTGTCCTGTGTGTATACTGCTAATGTGACTGTATAATACTCGGTACAGCATTCATTTAATTACAGAGGAAAAGAATTCTTGTTTACACAATGATACTTTAAAGGTAATGCTATTTCAGCACATATTTGGAAAATTGTCAGTTGTTTGAGAAAATGTTTGTATCGCCTGTAACATGCCTTTCAGGAGTCTGTTGTGCTCAGTGGAGCTGACGCTGGTTTGTATTTTTCCCATTCAGCACACTGTTAATGTATCTCTGCTTTTCTTGTATTAATTTTTGTCTTGGGAATCAATATGATCAGCTGCTGTAGAGGTTGATGTAAAGAATTTTAACATAGACAGTCCTTAGTAAACATGTATATTGTTCATGACTTTTTCGGGTTAGACATTATGCGTCTGATTGTAAGATGACATGGAGGTAAAATAACTTTAATGGATTGTGTGCCCTTTTCCTGTAATTATAGTTTATCTATAAGCACTGTTGTAGCTGTTACATTTTTTAGCTATCACACTATTCAAATCACTAAGTTGTGTTTAACAGCAATCAATGGGCATTTTAAAAATTGAATAGAACAGAGAAACTGGAAAAAAATTACTTTGGGTTAGAATCAAAATTTCACAGAACGAAACTCTGTTAAGTTTGTTTAGTTTACCAGAAGAAAGAGATACAACTTGGCTATGGTGTCTAATCGTGTAAGGGGAAAACAGAGACAAAACTTAACATACAAGGTGTAGCAATAATTAGTGACTGAAGCCTGAAGCCAAAGTAATTCAAACTGGAAATAAAGTACAAAGGACAATGACTAGCCTTTCAGACATCACAGCAAGTGATGGATTCTTTAGCTCTTAATAACTTGAATTTTGCCGTGGATGCCTTGTAGTTCTTACAGTAACACAAGTTACTAGTCTTACAGACTGGTACCTGCAGAAAATAAAAGGCCTCTGTTTAAGGGGACATGGTTGATTTTGAGAGACTGTCTGGCCTGAAACTCTGAACCTTCCAAGAAAAAAATCAGGTATTTATAGTGATTTTTTTTTGGTCGAACTAGGTTGCATCTCCCTGTGTCCTTCTCCTCCTGTTTTTTTATGTACCTTTGAGTTTGGCATTACTTGGTTGATATCTGCTTAATCACACATGCTGTACCTACAAAAATTTAATACCGTTTTTCACCTTAGTAGGAATTCCTTCAAACTGGTAGGAAATGCAGTGCTTTCAACAAAATGGACAAAGAATTTTACAACATTGGTTTAGAATGATTGAAGTTTCTTTAGCCCATGTCTTTGAGTGGTTACTGCTATGACAGAGTGTTTAGGCTTGAGGCTAACCCAGTCCTACAGATACATCTATTCAGACTCATTGAAGTAGTTCATCAAACAAGTAGAATTTAATTTTTTCAAGGACTTCGCTTTATATCATGGCAAGTAAAAGCTATGAGTATGTATGGCAAAAGGATCAAGAATAAAAAGAGAGCACTTGTTCCACATTTTTTCCTTCTAGCTTTCAAATCAAAGGTGCAAATGAAATGGCCAGATTCATTGTCATAATTATCATCTGTATTTGTGGATACCAGTAATCCATCATGTAGAATGGAAGACTAGGGCAGGAGGAACTGCATAGTTTAACAAAGATATGTGTAAAGTCATGCAGTGACAATGGTATAATTCCCAAACAGCAGGCAGACTGTAGTATGACTGGCTGGGATGTTTTGCTTAATAGGAGCTGGGGCTGCTGCTGAATGGCAAGCTGAACAATGTGCCCTTGTGGCAATGAGGTCAAACTGATTCTCTTGTATTGGTAAGAGATGTGCTAGGGTGCTGTGTCTGGTTTGTCCCCTGATTTCAATAGAGATACTGATGAAAAATTGGAGAAGGTCCAGCAGATGGCCACCAGGATGATTTGTATGTTAGAAGGATGATAAGTATGTTGGAGAACTCAACATTTGGAGAAAAGTTCAAGGAGATTGTTAAGGTTGGAAAAGACATCTTCGAGTTCAGCTGTTAACCCGGCCTTGCCAAGTCCCCCCAAAAATGATGTTCCTAAATGCCACATCCACACATCTTGTAAATCTCTCCAGTGATGGTGATTCTACCACTACCCCTAGCAGCCTGTACCAGTGCTTGACAACCCTTTCAGAGAAGAAATTTTTCAAATATCTGGTCTAAACCTCCCTTTGTGCATCTTGAGGCCATTTTCTCTTGTTATTTTTGAGAAAAGACCAATCCCCACTTTGTTGTAGAGAGCAGAAGTTCCCCCCGAGCCTTCTTTTCTCCAGGCTAAACACCCGCTGCTCCCTCAGCCAATGCTCATAATACTTGTGCTCCAGACCCTTCACCAGCTTCATTCCGTTTCTGTGGACATGTTCCAGCACCTCAGTGAAGAGATGGCTTGGAGAGGTTTCAGCAGTCATCCAGTACATAGAAGATAGTTGTGAAGGAGAAGTTGTTTTCTGCTCAGAAGAAAGAGTGAGAGCAGAAAATTCATCTCAGTATAGGAAAAAGGATATCTGTTAGAAATAACTAAACACTGGGGTAAGTTTCTGAAAAGCTTGGTGAAATCTCCCTCACTGGAAATATTTGAGGCTCATCTTGGCAGCACCATAGCTTACCTGATCTAAGGCCCTGTTAAAACCTAGTGAAATAAGATCCAAGAGAAGGTTGGAGACCAGATAATTTCACTAGATCTTTTCCAGCTTGGACTACTCTTATGGTGCTGTGGCTACAGCTCTTTGTCAGTCTTGGCTCTGGGCAGAGATAGCAAGGTTGTAGATTAGGCAGTAGCAAACTGTGTAAAGAGGTGTGATTAAAATTACTGACAGGGACTTCATGGAATATTTTTTATATAAATATTGGATTTTCAGTTTTTAAAGCTGAACCAATAAAGAAAGTAAAATTTACTTGCATTGCTTTTTTATTTTTGTTCTTTTTATTGTTGCATGAAAGAAAAGATTTACTGATGTGGAAAAAAAATTAAAAGTGCAAGTTTGATGCAGTCAGAATTAAAATATCAAGTTTATTTAAATATTGAGCTAAAAGGAATAATGCATTTATATTATTCACATTATATATAATATTTGTTTAGATGTATATTGTAGTGCTGCTTTATGATAATACAGCAGAAGCAAACCTGTGGATTGCAGGTGTTTCACAGGGCTATTTGCTGTGCTTGCCAGATAGTTGAAATTAATCAGTACTTGATTCAGCTGGTCGTATAACACATGCTGCCTCTCAGACAGAGGGCAGAGCAGAGACAGTTAAGATACTGTATTCCAAACCTTGGGGAAATTATAACCATTGAAGAAGCAAGTGTTCTACAGGAAGAAAAGCTGTGGGAAGAGCTGTAAGGCAGATCTCTTGAGGCAGACATTTCCACAAATAAGAGGTATGTACACTATGGAAATTTCGGCTTTTTAGTCAAATTCTGAAATAAGGTAACCTGACGATGAACTGATGTCTTCAGTAGCCCTGCATGCTCTTTTCAGTTGTGTGTGATTTGATTCTGCTTAGCATCCATCTGTTTTGTGTATTTTTGTGTCATCTGTGGTATTTGCATTAGATGCAGAGTAGTCAATTGAGGTGGTGATATATATCTACATGTGCACATTCAGGAAGATGTTGGAGGAAATAGGTGAGTTGTAGAAAACTGAATGCACCTCTTACCTTTCTTTAGTCTCCTTTAGTGCACCTACTCAGCACAGGGTCTGGAGTAGAATCAGAAATACCTTGCTGTTTATAAGGATCTGGGCTACAGACCTGGATTCACTGCATTTCCATCTGATTTGTATGTGTTCTTTTCAGAAGTCTTCAGTTAATGGCAGACAGTCCTTCATAAAGTCATGCTGTTACTAAAGAGCAAAGGAGGAGAGGGGGAAAAAGGGATTTTAAAGCACTAGACACATAGGCATACGTCTAGGGTTTTTTAGCAGCTTTTGATGGTAGCCTAAGCAGAAACCATTTCCCTAGAGTTGGCCAGTTTCTCACTCTTTCTTCTGTGGCACTCTGGAAAATTACTTTGGTGTCTCTCATAAGAGAAGACTCTATTAATAGTCTTCGAGTTTTTCTCTATTCAGAGGCATTTTTCTCTGCCAGCTGACTCATGGGACTGCTTGAGAGAAGATGATGTTAAAAAAAAAAAATTCTGGTGTTGTCCTGTAACTGCTTAGTATGTGCACAGATGAGGCTATTGAGAATCAGTCTTCTCCACTCCATCTTTCAAGNGAAATTATAACCATTGAAGAAGCAAGTGTTCTACAGGAAGAAAAGCTGTGGGAAGAGCTGTAAGGCAGATCTCTTGAGGCAGACATTTCCACAAATAAGAGGTATGTACACTATGGAAATTTCGGCTTTTTAGTCAAATTCTGAAATAAGGTAACCTGACGATGAACTGATGTCTTCAGTAGCCCTGCATGCTCTTTTCAGTTGTGTGTGATTTGATTCTGCTTACCATCCATCTGTTTTGTGTATTTTTGTGTCATCTGTGGTATTTGCATTAGATGCAGAGTAGTCAATTGAGGTGGTGATATATATCTACATGTGCACATTCAGGAAGATGTTGGAGGAAATAGGTGAGTTGTAGAAAACTGAATGCACCTCTTACCTTTCTTTAGTCTCCTTTAGTGCACCTACTCAGCACAGGGTCTGGAGTAGAATCAGAAATACCTTGCTGTTTATAAGGATCTGGGCTACAGACCTGGATTCACTGCATTTCCATCTGATTTGTATGTGTTCTTTTCAGAAGTCTTCAGTTAATGGCAGACAGTCCTTCATAAAGTCAT
Organism: Aleadryas rufinucha; assembly: GCA_013397815.1. Classification (NCBI taxonomy): domain Eukaryota; kingdom Metazoa; phylum Chordata; class Aves; order Passeriformes; genus Aleadryas; species Aleadryas rufinucha. The sequence continues at coordinate 98,617 of VZTH01003436.1, read as the reverse complement.
GCTGTTACTAAAGAGCAAAGGAGGAGAGGGGGAAAAAGGGATTTTAAAGCACTAGACACATAGGCATACGTCTAGGGTTTTTTAGCAGCTTTTGATGGTAGCCTAAGCAGAAACCATTTCCCTAGAGTTGGCCAGTTTCTCACTCTTTCTTCTGTGGCACTCTGGAAAATTACTTTGGTGTCTCTCATAAGAGAAGACTCTATTAATAGTCTTCGAGTTTTTCTCTATTCAGAGGCATTTTTCTCTGCCAGCTGACTCATGGGACTGCTTGAGAGAAGATGATGTTAAAAAAAAAAAATTCTGGTGTTGTCCTGTAACTGCTTAGTATGTGCACAGATGAGGCTATTGAGAATCAGTCTTCTCCACTCCATCTTTCAAGTCAAAATCCCATTAAAACCAACAGTGCAAAGTACTAGCATCTTAATCTCATCCAAACAAGTTTTTTTGTAAACTATCACAGCTATGTTACAAAGTAATGTCCTACCACGTCCTCATAAATCCTTGTACTGTACACTTCTTGGAAAATCTGATTCTGTAAATAAAGAGCATTTCACAGAACTGTTTTCTGAATAATTTTATTGCCTCAGTATTTTTTTTCTGTCCTCATCAACTGAGATACAGGTCCATGAAGTAATGGAAAGTAAATCATCCACTAATTAGAGCAGTATTACGTGTTACATGGGCTTTTCCTGATGCTTCAATGGCGGGGTGTTAGTTCTCCATAAACATTAATTCCTTGGATTTTCCCTAGCATCTGCTGTTTGTGAAGGATTCTCTCCGACCGTTTAGAGGAAGGTGATGGTGAAGGCAACTTGAAATGAATGTCCTGGTCATCAGTACATTCATCTCGGGTGCTGAGATTGGGAAAACTAAAGAAGGTTCTTGGAAGTTCATAAAGCAGGAATCCAGTCATCCATAGTTCTGAGCATTGAAGAAAATCAGGCAGGCTGAATGCCTAGAAAATGAGAAATACACAGAAAGAGGTTATCTGCAAACATTTTATTTTTCAGGTGTTGAGTAGTAGTGACCTGAAAAGTCCTTCTCTGAACAGAATTCCCTGGGCAGCATTCTCCTGCCTTCACTGCAGGATCACTTTTTCTGTCCCCAGTTGATGGCCTGATTCATTAGGTAACTATCTGTCTACCTCAACAGAAGTAGGGTCCTGTACTCCTTGATGCCTTGGGTTTTAGCTTTTATATTTTTCCAATTCTGTATTGCTTACTGTAAAACTCTTAAGTGTTTAATAGCCTACTAGCTGCTGTTCCCTCATGCTAAGATAGACATGACAAGGACACCCAGACTGTCCTGGGCCCAGAACTGTGTAAACCAACATCTTGGGGAGGAGGCGGGGGGCGGG
>VZTH01003436.1:0-97194 GCA_013397815.1 Aleadryas rufinucha | reverse complement strand
CGGGGTGGTGGGGTGGTGAGCTTAGAGAAATTACATCATTAGCTGAAGTTTTAATTGGTGAATTTATGCTGATATGCAAATGGACCAAACCTATAAAAGTGTGAAGAACTCGTGACTTGTCGTCCATCTTGGGGTCCATTTTGTCAGTAGCATCTGGTCTCCCCATCGTGTACCTTTGAAGGCCTTTCAAATAAATATTACCTTTATTCCCTTATTCCTGTTTAATCTGTTTCCAGGTAGCCACTTCAGGCATCATCCTAGTTATTGATATTTTGTGTATTTAAGGAAGTATTGTGTTGTGGTGTTATGGATTAGCCATAACAAATAGTACAATAGGCAGCCAAGTCCTTCCTCCAGCCACTCCCTCAATCTCCAAACGGAGGATGGGGGAAAGAACTTGAAGGATAAGAGTGAGAAAACTCATGGGTTGAGGTAAAGATAATTTTATAGGGAAGCAACAGCTGTGCACACCAGCAAATCAAAATTAGGAATTGCAGATATTCAGCCATCTCCATGAAAGTACAGCTTCATCATGTGTAATAGGAACTTGGAAAGACAGACACCATCCTTCCACACATTCCTCGTTTCTTCTTTTCCAAGTTTTTGTTGCTGAGTGTGTCATCGTGTGGTTACTTGGGTTCGGCTGTCCTGGCTGTGTCCCCTCCCAGCTTCTTATGCACCCCTAGCCTGCCTGCTGGCAGGGCAGCACATGAAAGCAGGAAAACCCTTGATGCTGTGTGAATGCTGCTCAGCAGTGTTATTCATGCTGTTTTCAAACAAATTTTCAAACAAATTCAGTGTTACTGATGCTGTTTTAACAAATCTAAACCCTAGCCCCATACAAGCTACTATGAAGAAAACTGAGACTATCCCAGAGAAAACCAGTATGAGTACTGAAAGCTGTTGCTACTGCAGATGATCATTTCGAACCTTGTGTTGGGTTGATATACCATCATATTGTAAACCTCTCAGAGACTATGTTGAGGTTGTGCTGCCTCTTTTTCTGTTGTTTTGACGTGGGTTTTTGCTCGTGTTAATATGGATATCTTTATGAAGGTAGTTTCTAGCATTTCAAGGAAGTTAAACCAAGACGATTAAAATCTCAATGTGTGGAATTGTGTTGACTCTGCTTTTTGTAAGTAACTGAGTTGCTGACACATACTGCTAATGCATATGGCTCCTAGTTATCTTCTATTTGAACTTAGAGTGTAAATAAAACTGGAAGGTGGTTGCTGTGCAAATATATCAAACTTTTAGTGCTGACTGCAGTCATTTACTTTATCAGCAAGTTCTACCACTGTTCGGTAGAGTACAAAGATCTACTGAGATTTAGGGACTTCGGGATTGTTGCCAGTTTCTTTGTATTCTAGGTCTTTACAAATCCTGCCCTTCTAGGATTTATTAATCCCCTTCCTGTGCATCTTTCCTCTGCCTTTTGCAGTGGTATGCAGCATGATCTGGGCAACTAGGTGAACTTTCTGGAAATTCTGATAAGTCCTAGTAAGTCTATGTTAAAGGTGTGCTGAAGTTAAAAGTCATTTTAACTTCAGCAGATTGGAGCAGGCTTTAAGGGTAATTAAGGGCAAGAAGCACACACTACTAAGCTGATCCTCTGATCCTGAATTTCTGATCTCTAATGTGGAGATGCAGTCTCTAACATGGAGATTCTGTAGCTGCTCATTAATATCATCAGAACTGATAAAATCTAATTAGACAGAAAATACTTCTGAGACTGAATTATTGTATTTTTTTGCTTTGTTGAGCCAATACCGAGAACAGACTCAAGGCAAACTGTCACCCAGCCATTTCTTTGAAGAAAAATTGGGTCTTAATCAGTCATCAGCCACATTGCACAAATCTAACCCATACTTCTTCCTAGCTTACTTGGGATGTCAGTTTACAAAGAGCAAAACTCTTATTCTGTTATGTTCTAATAAAGGAGTGCAATACAAAGCAGCATTCTGGTAACACCTCTTCAGAGCATGTCCAGATAAGCTTGAAGGACTTGTGCTGTTTGAAGATACTTGTGTGTTTTTCTTTCTTGTTGTTAACACTACAATAATTTATAGCCTTTGTTTAGGATATTTGTAATATTGACTTAGCTTCAGGTATTGCTAATTTGAGCAAAATCATATATTGCGGTTTTTTGTCACACTTCTGTCTGCATTTGCACAATGAAGAGTATTTTAATATGTTGAAATCTCTGTATGTGTGCCATACGTATGGATATAGGCTGTCTAGTTTGATTTTAAAAATAGTACTTTTTTGCCATCACAAGCTCGGTAGTCCAAACTTCCAGTACCACTTTAAAGGCAACAACATGAAATATGTGTATATTCTTTTATGTGTGCATTTTTAAAAAAATCAATTTATTGATTATTTGTGAGTCCACCAGTTCTGTAATTACATAAGCAGGGGTATAATGAAAATGCAGCCTCGTTGTCTCATGTGAAATCATGAAACCAGAATATTTCTGTGTTGAATTATTCTAAGTATTGCTGGGGATGGAGTTACAGAGGTACAGAATGTGTATAAAATACTTTGTGTCAGAATTCTTAAGTTTGCATGCATAAGCAAGATACATACAAATAGATATACATAAACTTATTTGCTGTAACTATTTCTTCAGGTGAAATAGTAACTTGTACTTTAGGAAGTAGGCTTGCCATATGTAGCTAGTACAAAAAAAATCACAGAGGTCTTTCCAAAAGACTCATCTAAGTAATTGTACAGAATAACACATTTAAAGTCAGTATTTATTACAAGAAACTTGATGGCATTCAGGAATTATGTGAAGTGGTCAGTAAATGCAGTTGAAGATCACTGGGGTTTGAAATTAATGCCTAGAATAAACTGCAGTTCCTGCTTTGCCTATATGCAACCATTTGGAGGGTTTCATGATTTTCCACTGATCATTTTTGTACCATCAGTAGTGGATTTGGTACCTCTCCGTCAAAGAACAGAAATCCAACCCTCTCATGTAATTTCCTCTCTTTGTCAATTAAACAAGTATCAGCAAGGTGTTCCAAAAAATCCTGTATTCACAGAAACAATGCATAACATACTGTGTGCTTGTTCCATCCTCATTATGATATCAAGTCCTCCCTCCAGTGGCTGCTGTAACAGTTTTTTACTTTGTCAAAAAGATCTGTAAATTCTCTCTCTCAGAGCTAAATTCAGATTTATTTATTTTGGTGCTTTTAGCTTTGCAGTTGAACTGTTACCTACTCAGTGGCAGGGTCTTCATCTGTTAAAGGAAGAAGAAGGGTATCCATGGTGCAGACAAGAATGGCAAGGATTCCTGGTCTCTGCATTGATTAGTTTGATCAGGGGATGGGGTCTCGTTTTCCAAGGTAAATCTGTTCACAGAGATTTTGTTTCTTCCCTTGGCTAACAACAAGTCTTTGAGGATGTGTATGTATTTTGTTAACTGCATTAACTTACTTATACCAAATTATGAATTTTCAAATATTTTGTAGGGAGAACAGCTCAATTTCATATGACTAGAATAATATTAGTCTGGGCTATCACAAAACACTATCATTGTAATTTTTTATCATTTCTAATTAACTGAAATTACTTTGTTTTCTGTATGCTTTACTAGAATATATGTGGGTTTGTGCTGCAGATGTACAAACAAGATGGACAAGATTTTGTATTTGGTAGTCTTTTGTCAATGGACTGCTTCAGAGCATGTGAGGAAAATATTTAATACCATCCGTGTGTGTAAATCAACATTTGAGTAATTTTAATATTTACATTGACAACATTATATGCTAGAAAATGCACAAAAATCCTCAGTGGTTTTGCTGTTATTTTTGTGATTGTTTTTGTTATGAGTGGTAACAGGACTAGAGTGTTAGCCACAAGATGCACATTTTAGCTGACTCATGTCATAATTTACAAAGTACACAATATAAACAGAGCTTTCCTTATGGAGTTGTGTCTTTAAAAGACTTTTGTAATGTGTTGCCATTTCCCATCAGCTTTGTCTGAACAGCCTTTACAAAGGAAGGTGTGAAAGTCTGCCATAGTTCCAACTTGTAAAATGGATTATTGGACTTTCTAGACCCCCAAGTTTAAAAATCCAAATCACAAGAATCCCTCAAACCCTCTCTTTAGTTAATAACTAATAACCCCTAAAATTGCTGTGTTACTACTTAATATACAAGAAAATGTTTAATAGGTTTTCTCCACATAGAATAGAAAAGTAGTCTTTATTATGCTAAATTAGATTTTTTTTTTCCTGCTGTCTATACAATGAACGGCTGTTACTTAAAAGAAATCATTTTGGGGTTCTTTCTTGCAGAACTTCCCTAAGTGTTAGGGAGCCAGTAGTACAGCTGATGAATCCTGTTGCTGTTTTGACAAATTGCAGTCGAGACAGAGTTCATGCAAGCTCATCAATGATAAAGTGTATGAGGGAGAAGAATAAAACAAGTTGGTAATGACTGACAGATAAAACAAAGAACCAAAAAAAGATTAAGGGAAAAAGAATTCCATGCACAGAAGTCTTTTTATTGAGTAGGAAGAAGCAGTTGTGATTTGGTAGTTCGCTCCCTTGGTGTCAGACTCAAGATGAAAGAGACTGTGGATTTGAATGTCTGGGTTGCCTTCTGTGCCGTAGGAGAAACTTGAAATAGATTTTGTTTGTAAAGTCTCATCTTGAGTACACTGAGATTTGTTCTATAGCTGGACATTTACTCTGCGTTTCAATACTGATAATGTCTTGTGGAAATCATACTGGTTTAGAATTGTATGCTTCATGTAGTCTTACTAAAACAAAACTATATAGTATAGTAAGGACAACAAAATTGAGTTAATTGATGAAGAAAATCTATAAAGATTGTGGAAGTTCTGTTAGTTGTACTTTGTTTTTTCTTTTATCTTCTATTTTGGACTTGCAGGTGTTGCACTTCTCTAAAAGGCTTATTGTTTACTGATGCTGCGTTAGAATCACAAAAGAAGTCGTATTGATTAGGTAGAAGTCCTTTTAGGATTAGGGAGAGGTATTGTTCATTCTTGTGGACTTGAATCTTTAACCAAACTTGGTCAGACTTTGGGTTTATAATACTTAGATTTTTTTTTTTTGGTGGTGTAAGCAGTAGCATATGAGAGTGGTTGAAGGAGAAGTCAGTAAATTTGTTAATTTCCAACTCTTGTTCTTTTTCAGATTGTCCTTTGAATATTAATCTACATTTACCTCAGTATTTCAAAATCTGTTGTTAGTTTGGATAAATGATGGCTCAACTCCAGCAAGGAGGCCCAGATGAAAAAGAGAAGACCACTGCATTAAAGGGTATGAGTCTTTTTGCCTTTTTTACATATATATTTACTTTTCAGAAATTATTATTAAGGAAAGGAAAATAATATGATACAGCTATGAGTTAGAGCTTGGGAATTACAATACTAGAGGAGACTCTTAGTCTGCCTGTGCTAATGCTTATTGTCTAATGGTGTGTCCATTTATCAGTATTTTCATAACATAGTATAAAACATAATGTTCTGTAGTGAGGAGTAACAGAATGAACTGTTCATTGCTTTTTAAAATTTTCATAATTGTTGGTTGAGAAAGTTGACTGGTGCTTTTGTGTTCTTAGTTTTCAGGCGTTTTCATTTAATTTGTGTGACACTTTTGTTTTATAGTTATACAGGCATATTACAGCTTTTAAAAATCTCTTGGACTAGAATGCTAAAAGAAAAAAGGCTTTCAGGACGTGATTTCCATATTGGTTGTATAAAGTTCCCTTTGTATTGTATGTTTTAAAAAATAAACGTTTCTAAATGACATGGGGGAAAAATAAATAACATAAATGACATGTTTTAGATAATGGCTTTCAGTTTTGGAAGTACATGAAGTTGGTTAGACCTACAAGTAAGCTAACCAAATGTAGATTTTAAGTGCCTGCATCACACAGTTGTATTCTAAATTGTCTTTCAGAGGAGAAAAAATATCATAGCTTATACACTCCAGTGTACGTCCTGGATTTCTATCAAAGCATTATTAAAAAGCGGTGTTCTATTGCATGTGATGATAGATAGTGTTTCTTCAGTTGTAACTGAGTTTTTGTGAAGTGTTTGCTGAAAACCTGTGTAGTGCTTTTATCAAACTTTATGCCAATTCTGTCCAATTAGGATATTTTGAGGAAGTTATGGTTCAGGTTTGGAAGTAAAACTCCCATTTTATTCTTGGCATTAATTTGATTTTCATTAAGGATTAGTGTCGTTGATGTGTTATTTCCCACTCAGATATAGAAGGTCTCCTGCAGATTACTCAGCTTTCAGCTCTGTTGAACTGTCTCAAATTGAGTTGGCAAGTCCAAGACCTTAGGTGAGAATGATGGATCAGATTCTGAAAGAATCTCAGAGTTGTAAGACATTTTAGATAATTTTAGCTTGAAAGGTTGCACAAGAAGAAAGTGGCCGTTTCAGTAGTTGCAGCTCAGAACAGGTGCAGTCTTCCTTAGTGACTGATGAAAGCTGTAAATCATGACAAGCTATACATACTTCAAGCATAAAGTACTTCATATACTATGGTCCTTGATACTCAGGAGATTGAAATTTTGTTATATAGTAAGTGACACTTCTGTATGACTAGATCTCCAAATAGATCACAGTAAGAAGGTGTGGAAACTCGAGTGAAGTTAAATTCTAGGGTTGTGGTGTGACTAGAGGCTCTTCAACAAGGAGAGAAAGATGTGCTAAAGACTGCTACCTTGATTTTGTCAAAGTACAGAGAAAGAAAGGACACACTTTTTACATACTGTTGTGAAGGACTTCTTTGACAAAATTATTTTCTTTTCTGTATCATTTGGTTGAGAACCAAAGGAGCTCCTGCAGAACTTTCAAAGGACAGTGCACAAGAACAAACACATGATTTCTTGCATGAATTGAATTTCATGTGATTTGCTGTTAAACAGATGTGATGTTAAATTGAGCTGTGGCTGAGAAAGCCAGATTTAGAACTTACCTAGTCAATATCTGGTGTTATATAGACATTTAGATACCACAGAGATACTCAGAAACCATAATACTTGTTGGAAAGATGTTGAATTTCAGCAACCATACCAGATGGCTTTTGATCCTCCAGCTTTGCCCAGTGGAATCACTCAGAAGGAAGAGCTGGCAACAATCATGGATGCTGGAATAAATGTCAAGTGAGCTTGAAGAGTTGTAGAAGAGCAGGTCAAGGCACTCTCGATAATGTTGAAGATAATCTTCAGCACATTTTAAACAGTAGTAATTTCAAAGGGTTAAATGTGTCAGTCCTTAGCCTAGATTATGTGAGTAGCCTACTGGCAGCAAGACTAAGCAAAAATAGTGGTACAACATATAAAAATAATTGGTTTAAGTAATATAAAGATGGAAACATAGCTAATACCAAACCAAACTTAAAGAAAATGAGTCTTTTCACATTTCTTTTTTTTTCTTTGAGCTACAATATTGGATAATAATAAAGGTAAACATCAATATACTTAGAAGACTTAATGTATTTCCTTGGTAATACATGGTATTAATATTGATTTATGAAACAATAGTAGTTCAAAGTCAGTTTAGCACTCCTGAACAGTTTGTGTGGTCTTCAATTTCATCTACAAAGAAGTAGGAAAATATATTTTGGTGAAATCCTGCTGAATTGATTCTTGATTTTTTTGAAATTAATAATCAGAAAATATGTTAGAAGCATAGCACTGGGTTGTGTGGGTGATAAGCAATGAGAAGAGGAGAGATCATTGTACACTATTACCTGTGTATGCAGTAATCGTTTGGTAGTTACATGTAGATGTAAAGATGTACCCATAAGCTTGCCTCTGGTTAAATGTAAATCCTTAAATCTAGGGTAAAGAATGTAGATTATGCTAATTTTAGTGTACTTGCATTAGTGACTGCAGGCTGTACCAGGCCATAGAGTCCTGATGTGAAAAGGATGTATGTGCCATGGCTTGCTATGAAACAGATGGGAGTTTTCTCTACCTTGACACCTATTAAAGGAGGTGGTTGAGAGAAGGATTCAGGTCTAACAGTCTGTTTGGGTATCAAAGGAAGGGCAAAGGACTGGTGTGGTCACAGCTGGTAAATGCCAGTGAGATGATATGCATCAGGTAATCTGAACTCCTCAAGAAGGCAATCAAGGCTGTATCAGTGATTTGATACTGAAGCTAGATAACTTTGTGTTAAAACCATGATGCCTACCAGAGACTTATTTGCTAATGCTGAGGTAATGAATCATTGAAATAAGTCACTGTGTCTTTGGTGACTTCTCTGGGCATTTTTTGATCAACACAGAGATAAATAGGTAGGTAAATAAATAAATAAATGAGTATGTGTACAGGCAATGAGGTCCAGCTTTTTTAATCTTGAACAGGACTTCCCATAACAGTGTCCCGCGTTTAGTAATATTGGGATATTCTTCTGCCCATAAGATCTACAAATCTCAACAAACATACTTTGTCAGTGTTACAAGGGAAATAAAAAAGACACAGCATGAATTATGTATTTTTTTCTTTTCCTGTTTTAGATTTATTGTCTAGAATAGACTTGGATGAACTAATGAAAAAAGATGAGCCACCACTTGAATTTCCTGATACTTTGGAAGGATTTGAGTACATTTTTAATGAAAGTAAGTCATATATGCTTTGTAAAGACTATATTTAGAATAATGTTGAGAGGTTATCAGAAGTTCAATTATGCCTTGTAAGTCCCTATTAAAATTTCATACTTTCCTGTTAAGAATAAAATTTTAAACTTTAGTGCTGATAGACTTGTAAATCTAAGACCTTAGATTATTTTGTGATAATTTTATTTCATAAAATTATCACAAAAATCTCTCATTTCATATGATGTTGTGGAGTTGTACTGGGCCTACTTTGACTTCCTGTTTTCTGTTACAGAAGTGTTGATACAAAAATTCTGGAAGTAATTTTTGTAGCATTTAAAAATCAGAATTAAAGATTGGTCACTCATTTAAGGAATGTTTTATTTACTGATTCATTTTCATAGCTGCGGAAGAAGTTGTTTTTCAGATAATAATTTGTCTCAACTATTCCATTAATACTAATAGAAGAACACCTATGTATGTTGATGGAAGGATAAGGAATGTGATAGACTGTCTCTTCTGGTGTGGGACGTAATTTTGCATTGCAGCCAAGTGTGTGATGACTACAAGCAAGTACTTCCAGCTAGCTCAGTCTGTGTGTTAAATGACTTAGTATTTATAATTTCCAGTGCATGCATTTTAAAATGCAGGTGAGAAATGAGCCTCTGAGCTAAAGTAATACCAGACTGCAGGAAGTGACTCTTTCAAGATTGTTTAAAACCTGTCGGACAAATAGGAATGTTTATAATTCTTCTTCTTTGCGGTGCCTGCTCTGTGAACAGAGCAACTTTAGTTTTTAAATCTGCCTGTTTTACATCTTCCACTTTTAAAGAAAAAAAAAAAAAGATCTTTCCTTTAAATGATAGTCATTTATGCAACACTTAGCTTTTTAAAACCCTGATGGCTTTCACAGGAAGGTACTTAGAGACTAAAAGTGTCATGAAAGTGATGCTCTTTCTTTGATGGAAGGAGTTCAGCTCTGTCACTTTTCAGCTCCTTATTTTTAGATCTGCACAGTGTCTACTGTCTTCCTTACTGACTTCAGAGTTAATGGTTCATATGTGGTTGATAAAAAGGGCTGAAATTTGAATTTTGGGGAATGAATTATGTTACTGAATATTCCATTACTAACCTCACAGCCTGAATGATTTCCATAGAATGGAGGAGAACCTATTACATATGCTACGGGTCAGCAAAGCAAAAAAGTCACCATTTTGCTTTTGTACATTTAATTCAAATGTTCAGTCATGTACTTTTATGTCATAATCATGCTTCTTTTTATAGTGGAAAAGTACAGAAGTTTTTTATCAGATTATTTAAATCTGAAGAAAGCAGGGGTTCCAGAAAGCTAAAGGAAAAATATAGCAGATATTTGTTACTTGTGGCGAGAGCCAGTTTATATACTGTTGAATGGCATATTTGAAGAGTATGTATCTGAGAAGGAACAGCTGAAAGTAAAGTTATGATGAAAAATGTGAGAAGGAGGATGTTTGAACCCAACACAGGGATAGGAAACTGTAGAGAAATACTTCCTTGGTTTCTAGTGCATGAGGAAAGGCAGGTCTGGAAAAAAGTTAAATCAGCAGATAAGCATAACTATTGTAGATATCAGATCTCAAATATTTTATTTAAAGCATCAGGAATCAAAGTTTAAAGGTTCTGAAAATACATGAACCAAGCAATTTTCTTCTGTTCAAGAGGAAACATTGCAGAGAAACCTTTGTTTCATCATGCAGACATTTCAGCATTCAAAGTTTACTTGCACATATCCCTGGTTTTAATGTTTCACTGATATACTGCAGTTTTGTAATGCTCTGAGATCATAACCTGTGTTTTGTCTGATAGGCTGAAACACTGTTGGTAAGATACTTTTTTCCTGTAGTTTGCTTCCTACTGGTTGCCATTTTATTATTATTATCATTGTTTTAATGCAGTCCATGTCTTCACCAGTGGTTGGGTGGGCTGTTAACTTTGGCTGTAAACAAGGCCAGCTACAGGAAGTTACAGTGGAATTAAGAGTAGCATGTGACTTTGCTCTGAACAAGCATTCTGCTTTATTCTACTGTTGCAATCTCACTGTATGCTAAATCTAGGAGTTCTTGATTTCACTGTACCTTAGAGTTAAAATATTTTCCCTAACGGTGGACATGGTTTTTTTCAGATTAGCTTAGAAAATTTTTAGGCTTGAAGATAAATCTTTCCCTTACTTCCAGCTTCCAACCCCTTTGTGTTAGTATTTCTTTACAATGCCATTGGTTTTGAAGTAGAGGATTTGTAGCTACAATTTGGTCACCTGCAGATAAATATTAACTGCTAATGTTTACATTTCACAGTTAATTCATAGCAGTTGAGACATAAATATGTCTTGTGAAGCAGTTTGGCATTTGATATCTGCATACAATTTCACTGTCATAATTTCTGTTTAGCTCTTTCTAGCAGTATATACCATAAAACGGAAATGTATTTTATGCTACAGTTGTTTTCTGTTAAAAAGCCTATTACAAAAAATGAGGAGAAATTCATAATAGCTCGATTTTTAGATGTAGACTTCTTTTAAAATTTTCAGCAATTAAATGTGTCTCTCAACTAAGAAGTATATTAACTGTAGTGATTTTGTTGCTTTTGCAGAAGGACAATTAAGACACATTAAAACTGGGGAGCCATTTGTTTTTAATTATCGTGAAGATTTGCATAGATGGAACCAGAAGCGCTATGAAGCTCTTGGAGAGGTACATCATTTGTGTGTGTATATATATATATAGTGTGTGTACATACATATGTGTATGTATGTGTGTGTGTATATATATATATGTATACACGTGTGTGTGTATATAGATGCGTATGTGTACATACATGTATTTGTACGTGTATATATGTGCATGTGTGTATATATATGTATGTATATATGTGTGTGTGTTCATGTGCTGTGGGTTTGTTTCCCTGTAGAAGTGATACGTTCACATATGTTAATAAAATTTTAGTGAGGCTTCAGTCATTTAATAGAGGGTATTTCAGGATTTATTGCATATTAATGCTCTAACAGTAATTTATATTTTTTTACTATATAGCTTAGGGTGTGATTTAGACTACTATTTGACTTCAGTGTATCTTCAAAATAGAATATCCTCTTACCTACATAAGTCAGAATATTATACAGTGCAGTATTTTCTTTAACCTTAGTCACTTCATGGATTACAAAGCTGTGGCATTTTACTTTTTAGCTGAAAATAAATGCATTGGTTGATTTTCTCATGTTACCAGCAAATACCGGGAACCACTAGATAAAGTAGAAATCTAGAGACGAATTGATTAAATATATGTTGATGTATTACATATTTGGATGCTACGGGTACTCCTAGGTGGTTCAGCCCCCCACAGCTACCTGCTCACTCCTCACTGTCAGATAGGGGAGAGAATCAGAAGGGTAAAAGTGAAAAAGTCACAGGCTGAGTTACAGTTTTAATAGGTAAAGTGAAAGCCGTGCACACAAGCTGTGCACACAATAAGAAATCAATTCACTTCTTTACATCAGCAGGCAGATGTATAGCCATCTGCAGGAAAGCGGGGCTTGTTCATGCATAATGTTGCCTTGGGAAGACAAGTGCCTTATCTGTAGAATCCTAGAATGGGTTTGGGTTGCAAGGGACCTTAAAGGTCACCTAGTTCCAACCCCCTACCATGGGCAGGGACACCCTCTACTACATGAGGTAACTTGAAGCACTGACCTTGAAGGCTGACAGGGATGGGGCATCCCCAGCTTCTGTGGGCAAAGTCTTCCAGTGCCTCAACACCCTCACAGTCAGGAATTTCTTCCTAATACCTAATATAAACCTACTCCCTTTTGCTAAGTTTGAAGCTATTGCCCTTTGTTCTGTCACTCCATGTTTTTGTCAATAGTCCCTCTCCAGCTCTCTTGTAGCCCCTTTACTGGAAGGTGCTGTAATGTCTCCCTGGAGCCTTCTCTTCTCCAGGTTGAACAACCCGAACTCTCTCAGCCTGTCTCCATAGGAGAGGTGCTCCAGCCCTCTGGGGCTGCCCTGTGCTTGCTTGCTCAACCACTGTTTCATTTGTGTGTCAGCCTGGGCTCTCTGCTGAATGTGCTGGAGCTGCCCAGCTGTTTGTCTTGCCAGAGCTTTGTTACCAGGGATTTATGAAGCTTGCTTTTTACCTTCTCTTCCTCACTCCTGCAAGAACAGTGGCAGGGAGCAGACAGTGGGTGGGGCTACTGCAGGTGCTTCTCATATCTTTTCACTTTGTATATTTTTCTGAAAAAAGGGATTGTGCTATGTGCAGACACAAGATGTTGCTGTGTCTACATTGTCCAGGTTACTTGATACACATTTCTTCTGAGAGGAAACACTGTTGCATGGCCTTTGTGTACAGATGTTTGTGTGTGTCCGCGTTGTTCAAATATTCCCATTTTCCAAATAAGTGAGTTGGACAAGACACGACTCTAAAGATCACTATGTCTCCATGTGGGTTCCTGTGGCATGACACCTTCCTTTGCATGTTTGGAAATATATGACAAATTTCACATTCTGTGCATCTGAAAAGTGTGTGAACATAGCTTCAACCCACAGTAGTATGAACAACTTCCTGTGATTTTTGGTTAACTAGGAGGTGTATGTGTTCTAGGAGTGGGGATCTTACATCTGTGATCTGTGTTGTGCATTTTACTTTAGTTATAGTCATTCTCCATGTTCAAGTTTGAATGATCTTTGAAAATCCTCTTTGTTTATATTGGTACGTAAAAGGCAAGGAAGGCTTAAGGTCAGGTATCTGACAGAGAGAATTGTTCTAAGTTGTCTGTGTTGTATTTTTGGAGAAGAATCTAATCTGTGTTTCAGTCTATTTCTGCTAGGTGCTAGGTACTACAAAGTTGTTCCAACAAGCCACGAATTTATAAATGTTCCATTGTCTGGTTTTGGCATAGTTGTTTGGGAACACAGGGGATGCTGATCCTTGGCATTTGTTCACATGACTAAAATCTTGTTTTGTGTCATAAATTAGTGGGTCAGTGATGCAAATGTTGAATAGTACAGGAGTGGTGTATTGCCCTCTGATTAGTTGTTTTGTAGTCTAAGGTGAAGATGCGTTTAGCAAACCGTGATAGCTTAAGGAGCAGCAGCTCAAATGATTTGTAAAGTGATGTAGTAAAATCTGGCCTTAGGCCTTTGCTTTGAAACATCATCCTTCGGTTGTAGGAGTTCTTTAATGTGCATTTATGGTTCAATTATGTAGCTGGTCATACAAGGAGGTGATGAATTAGCTAGATTTGTATCCCTGAACAAAAGTGGTTTTTGTATTCAGTGTTTGTGTTGTTAGCTCAGTCATTGCATGCTGGTTTTGTAATATTTAAAGGATATATACATCCTGCACAAGACAACTTTTTTTACTGTACATATGTATATGTTATGGGCTGCTTTTAATGTGTTTTACTGATTTTGAGAAGTGGGTATACTCCCTGGCCTTATGGTACCAGCATAATTCTCTCTTTCCTGGAGCATTAATAAATTTCAATTTGGTTATCCATTATTTTTTTGCTGGTTTAAGTCATGAATACTCTATCTATGATGTTCTGCCATTTTTCTGTTTGTATGGAAATTGATTCTTCAAAAATTAAAATGATTTGTCAACGTCTCCACTCCTTACATCTCTTTATTCTTCATTCACTGATCAGTTATTTCAGGCACACAATTTTCTCTGCAGCGTTTTGATATGTGTTGTTAATAGACAATTTAGTGAACTGTTCATAATTTTGCAATTCTGGTTCAGTCATTGCTGTTGTAGCATTGAATTTTGTAGAGAGCCTCTCCATTTGCTTTTTAAAAATTAAAATGGCAACAGAAGTGCATAGAACATAGTGTTGCAGCTGCTTCGAACTGACGAATAATCCATGTGGCAAGTTTGAAGTACAATTGAGGAAAATTTTGTGACAACAGTTTAGTTGTTGCAGACTTACCATTCCAGTTCAAGGTCGAATTTTAAATTTTTTTTTCTAGCTTTGAGTTACAGAGATTTGGATTCAAGGTTAAACTCCAGATCAGACTCACGTGATATGTGTCTCCTTGCATTTTAAGTAGGTGTGTGTGCTTATTATTTGTACTGCACTTGGAGATGATATTATGACTGCTGAAATTGCCAACAGTAAGCTTCAGCCCATGTCTTATCATTACATTTAAATTAGTTGGAATTACAAAGAAAATACTACTAATATCTGTTGCTGGGACTTTATCTTTGATTTTGCCAGTCACATAGGTTGTGTTGATAATGAGTTTTTGTATAAAAGAGTGTATGTTGACTTTCTCCTTCCACAGTCATGTAGTACCCAGAGTATCCCTAGCATCAGAAGGCAGATATTGTCTATCACTTTGCATGTCTCTTACAGCCTAAAGGCAGTTATAATTTGTTGATTACTTGGAGGCATTAATATATGCTGGTGGGCCAGTGGGTTGAACACTGGCACTAAGATTTTTGAGAGTGCCATCACTGATGACGAGACTTTTACCTGTACTGACAGTTTGCTTGTCTACCAATGTCTTGCAAAATTCAAAGAGGATATGTAAAAATGTAGATTATAATGTGGACCATGACATAAATGTCTCTGCCATGACCCTATTCAAGTTTATGCTATGTCTTGTAATTGCAGCCTATCTGACCTGCAGAAGTCTGTAAGCAGGTAGCAAAAGAATTGTGGTGTTTTTTTGCAGTCACCACTGTACAGTATTTTGTATTTGTTTAGAACAGATATGTAAAGCAAAGAAAAAGAACACTTAAATCAGAAATTCCTTGTATGTTTCATGTACAATAAAATACAGTTAATTTTATATCATCAGATAAGTCTTGTTCCACTAAATAAACTGCTTTAAAGTATGTTCACAGTGTTCGGTCCAGCTCATCATAAAGTAGATTGCCATCAAGGTTAATATTTGAGTGGTGTGAGTGGGCTAAGTGTGTAGAATTACTACCTTGGCAACCCATAATTAAGATGGCTAAGTAGTAAATTGGGATTTTTTTTTCCAGATCTCCTTTAAGTTAAAGAACAGCTTGGTCTCAACATGATTTAAAAAATGAGCATTCACCTGCTACTAATTTCCTCCTTGGTTGCAAAGATCATTATTTGTTTTGATGACTGAGAGGCTATTTACATAGCACAAATGAAAGCATAGAGCAGCAGAAGAGGACATGTAAGTTAATGAAGAAGGAAGCATTAAGTAGTCTGCATTTGAAAGGGTAGCTTCTTGCGTGAATAACCCAAAATCTGATGATAGGCTGCACGTGCACCTGATAGTACTTAAGGTCCAATCTTGCAGCCAAAGCTCATGTGAATAAACTCAATAGGTCTGATCTTGTGAATAAGGGCTGCAGGATCAAGTTTCAAGTAAAATGTGCAGATGATTAGTAGAAATCCTTACACTCTTAGTTTCAGTTTCTTTGCAGTTTATCATTGAACATTCCAGATTTTCTTTGGCTAGCAATACTCTAATATAATAAAGTACATACTGCACACCATGGATCAAGCAAAATTGTTAGTGTACCTTTACTTCTTGCAATGTATTTGCTGTTGGTTATTTAGTGATTGGAAAAATTCTTCTTACTGAGTCAATAAAATAAATTTATAGTGATGTAACACATCGTTGTAATCATGAACATTTGCCTTTTTGGGATGCCTGCTTGGCTTGGGCTCTTGAAGAGGTTATTCTGTTCAGAGATGAGATGCCAAATACTTAACATGTGTCTGTGGAGCATGTGTGAATTGAGTTTTTTCAGTGTCTTGTATTGCAGTCCAATAAGAGTGAACTTCCATGGAGGTAGCAAAAAGGCTCACTAAAACTCTTTTTAACTCCTGTTTCAGAGGGAGAGTGTAAGCGTCTAATTGAAATATCTCCCCCATCCTTATTTTTGAAAGTGGGTAATTTCTGTTTTGTGTGGTCTTGTTTGATAGTGCTATTTCTCTGTAAGTTATGCCCCATTTTGGTGGTTTAGGAGTGGTACTCTCCAGTTCAATGCTCCTGCTGCACTGAGGCACTCCAAACCGTGTGCTGCTTCCTTCCTTCTCCCTCCCTCTCCTACTCCTGTGATGGTATGGAGAGGAGAATTGTGGGCAAAAAAAGTAAAGATCATGGGTTGAGATAAGAACAATTTGCTGGAAACAGCAGTGTGATAAGAAAACTAACAGAAACAGCAACAATATTAGTAGCAAGAGTGTACAAAAGTGAGAGAGTGATTTACATGCAAAATGCTCACCGCGGAGGTCTGACCCATGCAGCCAGGCTCCCTTGCTCCAGAAGTGAGCACTTCCCTGTTTAAGGAAAATGACAGGGCAGTATAAAATAACCTCCGGGTCCTAGCAATGCCCCCATTCTGGCTGCTGCAAAAATGAACCCTATTCTGGCCAGAATCAGGACACTCATCTACTAATGAACATTGCAGAAGGCTTTTTGCTTCAGCAAAATTTTACAGTGGAGTCAATGTCACAAAAAATATTTAGAATTGCACCTCTTCTTGAGGTACACATCATGTTTCTCCATCTATATACATTACCCACGAAGTGCACTCAGGTCCTTAAACAAAAATAATCCCACTGATGGGTTGCCTTTGTTGGAGGCAGGACTAATCCAAACTGTCATCTCTCACAGATTCTTCCTATGCATCATGGTAACTCTGTCCCTTCTGTGGTGTGTGGGGGTTTTGATTGGCAGGGCCAATTAGACTGGTGGTGCCTCTAGTGTTAACTAACCAGGTAGTCTTCAAATAAATGTAGGTCCCAGTATCTGAAGTTCCCACCACCCATTGCTTTCAGTGTGGTTTTTAACAGTCCCTTGTACTGTTCAATTTTCCTAGAGGCTGGTGCATGACAGGAAATATGATACCCACTCAATACTGTGCTCTCTGGCCCAGGGGTCACTGAGGCTATTTTTGAAATGAGTCATGTTGTACAACTCAATTTTCAATTCTTTCTGGGGTGCCATGTCACCACAGGACTTGCTTTTCAAGGCCCAAGATGGTGTTCGAGGCAGTGGTGTGAGGCACAAGGTGCATCTCCAGCCATCTATGGTTCTTTACACCACTGTCAGCATGTAGGGCCTGCCTTGGCAGGTTTGCAGGCGTGTGATGTCATTTACCTGCCAAACCTCCCCATATTTGTATTCTGACTATCATCCAGCATACTATCACGGGGGCTTTACCTGCTTGACCTGCTTGGTCACAAGGGATGTTTCACGGTTATGGGTGATCTGGAACATGGTGTCCATTGTTAAATCCACCCCATGGTTAAGTCAATCATGCGCGCATCTGTACTGTTGTATCTCTTCCTGATGACCTGAGGCATCATGGGCCCACCAGCCAGCAATAATTCACCCTTATGCTGCCAGTCCAGATTCACCTGAGACACTTTAATCCTGGCAGCCCAATCCACCTGTCTGTTCTTGTGATGCTCTTCAATAGCCCGACTCCTGGGTGCATGTGCATCTACACAACGTACTTTTGCAACCAGCTTCTCTACCTGGGTAGCAATGTCTTGCCACAATTCATCAGGCCAGATGGGTTTACCTCTGTGCTGCCAGTTGGTCTTTTTCCATTTGTCCAGCCACCCCCCCAGAGCATTTACTATCATCCACAAGTCAGTGTAGAGATAGAGCACTGGCCATTTCTCTCATTCAGCATTATCTAAAGTGAGCTGGATGGCTTTCAGCTCTGCAACCTGCCCTGATCTACCTTGTCCCTCCATAGCTCTGTGACTTGCCATGTAGAACTCTGTACAGCTGCTTTCTGTTTTCAGTGTAGCCCAACCGTACAGCAGGAACCATCAGTGAAGAGATCATATTGCTTTTCATTTTCTGGTAGCTGCTTGATTATATGATGGGACCTTTTCAGCATGTGTAACCTCCTCCTCTTCTTCTGATGATAATCCACATTTTTTGCTTTTGGGCCAATTCATTACGACTTTCAAGATCCCTGGGCAGCTGGCGTTTCCTGTTCAAGCTTTCTGTGTGATCAGAGTGATCCAATTACTCCACATAGCATCAGTGGCATCATGTGTGGAAGGAACTTTGCCTATCCAGCCCAGCACTGACAGTTGAGGTGCCAGAAGGAGCTGTGCTTTGGTGCGTATCTTCTGAAGCAGCTGAAACCCCTTCATAAACTGCCAGGATTTTTTTCAGTTGTGATGTAGTGGGCCTCAGATCCTTTGCATCCCCAACTCCAGAACCCAGTGGTTGTCCTCTAATCTCCTCAGGTACTCTTCCAGAGACTCCAGGAAGGACTGTTCTTCGCATCTGTAGCATAGAGCACATTTTTCCACAT
Organism: Aleadryas rufinucha; assembly: GCA_013397815.1. Taxonomy (NCBI): domain Eukaryota; kingdom Metazoa; phylum Chordata; class Aves; order Passeriformes; genus Aleadryas; species Aleadryas rufinucha. Next base: position 78,293 of record VZTH01003436.1, on the reverse strand, counting down.
CTTTGCTGTCCTGATTGGCCCCAGGGCTACTGCATCAACAGTCTCCTGTTTGATTTGTTCAAAAGCTTGTCATTCAGGACACCACTTAAAATCATTCTTCTTCCAGGTCATATGATAGAGAGCATTCACAATCTGACAGTTTTCTGGAATATGCATCCACCAAAAACACACAGCATCTAAGAAAGCCTGTTTTTCTTTCTTGCTGGTTGGCAGGGACATAGCTGCTACTTGGTTGACCACGTCTGTTGAGTCCAATGATGTCCATGTTGCCATTTTAATCCTAGAAAAGGAATTTCCTGGACAGGTCCCTTGAACTTACTTTGCTTTACGGCAAAAGCAGCCTTCAGGAGGATTTTGATTATGTTCTCCCCTTTTTCACAAACTTTCTCTGCTGTGTTCCCACATATGATGATATCATCAGTGTAAGTGTTCTGGAGCCTCACCCTTTTCCAGTGCAGTCTGGATCAGTCCAAGGCAAGTAATGGACCTGGATTTCCACCCCTTGCACAGCCAGTTCCAGGTGTACTTAGTGCCCCTCCAGGTGACAGCAAACTGTGGCCTGCACTCATGGCTAAAGACATGGAGAAGAACACATTTGCAATCTCAATGGTGGCACCACTTTGCTGCCGTGGACTCCAGTTCATGCTGAAGTTCCAGCATGTCCAGCACAGCAGTGCTCAGTGGTGGTGTGACTTTCTTCAGGCCACAATAGTCCACTGTCAGTCTCCTGTAAGTCCACTGGACTTACACACTGTCTATATGAGACTATTAACTAGTGAGTGAGTCTTGCTGGCCACTCCCTGGCTCTCCAGTTCAGGAACCATCTGATGGAGGGGGTCACAGAGTCCTGGCTGGCATGGTGTTATCCATGGTGCACTGCTGTGGTAGTGATCGGTACCTGTTGTTCTTTGACCCTCAGCAGTCCCACAGCAGAAGGGTCCTCTGAGAGACCAGGCAAGGTATTCAGCTGTCTAATTTCCTCTGTCTCCACAGCAGCTCTCTGAAAAGCTCAGCAATGGCCTTTTGGGGTCCTTGAAATACCGTTTGGGGTCCCTTGAAATGCCCCTGAAGGTGAGGGTAATCCCAGTTCTTGCTAATAGACCCCTTGGAACAGATTTGAGTGAAATGACACTGAGTCGTTGGTGTTTGTAAATATATATAAGTAGGTTCTATTTTAGAACACTTTAGTTGTAATGGAAAGCAGGTATATAGCTGGGTTAGTTATCATTATTGTCTTGGTTTAAGATAATTTAAGAAGGACACTCTAAGATGATTTACTTTCCCTTAACCAATAAGTTTAACCAATAAGAAGAAATGAATATGAGTAGATATAAGTGAAAAAATACAACAGTTTACTAAAAAAATGGAATAGTGACAGGCAAAAAAACCCAGGGTTTGGTCTTTTTCAATCCATAATGATAGCAGCAGTATTAATAACAAAAGTATGCAACAGAGAAAGAGTGATTTACATGCAGGATGCTCTGTGTGGAGCCTGACCTGACCCCACAGCAGCCATGCTACCCCAACCAGGAGACCCCTTCTACCTGAAGGAGAGTCCCCTCCCGCTGGCCTAGCAATGATGTGAGGTGGTATAGAATAACCTCCGGGTCCCAGCCGTGCCCCCTCCTGGCTACTGCAAAAATTAACCCTGTCCTGGACGGACCAGGACATCCATCTACTGATGAATATTGGAGAACGTTTTTTGCTTTAGCAAAATTTTACTTTGGAGTCAATGTCGCAAAAAACGTTTAGAGTTGCAGTATTTGAACAAAAATATAAAGGTAGGCAGAAGAGAGAGATTAGCCAAGATCTTTAAAATATGTGAAGGCGTGATCTCATTTCATATCACACAGAGAAGAATCTGTGTGGAATAGAGAATCTTGAGTGTACCAGTTGAAGGAAGAACCTAAATGAGCCCTATCACTTTATGGACAGTAAGGGCAATTATGAATGCAGTTCTTTAGAAATACATGCCCTGTTTGTTATAGGGTTTTTTCATACTGGTTGGATTATTTTCAGTTTTTGCTAGGTAAGTGTGAGAAATATGGCAAAGAAGACTTCAAACAAATTAGGTAAAGCAACTAAAATTGGGGCATGGTACTGAATTTCTCTCTAATAGTAGTTCCTAAGCTGTAAGTAATACATTACTAGAAATTTCCAGTCCTTTTACTTTTCCCATTGTTGAATCAATGTTTTTGATGAGAAAGATAGTGGAGGTATCAGAAAAAAAATTAAATTATATATGTGTACAATCTTTATAATTTTATAAAGATTTCAGCTTTTAACAATATGTTAAAATTTTCAACATTTCTTTTTTCTGAGTGGAGTAAATGGACAGTTAGGATTCAGGACTCCTTAACAGTACCTATGGAAATTTAAATATGAATCTTCATTATATGTGGTATACTCATTTGCATATGCTAAATTGGCTTTCAAAATCTGGTGTTTGTGAAGACTTTTTAGAGGAATGATTATGTCAGATGTGCTTCAGTGAACTCTTCTAGTTTGCAGGCAGCAGTTGGCAGTAGGTTGGTTCATCAGAGTAACATGACAGTTCTCGAAAGGTTCAGAGATAGTTTTATAATTATTGTTAACATGATTCTTGAAAGAAATGATGAGCATCTCATAAACCCAGATGGGAGTTTGTTACATTGTTGATAAATGTGTTTTACATTTTTAAATTGATAAACAGTGAAAAGCAGAGAAGATACAATAAGGCAGATGGTAGTTTATAAAGCACTTCTAAGTTGCTGCAATTCAAAGAATGGTACTAATTGTTAAAAAGAAGACAAAAATTGGAATAGGGGGAGTGTTTCAATGAGTTCATCACGAGCTTTTTAAAAATAAAACCTTCAGCAGCTTTAGTTCAATTAGAACCATTCTTGCCATTCTGGGCTTACATGCAAAAGTTTAGACTCTCAGTTCTTAATAAACTTTTGTACCAGCCATTTTCATGTAGCTGAAATTAAAGCTACAGCTAATCTACCTGTATGTATCCATTTCTTTCCTTTTCCTTTTTTGTGGTTTGGAAAAAACCCCAAATTTATTGCACAGCAGAATAAAGTTGAATTATCACTGGACTTCATAATCGTTTCCATTTAAAGACAGTGAGAACAGTAGCAAACTCCAAAATCACCGGAGATTTTGCAGCAAGACAGTAAAATGGTAGCTAGCTGACTTATTTTTTGTTAAAGGAGTGGTGAGAAAAATGCTTTTTTTACAACTATGTGACCAGAATAAAGATACATTTAAGTAGTGCTTAGGCAGAACACCAATCAGTGTGTGTGATGACTTGGTGCACGTTTCTCTTGTGAATGTTCAGGTTGCGTTTCCATTAGTGATCTTAAAAGTTTCCATGGAAGGCAAACAGATATGTAGATTACTGCTTTCATCAAGCAGCTCTTCTAAAATATGTTTGTTTTCAGTTGCAGAACTCCAGAAGAGTTTGTTCTCTTTCACAGTGTTTTCAGCTTTTGCATGATAAAGATTTCTATGCTTTCTGTATTTGAACAAAATACCTATGCATCTCATTTTTCTGGGAATATTTTTATTAACATTTAGCAGAATAGTGATACTGTCAATAAAGCTGTATCAATTGTGTCAGTCCTTAATAGAAATAATTTGTTAAGTTGCAAAGTTGTATCAGGCTGATCAGCTAAAAATATGCAGACTGCCTTTAAGCAGGGACATCCTAACCATGATTATAGCTACAGCTCTATCTGTGTACTCTAGTGGTGGAGCTTCCTGGTATAAAGGAGACCCTAGATGAAAGTTACTCCTGTGAAGTGCAAGAGCTAACCATGGTAGATGGAGCTAGGCTCATACAATGACTGTGAAGCTGACTTCTAGGGGAGAAAATGTGCTGGTTTTCAGGTTTTGTAAGGTGGTCATATGTAATGATTTACTTAAGTTTTATGAAGTTTGTATGAAAACTTCAGGAGGAGCACCACATGTCTTCTGCAACTGTTACCTAATTCTTCGGGAAGGGTACTGAATGTCAAGACTGTTGCAGTCAGAATGTGGCATAGGCTGAGAGAAGAAAGAGCAATTGCTTTAATCTCTTGCTCCATAGTTAAATCCAAAAGAATTAATTGCTCTAGGCAATGTTGGCCTACTTTTATGCCAGTTCAGGATAATATTTAAACTCTAGGAAAAATTTGAAAGCTCTTCATGTGCACCTGTCTACTTTCAATTTTTGGTACCAAACAGTTGTGCTTTCTACATGCTGTCAGGTTTTGACCTTAGCCTTAATTATGGGAAAAGGAGTTTCAAGCTCCTGCTCTGAGTGAAGTAAACATTTAAGAAGGATTTACAACTGGATGTCTCAATACCTATCTCTAAAACTCTACAGGGAGTTGGTAGGTTTGATCAGGACTGGTATTCTTACCCAGCTTTCAGTATGTGTCCTTTAGAATAGTGGTTTCTAACCTGAGAGTAAGCATACCAGAGAAAGCAACTAGAAAAGCAAACCCACCACTACTTAGCAATCCATGTCTTTACTAGAAAAATGTGTAAAGGTCTGCACACTTTAGGTTCAAAAATACAGGTCTTTAAGAAACCAGAATAAGCTCATCCTTCAGTAACAGCTTGTTTCATTTAAAGTGTATCCACTTTAAATAGCAAAGCCGTGCTTATTTTAGGTGCTGTTGGTATGGATCCTGCCACCTATTCCCAGATTCCTCTGTTGTTATTCAAGTTCAATGTGTGTGCAGACTTGGGAACGAGAGGCTGGGAAGCAGTGCTGTGGAAAGGGACTTGGGGTTTTTTGTTAATGCTAAGCTGAATATCAGTGAACAATGTGCCCTGGCAGCCAGGGGCATCAGGCCCAGCACTGCCAGCCAATCAGGGGAGGGGATTGTCCTGCTCTACTCTGCACTGGAGTGGTCTCATCTTGAGTAGTATTGTGTGCAGTTTTGGGCACAATAATATAAAAAAAGACATTAAGCTATTAGCAATCCAAAGGTGGGCCATGAGGATGGTGAAGGATCTGGAGGGGAAGCCCTATGAGAGGTGGCTGAGGTCACTTGGTTTGTTTGGCCTGCAGGAGACTGAGGGAAGACCTCGTCATGTCCTCAACATCCTGACAGGTGGAAGTGGAGGTGCAAGAAGTGATCTCTTTGTTCTTGTATACCAATGACAGGACACAAGGAAACAACATGAAGCTGAGTTGAGGAAGGTTCAGGTTAAATATAAGGAAAAATTTCTTCACCCAGAGGTGGTTGGACACTGCAACAGGCTCCCCAGGGAAGTGGTTACAGCACCAAGCCTTTCTGACTTCAAGAAGCATTTGGACAACACTCTTGGGGACATGGTTTGATTCTTTGGGCTGTCCAGTGCAAGGCCAGGAGCTGGACTCAATGATCCTCATGGATCCCTTCCAACTCAGTTTATTCTGTGGTTCTATGAAGGTTTCGGTTTCAAAGTACATATTGCCTTCCACCAACTGATATTTCAAGACATGTATTGTGATACGCTTGAAAAGGTATTATCTGATAGTATGTATATTGCTACTCAATTCTATTGTGTTTAGCAAAAGTGCACCTCAAGAGAGTTGTGTGCCTTGAAATCAGTTTGGAGTAGTAGAAAAGGAAACAGCTTGTTTGATAACGTGAGCTTATACTCACAATTGTCAGCCAGGAACAGAGCTCTTGTTTGTCCTTGATGTTGATCTGCTGTTCAGTTTACAGTGTCACATCTCTACTTTCTGAAGTATTTTGGGAATATCAGGGACCATTGGATGCTACTTTGCTAGGACTACATAAGGATTAAACATGAAGTAAAAGTTCTGATAAATTCTTGCAGATACCAGCATAGCTCAGTGCTCTTGGTCACAGTGGTCTAGTATGCAGAAAATACTTGCAGATGTATATGGTTGTAGATAAATAAAATTCAAGTAATTTTCATGGCAGATAAGTTGAATTCAGCTTCCGGAAATTATCATAAGTGCATACTGAGTTGCAAGTACATGACTTCAAGTTTTATCAGTTCTCCATCAGTAAGCTAAAACTGCAAATTAATAAAGTACATCATTAATATTTCTTTCTGGAACATATCTTCCTTCATACAGATACTGTATGATTGGGTAATTTCAAAGTAAATCTTTAAGATGATATTAATTTATCTTTCTGTAAGACAAATCTGATGTCAGTTCATAGTCTGCCTAAGAATTAAAATATATTTTTTCTTTTCTTCAGCTGTCTTTTAGAAAGTTATACTCTTTGCTGAAATGCTCAGTATATTCTTCTGGTTTCAGTTTCTTGGGCTTACCTTTCCGCCTTCACAGGAAACCAATTGAAGATATTGTCAGATAGATTTGAAAGGAGAATTTATTTGGCTGCAATATTAAATGAACTACTAATAATTTTTGACATAAAAATAGCCTGTAACCCTAGAGATAGTATAGGTAAAATGAACATAAATTAAGTAAATCATAAGGTGACTACAAGTGGAAAGTGAATGTTGATGCACATTTTTAATGCCATTTAGTATTTTGTTGGACAGGCTACATTCAGTAACAGAAAAGGTCCTAACTTAGATCATAGGAACATGTTTTTGGGATGATTTATGATATTCAGGAGTGTAAATGTTCTTGATTCTGCATTACAAGTCATAATTTTAAGAATACTGTGTTGGGAAAATAAGGCACATTAGCCAGCAGCACAAATAGCAGAAGAAGCCATAATACTCACTTCTTAACCCAGCAAAACCAAGATTGTTTGGCTGACTATCAAAAGGAGCATTCAGGCGAGCAAGGGGTGATCTCCAGGCCATTTGCAGGTGATTTAAAAAAAGCTCTAGGGAGTGCTGCAAACAGGAGTGGGCAAAGCAGGAGTGGGCAAATGGGCAGGGCATGGCACAGTGTGTCAGTGAGAGCATGGCACAGCAGTTCGTGGGCAGTTCCCACAGGCAGGATGAGCAGGAAGGGTGCAGCCACGCTCCTGGTGGTGGGCTGTGTCTTTTGGCTGCTTGTAGGGTGCTTTTTTGATTTTTCCCCCAGGCAATGGTTTACAAATGGTCAAAAGCCATTGCTGGAGCTGCCAGCAGAAGTGTGCTAACCCAAACAGAGCCCCCCAAGGACAGAGCTGTCCAGAACCCTGGCTGCAGGGACTGTCTGAGCCTGGAGGCAGTACCAGAGGACAGTGCAAAAGACACCTGTGTGCGGTGTGAGCAGGTGAATGATCTGCTCTGTCTGGTGGCAGGGCTTAAGGAAGAAGTGGAAGGGCTGAGGAGTGTTAGGGAGAGGGAAAGAGAAGTGGACTTGTGGAGTTACAGCCTTGCAACCCTGAGAGAAGCTCAGCAGGAGTCAGAGGAGCCCTGTCCCTCTTACCATCAGGCAGGAGGAGGAGGCCTAGCAGATGGGGGGAATGGAAACAGGTACCTACTCGGAGAGGTCGTAAAACTCCCTCCTGATTCCCATCACCTTCCCAGGTGCCCTTACAGAATAGGTACGAGGCCCTGGGTCCAGAGGGTCAGGCAGATGACACTAAAGAAGAAAATCTGTCTGCAGTCTTCCAGCTGCACTTTGTCTGTCAGATGGATCACAACCTCAGGAATTAAGTATAAAAGAAGGGTAGTTGTAGTAGGTGACTCCCTTCCGAGGGGAACTGAGGGCCCTGTATGTCAACCAGACCCTTCCCACAGGGAAGTCTGCTGCCTTCCTTGGGCCCAGGTATGGGATATCACCAGGAGACTCCTCGAACTAATTCAGCCCTCTGGTTATTACCCACGACGGGTTGTCCAGGTTGGCAGTGATGAGGTTGACAAGAAGGGTACCAGGGTCATTGAAAAGGATGTCAGGGCTCTGGATTGATTGGTTGATGGGGCAGGAGCACAGGTGTTGTTCTGCTCAGTTCCTTCAGGAGCAGGGATGAATGATAAAGGAACAGGAAAACCCATGTTATCAGTGCATGGTTTAAGGGCTGGTGCCATCAGAAGAATTTTGGTTTCTTTACCATGGGCAATTTTTACAGCACCCGGCCTGTTTGAGTCAGACGGGCTCCATCTGTCTAACAAGGGCAAAAGGATTCTAGCCCATGAGTCAGCAGGGCTGATTGAGAGGGCTTTAAACTAGGTTTGAAGGGGGAAGGGGATGAAACCAGGCTCCCCAGCGATGAGCCCAAGGGTGGTAAGCCCGAGTCAGGGGCAAAGTCAGCAGCCCAGCTGAAGTGCCTTTACACTGATGCGCACAGCATGGGTAACAAACAAGAGGAGCTGAAGCCATGGTGCAGCAGGAAAGCTGCGGCGCAGTCACCATCACAGAAACGTGGTGGCATGACTCGCACGACTGGAGCTCTGCGATGGATGGCTACAGGCTCTTCACAAGAGACAGGCGGAGGCAGGAGAGGTGGAGGGGTGGCTCTGTATATTAGGGAGGCTCTTCACACCATGGAACTTGAGATTAATGACAAAAAGATTGAGTGCCACGGGTAAGAATCAGGGAAAGGCCAGCAAGGCTGACATTCTGGTGGGAGTCTCTTATAGAACACCCAACCAGGATAAAGAGATTATTCTATAAGCATTATTTGACAAGCAGCTGGAGAATGTTTCAAGATCGCCAGCCCTTGTTCTTGTAGGAGATTGAACCTGCCAGACATCTGCTGGGAACTCAGCACAGTGAAAAAGAGGAAGTCTCAGGAGTTTCTTGGAATGTATGGAGGAGAGCTTCTTGTCACAGCTGGTGAGCAAGCCTGCCAGGGGTGGGGCTCTGCTAGACCTGCTGTTTGCAAACAGAGAGGAGCTGGTGGGAGGCTTGGTGGTCAGAACGCCCATCTTGGGCACAGCGACTGCAAGATAAAGTTTTCAATTCTTGGTAGAGTAAGGAGGGGCCCCAACAAAACTTCTATCCTGTATTTCCAGAGGACAGACTTTGAGCTATTCATGGGACTGATTCAGAAAGTTCCCTGGGAAACAGCCCTTGAAAACAAAGTGGCCCAGGAAGGTGGACATACTTTAAGAAATAAATCTTGAAGGCACAGGAGCAGGCTGTCCCTATGTCCCAAAAGGGAAGCCAGTGGGGAAGAAGACTGGCTTAGCTGAGCAGGGAGCTTTCCCAGGACCTCGGGAAAAAAAAAAATAATAGAGTGGAAAAAGGAGTGGGCAACTCAGGAAGTGTTCAAGGATGTTGTTAGGTTGTGCAGAAAGAAAATTAGAGATGCAAAAGCTCCGTTAGAAGTTAATCTGGCTGCTTCTATAAATGATAATAACAAGTGTTTTTATAAAACACTTTTATAAAACGTTAATAAAAAAAGGACCAAAGAAAACCTCCATTCTTTATTGAATACTGGGGGGATGAAAATAATCACCAAAGATGAGGAATAGGCTGGTGTACTTCACGCCTTAGTCTCAGTCTTCAAAAGTAAAACTGGTTATCCTCAGGACAACTGACCTCCTGAGCTGGTAGACAGGGATGGGGAGCAGAGTAAATGCCCTGTAATCCAAGAGGAGGTAGGTAGTGACTGACTGTGTGACTTAGATGTTCAAAAGTCTGTGGGAGGGTGCTGATACCTAAAGGTTTTTAGCATCAGCAGAAGTCCTGTGGAGGAGCTTCTGAAGGAGCTGGGGTTGTTTGGCCTGGAGAAAAGGGGATCTTTTCAGCTAAAATTAAGTAAATCCTGTTTATTTTGACCCAGTAATGTTCTGGAGCACAGTGGCAAAATGGTGAAGACATCTTGCTATGGAAAGAAGGTGTTATTTAGAGTTCTGCTAATTAATTTTTACATAAAATTAATCCTTCAGTCCATCTGTGAATATTTATCTGGTCATTTCTGCTGAGCCATGAAAGGTGGCAGAATTAGATGATGCTTGACACATCACTGACCTTCTTGTCTGTGGCTACAAAAGCTGGTGTGCTTTAACTATGTTAATCTAATATTTGGTATTCAGTTTGGTCATTTGGTTTTGGCATGGATTTTTAACCTTTTGAAACCAGAGCACTGCCTCACCACCTAAACAATGTTTTTTTCCATAATAGTTGGAATAATCAAAACTGCTCTTTCTTCGAGATCCCTTTTCATAACTCATTTCTACTGTGAAATTTAGAGAGAAGATAGTTGTAGCTATATAGATAGGATTGGAATATTAAAATGTATTTATAATCTTCGTTTAAACTTGTTCCAATGTTAAACTTCTGAGCTTTTTTTAGTTTCGTCTTTCTTTTGCAGACTTCTCATCATTGTGTTTCTTGTCTCAGCTTGGGACAGGAGTCTTGCTTTTTTTCTGCTGATGTTTAATTGCTTGTAACGCAAGGTGCTTGATTGAATCCTCTGCTTAATACTGATGCAGGTATATGTATGTATATTTTAAAAAGACAGAGAATTTCCATAAGATGCACTTTGTAATTAAGCCAGTTCTAAAGCCAAATAATTGTCAAGTGATTTTTTAAATTAGAGGTGCTTCTCAAGGCGGGGAAAAAAAAGGAAAACAAAAAATAAACCAACAGGTGTCAGCAAAGACCACGTAACAAAACATTGGGTCAAATCACATCAACAGTGTATGCTGCATTCATGACAAATCTGTGTTGTCTTTCATTTAATTCTCTCAAAAGATCTTGAGATCCTAATTGTGATCAGTCAGCTCAAAATCCAGAGTATCACAACTGTTTATTATGGTTGAATTGAATTGTTTTCAGTAGAAAACACAAGCAATCACATGCAGATAATGTCAGTTCCATCTTAATGAATTTTTCTCCCACGCTATAATCCAAGTGAGGTCTTTGTGGATTTTTAAAATGCCATTGATTTTGTTTCTCTCTGGTTTTTTTTCCCTCCCTTTTTAGCTTGCTGAACTGAGGCCTTAGAAAGTCCATTCAGCTTTTAGGATTTTTTGTTCTAGAATGGTGATGGGTGAGGGGTGTTTTTTTTTTTTTGTTTGTTTGTTTGTCACAGTTCATAGGTGAGTCTGTATCCAAGAGCAGTATGTCAAAAAGTTAGTTGCATCTCTCATTAGTACGTATTGGCAGGTTTGTCACCTCAGGGTCAAAAGAAAGCTCATTCAACCAAGGCTATGGCAGCCACAGTAGCAAGCCTCAGGTCAGTCCCACCACTTGAGATTTGCTGCAGGGCAGTCAGCTGGAATTCATTTTGCATTTGTTTCACTGAACATTATTGCTCTTACACTGCAATGAGGAGAACATTGTGGGTGGACTACTGTATGTTATAAGGATTGTTTCCCTCTTGTGCTTATTTTCGCTTTTTGCGTTGAAGTGACTCTTACCAATGAAGAGAAAAATCTTATAAAATAACAAAATCCATTACTCATAATGACATTGCTTCTAGTGTTTTATACTTGGGTTTTTGTAAGATAAGTTACACAACCTCCAACCTGTGTACTCTGCCTTGAAGTTCTTAGAAAATACTAGTAGTGCCATGCTAAATAGAAATTATTTGAAAATAGTATCCTTTTTATGCCCATGGAAGGTCCATTTTTGAGAAACTTAGATTCAAGAGATTGTAACTTGTTACGTCAGGTCTGAATTAATAAAATAATTTCAGAGGTCTGAGAAGCTGATAGTGAATCTCTTGGTGTACTGTAAGAAGTTAAGTCAAAGATACAATTTTACAAAAAAAAAGAATACAAAGGCAAACGAGGCTGATCTTGATATGTCTATGTGGATTTCTCAGGTGAACTGGTAATGTTCAGCTGTTACACATTTTAAGTGCGGTTCTGCCACAGGATGAGAGTTGACAAATAAACCTAAGGTCACATTACTTTTGCATCTCTAAAGAAAAGAAAATAAACACTTGTATTTTTCTTCAAGTATAAGAAATTATGTCTGAGTGACTTACTGTAGAAGGTAGATATGGTCAGACTTCAGTGATTTCTAAACTAAAAATATCACTAATAATTTTAATTCTCTTTTTTCCCCTTTTTTCTGTAATGTGTGTTCATGTCGGAGATTAAACTGAGGTTAAAATATAGTTAACTGAGAATGTTACTGGAGGAGTAATAAACTACTAATGTCACTAATAATGTATTAACCCTTTTTATGATATGACTTAGGAAAATCCCGAAAGCCAGTCAAGAAGGAAAATGCCATTGCATCTGTGTTTTATTAGCTAAGGTCTACTTAATTTTAAATACACTATCTCTGTTATTCTGAAAAATCTGGCCACTCATAAAAACATGCAATGAAAATTATTGCCACTAGATTATCTTACTCTCTTCACTCTCATTTACTTTGAGATCTGTCTTTAAAAATTAATGAAGTGATCTGACGGTGTTTAATGAGTGTTTTTTCACAAGCTGGCGTCTTTGGAGGCAGAAGCCCCTATCCACTGAGTAAGTGTGTCGTTGCCAACACATCTCACTCATGATGAGAAGTAGCCATTCTTAACTTTGAGGGAGTAGTTCTGTCTCTGTTCGTTTTTAATCCTTAGAGCAGTGAAAAGTGGTAGCAGGAGTAGTAATGGTGATGATGGCTTTCTGTTTGTGTTTTGAATGTCTGTAAATGAGGAATATGGTGTGGGAAATCTCAGATCCATCCAGCTGGATCTAGTCCACCGGAAGAATATATTTAATCCATAGTTTTGTCAATTTCTTTTTTTTCCCCAAAATCTGCTACAAGCGTGTAGGAGTAGGCAATGGTGTGGACAAGTTGGGTTAACAGATTGTGCTCTCTCATCATTTCTCCAAGGTCTTGTAATCTGTCCTCTATCATGGGAGTGGTTGTAGTGTCAACTAATCTCATGCACCTTATCCCTTGTCATGTCACATGTGCTTTATTTATCATGTGTTAACCATACACTAGCCATTGGACAGGGTTGTTGGCATTTTGGTTGTGAGGGATGCACATATGAGGAAAGAGGGGCATTTGATTGTCTTCAAAGAGACTTTGTGGTTTGTGCTAGCCTAAGGGTTCCTCACATCTGTCGTGAATCCATGACTGTTGGTTGCATGGTAATGATTTCCAGTGGCACCTGATAGATGCCAGGTTAGAAGTGAAAAGCCACAAATGACACAGGCTTATGCCAATTTTTGAGTATGTTTTTAGGTGAGAATTCACTTGAGAAAACATTTTGCAAGTCTGAGTAATTTACTTTGTCTTTTATCTTATTTTCCCTCTGCAGCAGGCTTGTTCTATTTGTATATGTACCCTTCTGGTGGGTAGCTATGGTTGGTTTTGAAAGTGGGAGCACATCTAGGGGGGAAAGAAGAGAATTCAGAGGGCTTGGGTTGTAAAGCACAGCATGGGAGGGGAACTTGACGGGCAAGGCTCAGTGCACTTCACTGAGTCCCAGCATGGGTTTTGGTGTGGTATGTACTGAAGCAGCTCCTCTGGATTAGGATGTAGATGTTATTAATCAAGTCATTGAGTTGTGATCTGTTGTCTGTGTACGTGGCAATCTCTGTTATGGAAAAGTTCACTAGTGGGTCAGCTGCAATTCTGCTCTTCCTCATGTATGCTGTGCTGGTTTTTTGATGTTTTTAGAATGTGGTACAAGGGTTTTTTCAGTGTCTTACAGACTTAAAATGGAGGGGTTATTATTTTAAACTGAGTTATTTTGGAATTGCCTCCTTTCTTTGTGGGAATTTTTTTTTCAGCATGCTTTTCCAGACTCTGTTTAAATACCTCCAGTACTTAGTGCATTGAAGTATCTGTTTGGTATTTGTCTCCACTTATAATCGTATTTAGGCTTCAGTACCTTAATAGTCTTTGTAACTTTAAACATGTTGGTGTCACTGGCTCTTGGTCTTTAATTTCTATTTTCATGTAGATCTATGTGGGTATTGATCTTTTGCTCATGTAGCTTCAGGATGCTATCTTGCAAAGATTTCACAAATTAGGCTGCTAAAAATTTTTTTCAATGCTTTTTGGTAATTGAAAATAGTCCATAAGAAAGTGCTCTATATGAACAATACAGTCTTAAAAGAACACGTGTTGTAGGAAGCCAGGACCTTGACAATTAACGTGTACTACACTTGTGTGTACCAGAACTAGGTTTCCACCTGGAGTTTCAGTTTTGCTCTGCAGACTGTATGCAGCATTATAGTTTTGCTGTCATGGTGCAGAATATTTAGCAATGCAAGGGTAAAAGAAAGGTCTGTTGTAAGATAATGTGCTTCTCTCTGTTGTTTTTGCTGTCTGTCCAAGTCATTAAATTTAATTTCTCTGTGATTAAAATAACCTGTTTTCTGGATCCATATGAAAGATTACTGGTCATGACATAGCTCTATCCCCCAGTTGTCCATTAGGCTATTGAACTTTGCAGATTACATATTTGACACTACTAGCCCTTTGAAAAGGTACTGTCTGGAGGTATTCTCTGTTATATCTAACATAAATCAAGACTGACTTATTTTAAGCTCCTCAGAAGGGCTGTGGTGAGCACTGAAGTTTGATTCCACTCCTGAACCATGTATATTAAGGCTCTCAACCTTGTCCACCATAGATGGACAAAACTAAACCAAAGAAATGGTAGCAGAGATTAGATACTTTTCCTTTTAATATACCCAGGATAATCTACTTGGTTTTACTGCTCAGGATGTGTTCTGCTCAGCTGTGGTTCCTGCGCTCATCAGCTTGCCTTCATTTTGGGAATTTTTTTAGTGCAGCAGAATTAAAATAGCTGTTGTTTCATTTAGGGCAGAAGTTTCTCAGGCTTAGGGAAAGCAGAACACAGGCTCGTCTGCTCAGTGAGAGCAATTTAAAGTATAAACAATGTAGTTTCCTTCCAGAGAAGACCGCTTTGTTCTGGGAAGAAAGTTTCCTCTATCATGCGGTTAGAATGCAACCTTTTCTGAGTGGTTGAAATGTTAGGCTTTCCATGGCTGGAAAGGATTTCTCTCTTGCTATCAGAATAGGTCATGGGAGGCATGGAATTTTTTGGGATTTGTGTTTTGTTTTTTTTCTTCCTCCAGGTCTCCCAACAGTCAATAAGAACACCTTGATAGTTCTTAGTTCAGATATTTCTCTTATTTAGGATGTGTTTTCCTGATAGACAGCACTTTGAAGTGAATGAAGTGCTGATACTCTAATATGAAGTGGAAGTTTCCTGTATCTCATACAAGAATTACAGAACTGCCAGTTTCTTCTCCATTTATCAGGAAATTAATTTCATACACTGTGGGCAGGTCTTACTATTGGTTCTTTTTCCTTTCACATCTTGGACACGGTGATGCCTGCTCTCCAGCCACCTTACTACCTTGAATTACAATGCAGTATACTGCTTACCGTGTTGGCACACATTAACCAGTTTCAGGAGCCTTAGAAAAGGTGCAAATATCCCAGGTTAGTATGACTAGCATGAATAGGGCTCTCTAGTAAGTGTTACAGTTTGCATTGAGAACGTCTGGATCTGAACAATTTGTTGCTCGATAGTTCAGATGATTTATTGATGCAGGACTGAATTGATCAGCCTCTGTCACTATATACCTGCAGTGATGAGTAGCTGTGGGACTGACCATTAGTCCAGGAGAGTTTGTAGAGTGTAACCAGAACCACCTTCTCATGCAAGAAGTCACAAGACACTTCACAACATTCTACAATAGTTTCTACTATAGTTTTCAGATCTTAAATGTAGAACACCAGTGTGCACAAGCTAATATTGCGACTTAGAGAAGTTGTGTCTATATAAATGGTCTGGATTTGAAGCAGTAAGTCTAACTAGTTCTATATAAACAATATCACAGTTTCGTTTTCTTTTTGCTACCTTTAGGAAAGATATTTTTATAATTAATTTTTTTAAAATTACTCATCAGCCTTAAAATCAGAAGAAGTCATTAAAAGCATAAAAATCCAAAAGTAGTGTTGGATGTGTAACATTTTCAGTTCTTGCAGCCATATTCCTAGATGGGACAGAATTTTGCTAGATTTTCCTAGGCAGGACAGGATTTTGTGAAGTTTTCCGGACACATGTGTGGTAAGTGCAGGAAATCTGGCGATTACTGATGTTTTCAAATCTGGAAAATTTTGGACTTGGATGGCACTTCAAGAAGTCTTGTGTATCACTTTCCATCATTTAAAACTGATAGTGTACCATGCTATGATATCCCTAAACATGTTGATCTGCTGCAAAAAAACCCTCAACCCCTTCTGTGGCTACATACATATGTGTATATATATACACACTGGGGCAGTTTTAGGGGGTTTTTTTTGTTTGAGGGTTGTTTTTTATGGCATTTTTTCCTGAAATCTCTCTGGGCAGTGCAGGCCATCCAGGTGCTGAGCTGTCTGATGATGATAATCTCAGACTTTGCATGTGAGCCTCCAGTCTACTGTATCTTTCTTTATGTTTGTGTTTATTGAAAGCATTCATTAGGTTGTCTTTGCCACACCAGAGTGCTCTACTGATTCAACAGTCACATTTTTAAGGCTGTATTGCTATTTATTATCTTAGAGTAGTGCATAAAGAGTCAGTTAGAATTAGAGCTCCATTGACGTGGGCTGTGGAAAAAATGGGTAAAGATTTATTTCTGCTCTGAAGACACACAGTCTAAATAAATGAGGAAGAATAGAAGAAATAGGTACAAACAGGTGCAAAAAGGGTAGACCTCTGCAAGTGATGTCTAAAGTATATTTTCTGCCTAGTATTTTTTTTCTCTTCCAGGTGTTCTTTTAGTGATTTTGACAGTGAGTAGATGCCTGAATTGAGAGTTAAAAACAAAATTTCTGTGCTGTAGGCCATATTATCATTATACTCGCTTTAATGTCTGTACAACATTAGCATTTGAGGCTGCAGGAACTTAACTGCTTTACTTGTTGGTGTTACACTGCAGTCAGTTTTGGTGAACCATAAAAAGTTTGCCCCTGAAGGTAAAATTACACTGTATGCATGTTCCTGGCATACTGCTTTGGGGATAAACATGTCTTAAATCAACGCATCGCTTGCAGCTGAATTCCTTCTCCAAATGCAGTTTCTGTGTAGATAATAATGTTCAGAAAGACTGATTTTCTGTAAACCATAAAATTTTTTGAACATAATTCTGTCAATAAATTTATTTGATCAGGATTGCAAAGAATTCTTATAATCCTAATAAAGACTGGGGTTTTAGTGAAAGGGAGGGAGGGGCATATGCCAACATTTTCAATTAGCTTTCATTGGCACCTCCAGTTTGTTCATATGTGGTCCAAACATTTGCATATTGTGTTTCCTCACATTTACATAATAAAAACATTCGGACTTCATTGAAACTTTTTTTTGTAATTGTGCATTTGGAAAATTAAATTTGAGGTTTATGATACTCTGGCTCCTACTTGCTTGGATCATAGTGTGTTGTTAAGATGCCATCACTTGAGACCTTTGTTACAGTGATGTTTCTGTTTGGGGCTTAATATACTGTGGGTTCAGATGGATGTAATTGCGGCCTTGAGTGCTTGGACTAAAGAATACTGTCTGGGTTTGTACCCAGATATTCTTGGATTAATATTCTGAGACTTAGATCTTGTGCTGTCTGGAATTTAAATACAGTTCCCTGAGCTTTAAAGAGAAGGCAAGCATGATTTCAATCTCTTAATGAGTCCTCTTTTTTTACCTCTTTAATTTGCTTTTTTTTTCCCCCCCAAAGTCTTGTAGCCATTCAAATCCAGGCAGTAGCTTCCAAACCATTTTTACAGGCTCAAATGGACAAAGTGCCAGTTTGTTCCTCAGTTTAATTCCCAAGTTAATAATAGTTAGAAAGTTTTTACATCTGCATCTCCATTTTTCTTAGAATGTGTAAGGGCAGAAAAAAAAATTTCCTAGATAGTAGGCACGACTTTGAAATGTGAACAACTTTGTTACAACTTTGAGATGGCAAGTCTTTTGTTGCAACTAGGTTGATTTTTGTAGGTTTAGTTGTGGTTTTTTTTTTTTGTTTTGTTTTCTGGTGGGTTTTCTTTTGGTTTTGTGTTTTTGTTTTGGGGTTTTTTTTGTTTTTTTTTGTTTGGGGTTTTTTTTGTGTTCTGTCTGGTTTTTGTTGTTTTTTTTCCTTTCTTCTTTTGGTTGCTTTTGGAAATGATCGAGTATGAAATTTCAATTTTATTCCTACGTGGAGAAAAGAGATATAAACTCCACCATAGTGGGGAATCTGTATGAGGATGTCTTGTATTTAGGAACCTTTGACCCATACCTCCCCTGTTCAGTGAGCAGAAATGACTACGTAACTTAGCTGAGGCTGGCTACAGATCTGCTTTCCATGTAAATCATGCCGTGAACCTGGAGGGGAGAGAATTCCTGAAATCTGCTAGTAGAAAAAAGGCTTTTAAAGTATTTCTTTACAAAGAGAGCCTTTCTTCCACCCCTGAGTGTATATTAATTGGTTATAAACCTTGGTTTTGAGGTTACTATTCACCTAATTATTCACACAGCAGTGCAAAATGGATTCACAGGTACAGTTACCATTCCATTGTACTGGCAAGAAGTCTTTTCTTTGTAACAGAGAGAATTTTTTGTCTAAAGCTTCAAGTTCTATAATTAGTTATATAGTAAAGCATTCAGAAAAGTGGCAAAACATATACAAGTGCTTAGAAGTTTAACCAATTAATTGGCCTTTAAGTTGTCTGCCTGCATATGTCATTATTGTGTTTTAGTATCTGATGGCATTTATGTTTTTTTCTTTTCTTCCAGATAATTACTAAATACATTTATGAACTACTGCAGAAGGAATGCCACTTGAAGAAAGTAACTCTTCCGGTGAGTATAATTTATTTTTCCAAAGGCATTGTTCTTTTGAATCTGTACCCAGCATAGCCTGTGATCCCGTATTCAGAGAAAGACAAGGTATGCCAGGGCTCTGTGCAGGGCATTGTCCTGAGGCACTGCCTTCGAATTTTGCATGTGTATGCATCTGGAGATGTGGTTCCACCTCACTTCTCATGTATTTGATTTCTCCAACTGAGCCTTCCTTACCTTACCAGATAGCAGAATTTTCAAAATGTGGTGCTTTTGATAGGAGAGCCATAAGCTTTCTGAAGAATATTTGTGGATATTTTGAGACGTCTACATCTGGATTTAGAGAATAGAAATGTCTTTGCAGGCGGAGGACTACACTCACATTGAGTATCAGTAAACTATTCCAAGTAATTTTTTAAAAAACGCTTTTTCACTAATTTGTAATATCTTTGTAATGTAAAGTGGTTATGTTGCTTAGTGAAAATATTCGATCAACCCCTGGAAGAGATGAAGTGCTCCCCCATGTATCAGAGTGTTTATAAATACATGTGATGTGATATGATGATGTTCAGGTATTTTTATATTCTATACTGGAGAGTGCAGGGGAGACTGGAGTGTGACAGCACTGACATATAGGTTTTCCATCATTATGAAGGATTCCTATGCTCTTTGAAATCTTTTGAATTACTGTTATTCTCAGCTGATCCTTCATATTCAGTCAAGGAAAACCTGTTTAGGCTAAGGAAGGAAAAGGTCTTTTGCTTTAACAGTTCGGTAACATTTCACTATTACCACTTCCATTCCCTGAGTGTTGCTGTTGCTTAAGGAATGTTTTGACGACTTGCCCAAACTACTAACGGTTTCCTAGAAGGGTTTTTTCAGTATCTCCTGGTCATGGCAGAAAGAGCTGAGCTATGAGGTTCACAGAGAAGTCGAAGGGCAAGCAGCAGCATTTCTCCATACTCGCAGCCTGGTGGCTGCACCAATGCCCGGAGAACCAAGACTGAGAAAGCATTTCTCCGCTTCAGATTTTTCTGTGTACATAGGCATAGGATCAGGTTCATCGTGACGGTCTGCCTGGTGCAGTGCTAGCTGTGATCTCCAGCTTCTTTGCTAATTCTCTTTGTTGGTGAAGTTTTGGTCCAAGAAGTACTTCCAAACAGATAATGTATCAAAAGACTTCTCAAGCCTTGTCACACTTTGCCGTGAAACCAGGAAGCTGTCATTTATAAACTTTGAAGTGCCCAAATTTTAAGGCTGTGGGACTTTCTTTGATTCCTAGAAAGGAATATAAGGAATATGCATGTAAGTAATGCAGTGCTAAGGCTGATCAATTAGCTCCAAAACATGAAGATGAAGAAACTTGAGATATTACGGCACCTCCATCACTTATGTTGCACATGTGGTGATTCATCTGCCTGGCCCTAAGGTTTGGGTTTCTTGGCTTGGAAGAGGAATGGCCCTGGCTGGCTCCCACTTTTGGATTAATCTCTGTTTACTTGTATTTAGAAATTGTGTAGCGAGCATGAATACAGTTGTTCAGTAATACATTTAAGTTATTCTCAAATGTATTAATTCCAACTTCTGTGAAATGTCATAATTTAATTGCATTTTGGAGCACAGTAAGAACTCACAAAATACGCAGATTTCTGATTGTGAGCATTGTGGAAAAATTCACACGAGGTAT
Organism: Aleadryas rufinucha; assembly: GCA_013397815.1. Taxonomy (NCBI): domain Eukaryota; kingdom Metazoa; phylum Chordata; class Aves; order Passeriformes; genus Aleadryas; species Aleadryas rufinucha. Next base: position 58,019 of record VZTH01003436.1, on the reverse strand, counting down.
GAGCACCATTCTTCAGAAATGGCTGTTACGCGTAGCAAGCCCTCACAGTCAAAAACAGGTTATGAAGGCATATACAAAAATGAAAAATTGAAGCTATGTGTGTAGAAGCTGAAAAATTAAAGCTATGTGAAAGCTTGGTTTAAATCACCACTTCCAAACTCCCAAGTAACAACACAAAACCCTCTAGTTTAAACTAGTAAAAGAGACTAATAAAAGTAATAAGACAGCTTCTAGGATGAGAATAGAAGAAAGTATAAATGTTGGCAAGTTACATATAAAATCACAATAAGATCAGAAAAACCAAATTTGAGGAGCTTGTTAGAGTTGTAAAGGCTAATAATAAAAGAGAGCTGATAAGGCCAATAGATGAACTACAGTTAAAATGAACACGCAGGTCAAATAAGAAAAACTAATATCATTATTTCCAATATTAATTGTCCAATTCCACATGCTTAACTTTTCTTTTCTAAACAGGGTGTAATTCTGAGCAACTGTCTGAAATTTGTTGTATCAATGGAGGAGACCTTAGGAGAAGTTAATATATTGTACAGTAAACAAATTCTGGGATGAGATTTTTTTTAAACCTAGAGTTCTATAAGAAGTCAAACAGGAAGCTGCAGAACAACTAATTTGTATTTAACTTACTGCTGAAATCAGCTAATAATAATAATAATAATAATAGAAGATTGGGAGAAATTAGTACAGGTTTCTTTTTAAAAAAAACCTACCAGAATTTCATTGCAGGAGTCAGAGATCACATGAAGAAGAAAAATCTTCTCAGTAAAAGAGTACATGTATTTCCAATGAACTGTCAACAAATCTAACTAATGCTTTTAAGAAGGAAGTCCCTTTAAGAATTTATTGGTTATAAGGGGAGAAAAGTGTTCATATTTTACAGATGAAATTATCTGTTACCAGTGGAATGCTATTAAGGCTTGAGATAGTTGTAAACAAAAGGAAAAAAGGAATTAATACAGGCTAACAAACTTTTCTGTTCTTTTTCTAAAATTATTTCGGATAGTTAAACCTAAAGTTGATTATGATGAGTTGGGAAATTATTTGTTGATGCTGAATAACTGGATGATTAAATTACAGGAGATTCAATTCTGGTAAATATGAAATTATGGGGAAGATAACTCACTCTGTAAACACAACAGTGGCCTCTAAATGAGCTATTACAACTTGGAAAAGAGCTTGGAGTGATTGTGAGTAGTTCTCTGAGAACATCAGTGAGTGCTCAATGGCAGTCAAAAGCCCTCAAAGCAAGTAGGATGTTAGGAATTATGAGGTATCGAGAACAAAACAGAAAAACATCATCATTCCACTCATTATGTGGGCCCTCATGTTAAACACTGCATGAAGTCTGGACACCATATCAAAAAGGATATGAAGAATTAAAAAAAACACAGAGGAGGGTTGCAAGGATGATCACAGGCATGAAATGCTTTTCAGACAAAGAAAGATTAAACAAAGATTCTTCAGCTTGGAAAATAGATGACTGAGGAAGGAATATGACAAATCTATAAAATCATGAAAGGTGAAGAGAAGATGAATAGGGAATGGGTTTTTGCTTTTTACATAATAGAGAACCTAAGGGGCATCAAGTTTAAATTATCAGGCAGGAGATCTCTGCTGAAAGAGACAGTATTATTTCATATACGTCCCAGTTATATTGTGGAACTCATTGCCACAGAGCACTATCAAGGAAGGAGGTATAAATGCATTAAAAAAACCCCATTTAACGGTATTAAGGTGGGACAGGTGCCTTGAACTATTGTACATGCTTGCCCAGTTATGTAAACTCTAGCTTGCAAAGTTCCAAAGTTACTGGCTGTCAAAACCAGGCAAGAATCATTCTGTAACCACTCTCTTTTGTTACTGTTCCCCGATGCAATCTTCCAGTTGCCAGAAACGGACCGTGGGCCTCCATCTGACCTAAATGGCNNNNTGTGTGTGTGTGTATTTATATATATATAGATATGTAAAACGTTTTTATATGAATATTTTAGAGATGAATACAAAAATGTTTTTTCTTTTTACCTTGTCACAGGTGATCAGCGAATTGGCATATTGGCTTTCCTTTTTTTGCCAGCTGATAATGAAGTTGGCAGTGCAGTGATTTTTGAATATTTGAAATATATTTCAGGACTGTGTTAGGTGGAGTGTGCTTTTGTTCAGCATGATTTTAGTGGGAATAGAAGTGCTGTGCTTCAAAGGTTTATCATGATAGCATTTCATGTTTCTCTTATTTTCCTTAATTTCAACCTTGTGAGTAAAGTCCAACTTGCTGTCTTTGTTTTGCTTTCTTGGGTGGCAGCTTCAGTTTTGGATACAAAAATTCATTAATTTCTTTTCAGATATGAAAATAAGACCTACTGGCAGATCAGGAGAGCTTGCCCATTAACTTATTATGCCAGCATCTTTGACTAAACAATTCTAAAAATTTTTTCCTACACAGGGAAGCCAAGATCCATGTTGCATTATTGTTACATATTACCTGTAATTACATGTTTACAATTACATATTGTAAAGCATTGTACTTCTAATAGTGTTCAACATACAGTACTGGACTTGAGAATTTTGATGAAGTCTCATATTCAGGGAATGGCCATTCAGTTACCACTTTAAAAGTTTCATTTTGTGCTCCAATGAAGGTTATGTTAGGAATAAAAAGAAGAATGCAATTTTTTTAGGCAGATGAAGTATTTGTATTTCTCTAGTTCTAGTGGCATAACCAGTGATTGATCTTTGCTCTTCTTTAGCTGTTGAGGACAAATAGAATGTGCTTCTGAATTAACTGCATCTTTAACAGCTTCCGGGGAAGCTAGAGATGGAAGTTTAAACAATTAGTAACATGTTGTTGTGGTTTTAAGCCTCGCTGGAAATCAAGCACCATGCAGCCGCTTGCTCAACCCCCCTTTTTACCTCCCCCAACACCAGTGGAATGGGGAGGAGAATCAAAGTAAAACTTGTTAGCTGAGATAAAAACGGTTTTATCTCATAACCTAAAGTGAGGTAAAATACAGTGATAATGGTAAATGATAATAATATGACAAAAATCAAGTGATGTGCAATGCAATTGCTCACCAAGCACTGACAGATGCTGGACCCCCAATTCCCGCACCCAGATTGGCCATGCTTCTGGGTAACTCCCTCCCCCCCCAGTTTATATCCTGGTCATGATGTTCTGGGGTGTGGAATATTCCTTTGGTCAGTTCAGGTCACCTGTCCCAACCATGCTCCCTCTGAGTTTATTTTGCCGGCCTTCTCACTGGTGGAGCATGAGACAAGGAAACAAAAGTCCTTGACTTCAGATAAACACAACTTAGCAAAGCCCCAAAATATCAGTGTGTTATCAACACCATTCTTGTTCTGAAGCCAAAACACAGCACTGTATCAGCTACTGAGAAGAAATTTACTCTATACTGGCTGAAACCAGGACATGTTTAATTGGCAATGGCCCTGAAATGCCTTACTTTGCAGAATCTTTTAAGTTATCAATGCTTTCCTCTTCAGTAAGTAAAAATTCATCCAAGAGCTATTTTTCTTTGAGAAACAATGGTGTGTTATCTCCACTGCATGTTCCTTTTGCTGATTTTGTTACTCAAGTGAAGTTAATACTTCTTTGTAAAATTTCCACCAATTTTAGGTTTGTTAAGTTAGTTGTGGTAGTAGTCAAATGTTGATTTGCTGCTTGTAATATTGATCAGCAGTTCTCAGTTTTACATTTTTGATTGAAAAATTCTAAATTAGGATTTTCAATATTGTGAAGACTGTAACCTAAGTGAGTTAGTGAGGTTTATGTTGAAACACATAAAAGAAGACTTTTCATCTTGGGAAGCAAATGAACAGTTTTCTCTCTCCACCAGCTGCTCACGATTCTCACAGTCTTTTTTGAGTCTTTTCAATTTCAATTCCACTTATTTGCCATGTCCTTTTCTCCAGTTACAGTTTATACCTGTTTCACTTTGTAGGGTCAAGGCTCTTAATTGTTGTAGTGTTTCTTAACTGAAATAAGAAAAATACTTAGTAAGAAAAATAATAAGAAAAATACTAGTGTATTTTTTTTCCCCTTTTTAACATTCAATCTTAAACCTAAAAACATCCAATACACCAAATAAAAGACTCTTGGAGCCTAGTCAGGTGTCATACATCTTGGGTTAGTAATGGCTAATTGTTGATGTGGTAGCATGGATGTCAATAAGATTAGATTTCAAGTGAAGTTTGATTTTACTCTGTGTATTGATAGCAGCTGTGCAAAATACTAACTAGTGTGCTGCTGAAATACTTTATAGACTGATACTACTGTACTCGGTGATATCTCACTGGAGATAGAAGTCTATGGAAAAAAGAAATTCACTGTTTGAAAACCTTAAGAATGTCATAGTATCTATAGAGATCTCACCATAGCTGCCTACATTCGCAAACTTTAAGGAATTTTTGTGCATTAGGAAAAAAAATCCAAGAAAAAGAAAATGAAACAGTGGGTTTGAACACTAAATTATCATTGTAATTTAGATAGGTTTGACATGCCTAGCTACAGATTACTGGAAGATTGTTCTCACCTGTAAACAACTATGTTGAATCAGATTGTTAAATTAAACATTTTAAAAAATTTAAAATGTTGAAAATGTTAAAAACCCATTTTTCTGTATTTATTCAATTTATTTATTCAATTAAGTGATCAGAAATCAGTGTCCTTGAGTCCAGAAGAACAAGTGGCTGATAAACGCATATTATTTTATGTGGCCTCAGTGTGTCCAGCATTAAATGGTATTCTGTGTTGATCTGTCAGTAAAATAAGGCTGTGTATAGGAGTGACCTTTATGTGCATTCTGCAGTGAAAGCTGGATCTAATAAATTGCTATTGTTTGAAGGTAAATTAGCTTGACAAAAAGTCTCCAAATGTGTTTAATTTTGGGAAAATAATCAGAAGTAATTTTTTTATGGTCTTGGTATATATTTTTAGCTGTTGAAAATTAACTTCTTTGCTGAAGTGTGAGCTAGTTATATCTTCTAGTGCATATGATTACTAAGTGCTAGTATTTCCAATATACTGCACAGAATTTTAGTTTATAAGTGCTAAAACCTACAACTAAGTTACACATTAGTCTGAAATGCAGATTCACAACAGTTTTTTTCCTAATTATAGTGTTGTAAATGTTCCGTTTATGGGTAGAAGTCAGTTACACCTTGCCAAGTACTATCTGAGATTCAGTGTTGGCTGACTTTTTACCTAATCTGTTTTACCTTTTAAGGTGTCGATACTGCTTTTGCAGAAACAGCAGTATGATCTGACTGTAGCCCCAGTCTTTTCAACAGAACATATTCTTTACCATATTTTCTGTTTTTGCACAAAGTGTGAGAGAAAGTGAGTATGTTTCCTGGTGCAAACTCTGAGGCCCATGAGATATTACTTTATTTTAGAGCAGGGGAATAAGGTCTTCAGTGGCAAATATTGAAGAGAGACGTGACCATTCTTCCACATACAAATTTGTTTTGTTCAAGTAGTCTCACTGACTTCATTAAAAAAAAAAATTTGGTAGGACTTACATTAAAAAAAAATCTGAAGATGCATGCAGATTTAATTTTTCCTATGGTAAGGGTTGCTAAGAATCCATACCCATATATGGATATTTAACGTAATCCAAATAGCCAATTCTTTCTTTCTCAGCGTGGGGATCATAACCTGATTTGTTTTTCTTCACTGTTGCAGAGCATGTTCCTAGCAGCTGGACAGTTAGGCCGTGGGAGTGGAAGGGTGTGGAGTACAGTAGAAGGGGAAATTTGCCTGTTTTGTTCTTTCTTTTCTGTGTATTCATATGGTAGAAAGAGAGGAACAAGTAGACATGCAGATTTGTTTTGCCCTCATGGTATTTGCACCAGGACAGTTCTTTTGTCTTGAGACCGGCTTGCTAAACCAAGTGTAAAAACTTTTGTTTGTATTGAACATAAAGTGCTGCTGTACTCTCCTAAAGACAAAATGTGGTATTAGGTTGCAATTTACTGAATATCAAAGCTAATTGTTGGTCTCTTCGTACACCAAAGTAGCTAAGCATTGACCCTGGTGCAGGAGGACTCTTAATGAAGCTATTCTTTAGACCCAAATAGATTTCTGTATTAGTAGACCTATCCTATTAAGTTTGTAACAGACAAATTTACAGTACTGGTTCCTTCATGGCTTGAGTATTTATGTTGAGGTGGCTGATTTGGAGCTTTTCAGGATTTTTTTTTTCACACTATGTAAGAATTTTATTGTTGCTTCAGGCATATCAGAGGTGAGAAATTACTTGCTCCCTCTCACTCGCCACCTCCAATTGCTCATTTATGGGTTTTCTTCTTTCCTGTAAATTTCTCTAAACATCTGATGTTTCAAAGCTTAAGACACCTTTTACCCCTTTTCTTGATTTTAAATGCCCCTTGGATTGCTCTTCTAAAAGTGATATGTTTATATGTTTCAAAGTTACGTTGCATGTTTTGCTTTATTTTTATTTAGTACTGGGCACAAATGCATTGAAATGGTTGTTAAATGGTAAATGTTCTTATATGAATTTGGTAGATAACTTTAAAGCTACAGGTTTTCTTTCAAAGAATTTTATTGATGCATTAAAATGTATGTTGTCTGTAATTGCAGGTTGATGCAACTGAAACTGAACCAAAGAGCTTTATCTTTATGAGTGAAGATGCATTAATAAATCCTGACAAGCTGTTGGTCCTGATTCATGGTAACGGTGTTGTCAGAGCTGGTCAGTGGGCTAGGAGACTTATAATTAATGAGGATCTGGACAGTGGGACACAGATACCATATATAAAGAGAGCTGTTGAGGTAAGCGAAAGTGCACGGATGCAAGTTTGTGTGTGCCATGGATGTGCACCTGTGTGCCTGTGTATGAGGAGTGTGAACCTGTGATGTTTTAAGTTTTTAATCAGTATTCTGTATTTTACTGTGTGATCATTTTATTTTTGATGGGAATACTTGTTTGGTTTTATTGGAACTTTTTTCTAGTGGAACCAAGTTCCTGTCTTGCAGTAAAAAAAAATTTACTTGCATGTCATGTTGTTGTGTTGGGACTGCCATGTAGTTTAATATGGCAGATAGTATAACAAGAGCCATTAGCAGGTGATGAGATGCAGTAGAAGACACTACAGAAATTTGTTACAATTTGGATTGTTTCCTTTTATATTTCATTGAATTTGTACATATTATTGCTCAACAACTGCTGTAGTCTAATGCTAACATGAGCTTTTGTGGTAACAGCAATCTTTTTTACTAGGCTTGTTCTGAGTTTGTTAGAGGCACAGTCTTTTCCAGATTTGCACTAAATACTGATTCATTCTGATTTACTTGTCAATATTTGACAGTATAAGACATTCACATTTTGTTGACACTATTTTGTTGCATCTGTTTTAGAGACAGTGGACAAGTCAGTGCTAGTGTTTTCGTCATTGGAACTTTGCAGGTGTAATTCATCATGTGCACCCTGCTACCTAAATGGAACTTCCTGTAGTAAACACTAGAAGAGCCTTTTTAAGACTCATTATTTCTATTATATTTGCCAATTTAAGCTAATGTTCTACTCTAAATATCAGTGTTGCCACTGTTACTGTTTCATATTTTGCCAGATGATTAGTTTTTGCAGCTGTCTTTGAAGTATTGAGGATATAAAATGGTGCTTTTTTTTCAATGAAGCAAAGAAAGAAAACATATAAATGCATTAGGCCATTAAGTTATTTTTGGTTTGTTTTACCCCCTGTCAAAGCACCAGACTACACTTGGTGAGAAAAAGAAAATTAGCCCTGTGAAAGTGAGGCTTATCTTTTTCTAGCATTAAGTTTTTTATTCATTTTAAATCAAGATTCAGAGACAGAACAAAAAGTACTTCAGGATTACTGAGTGCAGTACAGGTGTATGGTATGTCCAGTATGGGACCTCTAGTACAGGTTCCAAAACCTTTCCTAAGACACCCAAATAACTGTAGGTACTTCAATTTTTGTAGCAGTGCTTACGTGCATTTTTGTTCTTTCCTAGAGATGCTGCTATCTTGGGTAACGTAAGAGAGCAAGTGTTTCAAACTGGGATATGAACCCTAATTTAACAGATAATTTTTAAGGGTGTATTTCTAGTAGAGAAGAGTTATATTTCTTTTTGCTGGTCTGTTATTTTTGTTTATTTTGTGCAATGATTTGTGGCAGTATGACAGAGAGCAGGCCTCTCTTTTCTCTAATGGTTATTATACTTAAAACCAGATTATTTCTCTCTGCATTTTGAATGCTTCTTAAAAAACACAGGAAAAAAGTCCCAATTGTTGGATGAGAAAATATTTTTACAAAAATGTAATCATTAGATAACATTTGTATATCAAACTTTGTGTTCTTTGAGCTTTTTCTTAATATGGTTTTTAAATTTGTAGTTCTCTTTAGTTCAGTAATTCTTGCTACTCTAAAACCCGCTGTCCCTTTTTGTGCATCTTAAAATTCTGGTAAATGTACTATGTGTTTAGGACATGTACTATTTACAGTGATTTTTTTCATGCAAAATGAAGAATAGATTTTGTTCAATTGTGTTAAATTCAGTTATGTCATTAAATGTGTTGCTATTTTTTTGTATCCTGTAATCACTGTACTGGGAATTGGTTGTGCATCTGGTTAGGTAAGGCGATATTTTATGGAAGTTGGACCCCACTGGCAGTATTTAGAATCATTAGGTTATGACTAAAAAGAGAACACATACAGGTACATGCTGATACCATGTCAGCTTCAGGTACGCATCATAAAAATTACATTTCTAAATGCAGGAAATTATGGTAGACTGAGTGTAAGGATTCCATATAATAAAAATAATAGTAAAAATTACATCCTTTTCTGGGTTTTCTGGTGTTACGTCCTCTAGTTGATTTATGCACTTCTGTCTCTTATGAAATGAAAATAACTAGCCTAGATGATAAATAGCCTGAATGAAAATTGTGCTGACTCCTCATGCAACATTATTTGAAGTAAGGAATTGTTTTCTTAGATCTATATGTATTTCTTCTAAGGAGAAGTCTCATTCTTGAATGAAACTGGCAGACCTTATCAAAGCATCAGTGCTGATGAGAAGAGAACATAAATTTTTTCCTAATAGACTCACGTGAATTTCAAGTGGATTATGATATGTAGGATTTGAAAATTCCAGTGATCTGTTGTGACTTTGCAACACATGCAGGCATTGCAGACAGCTTAAAACATTTGCTGAAGATTAGGTTTTCATTTAAAAAATAAAAATCAAAAATTGCAAAAGCAGTGCTTGAATATCTTATATGCAGGAACTAATTCAGAAATGTCTGCTTTTCTTAAAAAAAAACTCAGACAGGCAGAAAACCACCTGCTAAGTAGACCAAAACCCACAACTTTTTCTTGACTGCTTTTCTCTGTGCTTCTCTTCTCAGTTCATTTTTTGGAAAAACTGAAAACAGGGATGCAACAGCTGGGGTTATCAGTGAGCAGTAGATTGAGCAGGATGAACTGATACTTCGAAAGAGGAAGTTAAGGGAAGAGTAGAAACTATTTCTCTCTGATACAACACTTTTGAGGAAAAAAGAATTAAGAAACTACTTTTCAAGCACGTGTGGAACAAAATAGCAATAATTTTGTATTTTAAAATTCTAGTCTTGTGGGGCTGCTGGACATTGTAAAGAAAAGATTCAAAGAGAAATATCCTGGTGAGAATTCAAGTAGCTAGAAATGAGTTTTTTCTTTTCATCTGTGCTGTTCCTGTAGGTAATGCTTCTCCTTCCATGTTTTATATCAAACCGTGTTGTGTAGATTAGATCTTTTGTGTAAAAGGTGTTCTCAGTAGTTGACAAGGGTTTATGTGAAGAGGGAGCATTATTGTGTTAATTTGAAAATTCAGACTTGGTAGTGTAAAAGAGATGTTGAAATATGAACAAAGAGAACAAATAAGCAACTGGATATAGAACAGATTGTAGGAAAAGAAGGAGGGAGAAAATTGTACACAATGTGAAAAACACATGTAAATACATTAAAATGTGGTAGGACAAAACCTATTTTAGAAAAACAAGTATGAAAAATACAAATCTGCTAATAAAGCAGTAAGAGTGTAACAAAAGCTAAATTAAAATAAATACTTAGTAATAAAGGTGTTTAAAACAAAAGAAGCTGACAATGTCTTATAAATACAGTACAAAAATACTGCATAAATTTGTTGTTTTCTTAAAACAGAAATTTTCTATTGAAACTTTTGCTAGTGGGGAACACTGATTTTTGACAGAAGCAGTTATCTGGTGCGTGAGAGACTGAAGTTCAGGTCCTTCCCCTGGGAATGCAGGGCTATTTTATTTGTAATGAGAATTCTGCTCTGAAGGTACTCCACTTTTTATAAAAAGGTAAATGTAAATTATATAAATAAATGAATAAATAAATGTAGAGTAGAAGAGTAATTTTAATCCATCTCTTCTATATTTTGCCTAAATGTCTCATCTAGGTTGATACAGTCAGGCTCTTCTCAGATCGGTTATTATTTAGCCATGCATTCAATAACTGAAGTAGTGCCAGGAAAAGGTGATGAGAGACAGAGGTAAATTCTTCGATGTAGTGATGAGAACATATACTTGGGATGTCGAGAATTAAATATTTACGTTCCTGGTTTTGTGATGGTTGTTGAGGGGCTCCGATGTTCGCTGTGTTAGAGAAGGAGAGGCTGAAGTTGTTGTACTTAGGAAGGAAATGTGTTCATTGTGGAAACATTATGTTTCCCTTGGTTGGACATTGTGAAGAATTTTGGAGTAATGCTGTTTTTGATACCTCTCCTCTGGGAATAAAGAGGATATCAGTTTACTGCAGAAGTACAGGGAAACACTTGGATGTTCTCTGTGTCTTTGGAAATTCAGTACATTTGTTACCTAAGATAGCTGTGGTCCCAGGGATGCTGGTAAAATTCAACCACAGCAACTGTTGCTTATTTTTTAAAAAAAAAAATTAATTAAAAACAATCGAACAATTGTTGCCTGATTTCTAATTCAGATATTAAGATATCTTAGATACTTGTAGTATTATTTAAAGGAGAATTGATACTTGACGTATACCCAGAAAATAGGTTCTTCAAAGAACCTGGACAAGTTTTTCAGAAGAAATAGAGTGGCACCTAAAAATCTGACTTTCCATGAACAAACAATAAACCAAAGGTTTGCATGAGATGGGTATTAGCTGTGGAAATATTTCTTTAATAACTGATAAAACATGGTTTTCAGCTTCAGTTGTCTGTTATGTTTATCTTCCTCTTCATTTTGTTTATAATCTCTGTTCTCTTTGGTCATAATATTGGATTTATTCACTTATATTAATGTCATTCATTTGAACAAAACTGTCAGGTTGGCAATATTTACTAAGAATTGGTGAGGGTTATTACTTTTGTCAGCGTGCAGTAAGATGTCATTAGTTTTATAAGGCAGTTGAATGGAACAACAAAATCATTCAATGTAACAGCAGTAAATTTTCCCACTATAACTTTTATGTGATTTAGTAGTCTTAATGGTTAGTAACTAGTATGATAACACATACTGTTTTGTATTTTCTCTTTCCACTTCATGACAATCAGTCAGTTTCAATAACGGATATTTACATATTGTTGCCCAGAAATTATGTTATGTTTAAATTACACTAACAAAAATTCTTGCTAAAAAACTTTTAAATCTCACTTTTAAGTCTCACTTTTAAGACAAACATCCTTTTTGTTTTGGTCTTATAGTTTATATGAGCTTAGCATAGTATCAGTAATACGGCCAGGTGACACTTTCTGGGAAAAAAAGCAGCTGACATTTCACTACAATTACAGTTCTGTCACAGAATACTAATATTCATGTTTATGTCTTCTAAGTATATTGTTGCAGAAAGATGTTAAAATACCTCATTTATTTATTAATGGTCAGTTACAGTGCCAGAGCAATCATAATCTTATTTGGGTTTTCTAATGTATTACTGAATTGTTGACTTTCACTAAAATGGGCAATAATTTGGTGTATTGTTTTATGTCAAATGCTACTTTTCTGACTGTGATATATGTACTTGGCTTATTCATTTAGTTAGACCATAGAAGTAGCATTACTTGTAAAGTCTTTTTTAGCAGAGAAGACTTGTGTTTAGAACTCCCACTTTTATGGTAATTATACTAAGAAAACTTAGAGATGTTTGGATGATCTTTTGAGATCTTTCTAAAAGCATAAACACAAACCACAATGTATTACTAAATAATGAGTCACGTATAATTGGTTTAAAATCCACTATACTGTGGGAAGAAAATTCTTTCTTAATTCTTTCCAAAACATTTCATTAGGGATTACTAATCTCTCAAATGCTAGTCACCAAGCAGATAGAAGGAAAATTTGCATAGTGAAAGCAATATTAATTGATCACAAAATACATAGTAATACATGATAAGCTGTATAGGAGTTAAAATATTAAGTCAGAAATTCAAGAAAAGGTTAAAAGCTTAGACTAATACTGAGCTGACAGGGTATATAAACCCACACCAGCCCCCATGCCAACAGAGGAAAACAATGAAATGACAGCTCTACTGTTTGGAGAGGGGTTGCTAACGACAGCTTATTCCTTTATGATTTCATCTCTTGACAGAAGACAGGTCTGCTTGTTGCATCATGGCAGATGTATCATTACCTTCTGGCCCTGTCATGACTGAACTGGAAAAAAATCCCCACTTGCAATTCTAAAAATCTCTTTGGAATGTAGTGCATCCTTTCCAAGATACACATTACTATTGTATTAATTATGTGCATTACATTCTTACAGTTTTCTGTGCTACATAATTTGATAATGTAGAGATATTTAGAGATTGGTTTGTCTTCCTTTATTCTGTTGGTTGTCATGTTTTAGTCCAGAAGCACCTTGTATTATTTTACTCATACTTTGTCACTGACCTAAGAAAATCACTATTCAAGATAAAGATATTTGGATAAACGTGGTTTGAAATATTTTTTTCTCCATTCATACTATTTCAGCCATTTTTTAATTGGCTAAATATTAGGTTAAGGACACACAATGAACATTTAAAATAGTCACCATCATTTTAAGAGAAAAGTTTAATGTGAGTTTAAATGGCGTTTTTCATCATATGCATATTAGGATTCTGCCTTTCCACACCACGACCCTTCCCCCCCCATTCAACTTGTTGGATACCCAACAGTGACTCTGGAGACTTAAAAAAGACTAAGAAGGGGTGTGGATTTTTGAAAGTATGTCAAAAGCCTTGGGGTTTGGGTATGATCAGAATTTCAATAGAGGTTGAGATGAGTTTAAATGCATAGAAGGGAACATAAAAATCTTGTTTAATTTCTGTCATGTTGTTCTTTTTTTAGTCACTCTGATGTCTTTTTCAAATCTGCTTTTCTCTCAAGCTTTGTGGTACTATATTCAAGATCTGGGCTTTTTCCTCTTTGTATTTCGCTTTAACTACTGATCCCTTTTCTGTGGTGCTTCTGCCTTTAATATCAGCTGAAGCGGTCTGAATTGCTGAATCAAAGCCATTTTGGGAGAGAGACAGTGTTTAAGATTGTGCAGGGTGAGATTCTCTGGGTAGAAGGTAACACTTCCTGCAGTTATAATCAATGCACTTGACACTTTCAAAGGCAGGAGAAGCCATGACTTGCTCAGGGGTTAAACTTTTTAAATAACTTCCCTTGGGAAAAATGCCATCAATAAAATGGAATAATTAGTTGAAGATTCTTGAGTAGCCTAGGTTTGAAAAGAAAAGATTAGAGGTAGGTTAGGTTTGCACTTCTACTGTATTTTCCCTCCCTTTTGTTTTTCAAACTATGAGCTTTTATTTAAATGTGTGCAATATTACAAAATCAATCTGCTTCAAAAGTAATGTCATCTACTTAAGACAGTGCATTAATTTTGTAGTCTTATTGTCTGTGTAGTCTAATAGCTGTAAGAATAGAGATTAAATTCTATATAAAAATACAACTTTAGATTTGCTAGCTTTTTCATTTCCTACCCACACATTGATTCTGCAAATAGTCATTTTAGCTAACAGAAAACATTTGCAACTTTGAACCTTAATAAATAAGCCTTAATTGTAATACACATTCAGTAATTATAAAATGTAGGTCTAAATAGCATTATATGGAGATTCTGTGTATATGATCATTAATTTCTAAAAAGATGAAGAGGTTTACGCTGAAATTAAATTCATCTGGCTTTGCAATAATTATGTTTGGTAATTTCAGGTTTTATGAGAAATTTATTGAGGTTTTAATGGGTTTTTTTTGTATAATCATTTTTATTGAAGCTGCTATTTTGAAAGGCAAAGCCTGACTAAAAATGGTGCTTTCATACATAGTGTAGTATATACCTACTATACAAAATATCAATAAATGATGCATGAATGGCTTTAGAATAAGAGGTTCTTACCATTCATTAATTATTTACTTATTTGAACTTTTTATTTTTCTTAAGGGAAATAAAATCATGGACAGTACTGTGCAACAGTAACAAAACAAGACTTTAGCAAATACATAACCAATATTTTGCAGAAGTACAACATTGCATTTTCTAATAAGTTGCATTGGAATGAGATCTGTACCACTGGAATAGTGTATTTGGTGGAGGTTATTCTGCATACAGATTTGTTACAAAACTTTAGCATGAAAGTATAGACTAGTCTCAAGTCCAGCAAGGTACTAGTATTTCTGTATGGTTTTGGGGATCTGCCTGTGGCAAGTTGGCTATGGAACTGTGGCTTTTTAATTGCTCTGAAATTGCAATGGGGCTTTTTCTGTTGCGGTGCAGATTTTCAGTTTATTCTTTATTTTTAATTCATGATATATGTGTCATTTGAAAGATCGATGGGTAAATACATACTAGTATGATCGTACTTGGAAATGCAGTAATTATTTGTGGCTTGTTTTTTTCTCTATACAGGCCACTTTTTAAGGATCTTGTTTAAAAGAAAATAAAGTTGTAATCTAGTGTTGTTTTGATTCAGAGAATTTGGGTCTGTGGAAGTGTCATAGCTTTGTGGTTATTTATCTTGGAGTGAAGTACATACAAGTAACATCTAGTTTTAGGTGATTTGCTAAAGCAGATGTGTCTCTCATTTCAATGTGGGATCATCCAGTAAAGTTGTGGTAGGGGCACTAGTGGCTTCACAGGGGGGTACGATTTAGGATGGGAAGTTTGCTAGGCTTTACTTTCATGGGTAATAAACTGTGCTTACAAGTATGCTTACCTGATCATGGAATAGAGATTTTCAAATGCCTTTCATATGTTTTTTTGGCAACATTTTCTGTTCTGGTGATCTTGTCAATGAGAGTGTGAATAGTGTCATGATGCTAAACCAAATCATAGAATCGTTAAGACTGAAGAAGACTACTAAGATTATTGAGTCCAACTGTTTACTCAGCACTGCCAAGTCTACCATATTCCCACATGTCACATCTGCGCATCTTTTAAATGCCTTCCGGAATGGTGACACCACCACTGTCCTCTGCAGGGTGTGCCAGGGGTTGACAGCCCTTTCTGTGAAGAATTTTTTTGCCATATCCAATCTAAACTGTCCCTGGCATAACTTGAGGCCATTTCCTCGTCTGATCACTGGTTACCTGGGAGAAGAGATTGACACCCACCTGGCTACAACCTCTTTTCAGGGAGTTGTAGAGAGTGAGCTGCCTTTTGTCCAGGCTAAACACTCCAAACTCCCTCAGCTGCTCATCAGACTTGTGCTCCAGATACTTCTCTAGCTCTGTTGCCCTTGTCTGGACATGCTCCAGCACAACAACTTTTTTGAAGCATAATTTTAAGAGGAATGATCTTTNTGCTTCAAAAGTAATGTCATCTACTTAAGACAGTGCATTAATTTTGTAGTCTTATTGTCTGTGTAGCCTAATAGCTGTAAGAATAGAGATTAAATTCTATATAAAAATACAACTTTAGATTTGCTAGCTTTTTCATTTCCTACCCACACATTGATTCTGCAAATAGTCATTTTAGCTAACAGAAAACATTTGCAACTTTGAACCTTAATAAATAAGCCTTAATTGTAATACACATTCAGTAATTATAAAATGTAGGTCTAAATAGCATTATATGGAGATTCTGTGTATATGATCATTAATTTCTAAAAAGATGAAGAGGTTTACGCTGAAATTAAATTCATCTGGCTTTGCAATAATTATGTTTGGTAATTTCAGGTTTTATGAGAAATTTATTGAGGTTTTAATGGGTTTTTTTTGTATAATCATTTTTATTGAAGCTGCTATTTTGAAAGGCAAAGCCTGACTAAAAATGGTGCTTTCATACATAGTGTAGTATATACCTACTATACAAAATATCAATAAATGATGCATGAATGGCTTTAGAATAAGAGGTTCTTACCATTCATTAATTATTTACTTATTTGAACTTTTTATTTTTCTTAAGGGAAATAAAATCATGGACAGTACTGTGCAACAGTAACAAAACAAGACTTTAGCAAATACATAACCAATATTTTGCAGAAGTACAACATTGCATTTTCTAATAAGTTGCATTGGAATGAGATCTGTACCACTGGAATAGTGTATTTGGTGGAGGTTATTCTGCATACAGATTTGTTACAAAACTTTAGCATGAAAGTATAGACTAGTCTCAAGTCCAGCAAGGTACTAGTATTTCTGTATGGTTTTGGGGATCTGCCTGTGGCAAGTTGGCTATGGAACTGTGGCTTTTTAATTGCTCTGAAATTGCAATGGGGCTTTTTCTGTTGCGGTGCAGATTTTCAGTTTATTCTTTATTTTTAATTCATGATATATGTGTCATTTGAAAGATCGATGGGTAAATACATACTAGTATGATCGTACTTGGAAATGCAGTAATTATTTGTGGCTTGTTTTTTTCTCTATACAGGCCACTTTTTAAGGATCTTGTTTAAAAGAAAATAAAGTTGTAATCTAGTGTTGTTTTGATTCAGAGAATTTGGGTCTGTGGAAGTGTCATAGCTTTGTGGTTATTTATCTTGGAGTGAAGTACATACAAGTAACATCTAGTTTTAGGTGATTTGCTAAAGCAGATGTGTCTCTCATTTCAATGTGGGATCATCCAGTAAAGTTGTGGTAGGGGCACTAGTGGCTTCACAGGGGGGTACGATTTAGGATGGGAAGTTTGCTAGGCTTTACTTTCATGGGTAATAAACTGTGCTTACAAGTATGCTTACCTGATCATGGAATAGAGATTTTCAAATGCCTTTCATATGTTTTTTTGGCAACATTTTCTGTTCTGGTGATCTTGTCAATGAGAGTGTGAATAGTGTCATGATGCTAAACCAAATCATAGAATCGTTAAGACTGAAGAAGACTACTAAGATTATTGAGTCCAACTGTTTACTCAGCACTGCCAAGTCTACCATATTCCCACATGTCACATCTGCGCATCTTTTAAATGCCTTCCGGAATGGTGACACCACCACTGTCCTCTGCAGGGTGTGCCAGGGGTTGACAGCCCTTTCTGTGAAGAATTTTTTTGCCATATCCAATCTAAACTGTCCCTGGCATAACTTGAGGCCATTTCCTCGTCTGATCACTGGTTACCTGGGAGAAGAGATTGACACCCACCTGGCTACAACCTCTTTTCAGGGAGTTGTAGAGAGTGAGCTGCCTTTTGTCCAGGCTAAACACTCCAAACTCCCTCAGCTGCTCATCAGACTTGTGCTCCAGATACTTCTCTAGCTCTGTTGCCCTTGTCTGGACATGCTCCAGCACAACAACTTTTTTGAAGCATAATTTTAAGAGGAATGATCTTTACTTATTAAGATTCCGGTTCTATAATATGAGATGACCTACTAATTGTTCATTGGTTGACATATTAATCTTGAGTCATTAGCTTCATTTTACTTTTTGAAAAAAATCACTGGCCAGCACTTTTGTTCTCATACAGGAGAATATTAGTTCAGGAATGAAAAATATGATTGCAAATTTTTTATATCTTTTAAAGAAGTTAACTCACTATCATTTAAAAAGATATAATACCTATTTAAAAATACTAAAATTGTCTTTTGACTTATTTATTATATGTACATGTGGCTAAACTATCACCTAGATAATCTTAATGCATTATAATGTGTAAATTGTATTCTTTATAATATATATCATAGAAACAGTATTACATGTGTGTCAGTATGAGTATGGTATATGTATGTATTTAATATTACGCTAAATTGCCAATACTTTGTTAGGTTTTCAAAGGTATCAGTACTTAAAAGACTTAACAATTCAATGGTGAGATAAACACTTCCTTATTGATATTATGAAATGCATATTTGAATGAAATTATCCTTTATTTACTGTGCATTGAGCTGGAAAATACTAACTTTAATGCATAGGAATTCAAATGAAAAATTGATATGCTTTCTGCATAACTACTTTAGTACTGTTCTAATAATGCACATTGCTGCTTCAGGTAATAAGAAAATAGATATGACAAAGACTTTGTTATGCAAATTAGCACAGGATTTGAACCTTTTGAAAATACAAAGATCTTTGGAATGATACATGTCCCTTTTGATCAAAAACTTTTAAAAGTTTAATAATTCTGTTAAAACAAACTAAAACTGTGGGTAATTGTCTTTTTTTCCCTGAAATGAACAAATTATAACATCAAAAAACCTGAGAATGAGGTATGTAGTAGGTCATTTGCTGCTGCAGGCGTTTTCTCTCCCTTCAGGATGTGCTTGTTTAGTTTCTCTCACTTTGTGCCTGTGGCGCTCTATGGTGAAATTCAGACATGTTCTTCCCCTTCAAGGAATCTCTAGGGTGGTAGATGGCTTATACAAAATTAATAAATGGTGTTGCTTTTTTTATTTTTACCCATCCCAGGCAATTCATTTCCCTCTTGAGAAGAGTTGAGTTGCACAAGACATGTTTATTAAAAAAAGTGTGCTTTTTCATAGAGTTGAACAGTGAAATTAGACATAATAGGGTGAAATATGTCATTAAGAAAATGGAATTACTCAATTTTCAGTGATTCCTTTAGAGAAAAAAATGAAATGGCGAAAATTCCTTATATGTTGATTAGCCTTTTTAAACCTAGAATTTTTAAACATGTTAAGATATAGGAGATTTTTATAGTTCTTTTTGTCTGTTTGTTTTAATTCTGGACTTGTAAATTTCGTTTCCTTTCATCTCAGCAACATTTAAAGAGTAAACCTGTTTTGAGGCTATTCAGCTGGATGGTTATTTTTGGGGAAGACCAGCTGTACCATCTTGCTTATTCACAACCATTTGTTCTAGCATATTGCAGTACTAATCCTCTTAGGAAAGGGAGAGATTGGCACAGATAGCTTAACCTGTTATATTGTGTGCTACATTGCAGCCTCCATCTCTGTCACGCCAAAGGCAGTGTGACTTCAGATTGCTTTGGAGGGTAGAACAGATAATGAAGCTTCGGTGTAAATATGTGCTGGTATTTTAGGGAAAACAACTTAATATTTTTTTTCCTTTTTTTTTTTTTCTTTTTGGTAGTTGTTAATTTTAATTGTCCTTTTAGCTGTGAAAGACAGAGTTGCACTTAATAGCATAATGGTCTTACACTGCTGCTTGTTTCTAAATCCTTAAAAGAATCCTACAAAATGTGACTATATTAAATATTATCATTTATTGTAAAGTTTTCTTCCTAGGTGTTAGCCACTGCCATTTTAAGCTTTCTGTAAGAGTAGATATACTTAGCGAGTAAGTAAATGTTCTTTTTTCTAAAAGTTGTTTGAAAAATATGGGTAGAAAATATACATGGTGCTTCAGTGCACAGGTGATGGAGTTTCTGCTGACCCGTGGTAGCTGAGCCTGTGTTTTGAATCCCAACTCTTCCTCCAGTGTTGAGAGTAATGTGATTGAGTCTTCTGGAATGAGTTCCTGAATGCTGATAAAGGAGGCTTTTCCATGAAGTGCAGAAGCTACTCATGTGGAATATGCACCTTCCGCATCACGCATGGTTGAGATCAGATACAGGGTTTTCAAGTCTTGACAGCCCTGGTTCATGAACAGTGATATTTATACTAAATTTAGGACTGTCTGAGTGCTAATATTCAGCTGATACCAGCCGATGATAATAAGTGATGCTGAGATTCCATTTTAATGCTAGTGTTGTTATTGTCAAATACTGAAAACAGCTATTACTACAATTGATTAAAATAGCATTTATTAATTAATACCTCACATTGAATCAAACATTTGCTGTCTTTGATGATGTGTTAAAAGAATGTAATCAATTTGGTCTTTTTTGTTAATGTTGGCATTTTTCGTTTTATTCATTGTATTTATGTTCACCTTGTTAGACCACTGTTTCTTTTTGCTCCGTTTTGAAACCTTTATTAAAATAACACAATCCAGATATTTTTGATTCACATTAATCCCCCCATCTCATATTGTATGTCCACCTTCTCTACATATGTTGTCCTGTGAGATTTTTGGTACATTTAATTTATTTTTCTAAAAGCAGTTTAATGCAGGTATCAAACTTTTCAGGACAGGAGAGTAGTGGAAGTTTTAAATGAAAAGTATGTACAGTTGACTGAGCTGTTCAAATGCCTTCCATCTTAGATAAATAAGAAATGCTTTTTTCCGGTGGAAATGAAAGCCTTATTTGTAGAAAAATTTTTGGGGGACTTTATTTAGGATTTGAGAAGGACTCCAATATAAAATCATCTGTAAGTACCAAAGACAATCTAAATAAATATTTGCTACTTTGACTTCTTGCCAATTCCATGTTATTAGTATTTTGAAAACGTTATTCATGTCTCTCTCAAGTCCATGTGTTTATCTTTGAGAGATTTTTTTTTAAAATGTAGCCAACAGTAATTTTTACCTTATTTCTACTTCCTCATAGTAGTGGTTTTATGGTGCATTTTTCGGAGCATTTTATGTTTGCAGCTAGGCAAGTACTTCTTCTATAGCAATTTTTTTCTCTAGTTCACATTTTTTAAATTTAAAATCATTGTTTCTCAAGTGCCTCTATGTGTATATATGTATGCAGATATATACGTGTGTGTGTAGAGAAAGATACAGTGGATCTTAATTGCCTAGTTAGTTGTAACTTTTTGGTTTTATAAATGATAATTTGAGAGGAGGAGCATTCAGGCAAAATCATAGTTAATTTCTTATGTCTTTTGGGTTTGGAAGCTGCATGTGACTTTTGTGGTTTTGGAGATGCTGATTATATTTTAGAGCACTGGAAAAGTACTGTTTCATTTAGTGTTTTCTTTGAGCCAAGTAATTTATGATGTATTAAAAAGGAGGTGTATTGACTGTTTCTCAAAGATAATAATGTTTCAAATGTCATACAGGTTTACCTGCCTTGTGATTTAATTTGATATAGCTGTTGTATGTTGCTTTTTATCCTCTGGACATCCTTATTGAATAACTTTTAAGTAGAGAACTTATAGGTGAACTCATAGAAATAGATAATAATTCGGTAAAACATGAAGATTTTTAGAAATGACAGTTGACAGTCTTTATAGACCCTGAACAAATACTTTTTGTTGTACCATGTGCACAGTTAAATGACATCTATTTCTTCTGTATAACAGAGTACTGGATCAGTGTCAAAATTATGATTTGTTTACTGAGGTGACATTCAAGAGCTATATTTGTTGAGATACTACTCATAAGTCTGGGGTTTTTAATGCAGTATGACCACAGGAAAAAAAAAAAAGAAAATTTGAAGAGAAGGCAGCAATTACCAATTTTACAAGTGTCTTGGCAATCACAAGACAGGTATGCTAATAGTGATGTTGAAATGTACTCCCTTTAGTTTTTTGTTATGATGGTGATGTTGAGGCACAGCTGTATATGCTGGTTTTAGCAGTAGACCTATTTTAATTTTTAATTTTAATCCTATTTTAATCAAGCCTTTTGCTTGTGAAAGGTGTGCAGGCTATCAGCCCCAGGGAGTGGATCCCTGCAAACTGGTGTACACAGTAAGGGGTAGTGAAAGCTGTTTCTGGAGAAGTGAAACTAGTAATGCATACTCTTTCTGGTAGTATTAAAATGTTCAGCAACAGATTAAATGGGAAGTTTTTCTTGCCGTTTTTAATTTTTTGAACTGGCAAGACAAGGCTTCAAGCCTTCTAGGAAGGAATAAAAAGGCGGCTCCACTAGGTTGGCTATAAAAAATTTTGAGGTGTAGAAAAGATGTTTATGTGGTGGTTTGGTTTGGTTTTTTTAACGTTTTGGAATGGACTTTTTGCTTTTTTGTTTTTTCCTCTCTATCATGTTTTGCAGTAATTGTGATCCAAGCTTTAGGAATGGTGTGCCTCTGGGGATCTTAAGTGCATGGAAACTGATCAGAGTTCTGTGACAGACTCACATCAGTCCTCATGTACATTTTGTGCAAGCTGTGGGGTTGTTTAAAAATAATTCCATCTTATATATGTTAAATGTATTTCATTATGAAGAATAGATTTAAAAGTAATGCCAAATATAATCAGTGTAATGAATGTTCAGGTAGCAAAAGAAAGCACTAAGAATTACAAAGAACAATGTGTAATCAGACCTTACGTCTGTTTTGGTATGCTCTGACACACCCTGTTTTGTGTGTAAGCCTTTACATATTTTTTATGTCAATATGGTGCGTTTTCGGCTTCCTGACTAGTTTTGTATACAGTAGAAAAGTTATGCATGTACTTTGAATGATTCAACCTACTTTTCTGTGGAACAGGGACAGTTGTTATTTTTGTAGAGTAATTAGTACAGTGTTTACCCACAATCTGAGCTGCTAATTAAATAGTATTAATATTATTTATTGTAACTAGACTATTTTGTCTTAAGGATGCTTGAGTTTGCTGTACTGCTGACTGTTCTTATGAAATGGATTATGAGATAGCAGTAGCTTTTCAAACACTTCTCGTTGTAGGCCTTTTCTCAGCCAGTTTTTGAACTGCATATAAATCTTTATTGCTAGCAGTAAAAGGTGTTATTTGTCTGGGAAGTATCTCAGGTCTGCTTCTGTTCAAAAACTTTGTATGTTTGGGTATGAATGTCTATAAAGTCAGCATTTTGGATTGAGAATGAAGTTGGACCATCACTGCTCTTGCCAGAAAGTGACTGGCCACTTTATGGAGGTGTAGTCTCTCTTACTTTTGTTTCTGGACATTCTAATAGTAGCTTAGTAGTAAGCCCCCCAAGTTTCTGTCTTCCATTCCATCTAGCCAATTTCCTGACCTTTGTTTTGTGTTCTAATATTTACATCCAAATGTACTAGCTTCCCTAGTACTCCTCTTTCCTCTCCTTGTGAGTTTGTATCGAATAGCTTTATTGTGCCTTGTATTGCTTGGTGCACAGGGGCACATTGATCACACCAGCAGTATGATCTCCATATTTCTCATTTACATGTCCAGACCTAACTTAAAAAGTGGAAACCTTCCTCTGCATAGCAAGTGCTTACTTCATTAAGTCTTTGTACATTTCAGCTGGTAAAATTTAAGAAGTGTCTGCTGAGAATCCATACATTCTCAAAAGTTTGTAAATTGGCCAAATTTGAGTAGTATCTTATGGGAATGGGAGGCCATTACAGCCAGAATTTAAGCCCCTGATTAAAAACGCAGGGGCACTGAAGTGTTTGATAGCAAAGTTTGCTAGGTTTTTGTAAACAGGCAAACTAAACTGTTCTGTTGTGACTTTCTCTTGAATATAGAAGAACGATTTACTGTGAAATTTTCGACAGAGTTCAGCCTGAGGCAAAACCAGCTGTAAAATCTAGCTTAAGTTTGGTTAAGTTCTGAGTAAGTAGGAAGAAAGTAACTGGCATTTTGTGAGCCTTAAGGGTAGGCAGATTGATTGATTTCCAGCTGTCATTTGCTGCAGTGTGAGGGTTCCTTAATCACCAAATTTGGAGACCAGCATCAAGAAATTCTGCTTTTAACCATAGAAGTCTGAGTGAGGTTCTCACTTTTCATTTTTTGATCAGAAGCTTATGTCAATTTATTAATAACACAGTTGAAGTATTTTTATTTGCTGTTGTCCAGGTTCTGGATTTAATAAATCTGTTCTAGAAATTTGTTGTGTATTTTCTTACTTTTTTTTTTTCCAGGTATGCATATTTCTTGATATTCTGTAGACTGAGAATTGCTGAAACATGCACAGGTCTGAGGACGGTAACTAAGCATTAAAATTAAAATTAGAATTAGAAGATAATCACTGAAGTACCTGGATTGTTGAGTGTGAGTTGAGGGTCACTTGTTCTTCAGCTGTGCAGTACCTCATGTGCTGTGGCTTACCACTTGGGACATAACATTATGCAGTGCGTTCACAAATGGATTGCAGTCCAGCTCTTGTATAATCTTAGCTGGGATCGTGTAAGACAGGGTGTTCAGGTTCAGTTTCGACTTGCAGCTCCTAGCCGCTTCCCAAATTTTATCCTGAAATAGTTCAGTGCTGGCCTGTTTAACTGCAGTTCCCAAAAGAGGATGTTTCTTGTTTGAGGAACAATTAAAGCTGTTGCATTAAGTGGTTAAAGCTATTGCATTAAGTTCAGTTTGGACTTGCAGCTCCTAGCTGCTTCCTGAATTTTATCCTGAAATAGTTCAGTGCTGACCTGTTTAACCACAGTTCCCAAAAGAGGATGTCTCTTGTTTGAGGAACAATTAAAACTATTGCATTAAGTGATTATGGTGTGCTATTGGTGGGACAGTACATGCCTCTGGACCTCTCAAGTGTAATGGGATTTACACACTACCAGCTATCATATACAGTGTGCTGTATGGATACTTGCAGAGAGGGATGGTGAGGACATTGTAATAAAGATCAGTAGGAAAACGGTTTTGTGTAATACCTGATAGCTGTTGTGGGATACAAAGAGGAATAAAGAATCAGGTTGTCAATAAAGTTGCTTCTCCAGAGGGTAAAATCAGCTTGCTCAAATATAGGACAAGTTTAAAAAGTTTGAAACCAAAGAGTGTATTTTTCACTCCTTAGAAAGTGTATGAATGGGCATGGCTGCTTTCCCTTGTATGTGAGGTATAGGAATCCATTTTGTTTGTGATAGCAATATAAAACTAGAAAAAGGAGGAGATGATACTGGAAAGTGATAGAACAGCAGAGCCTAGGGAAAAGTCACTGGAGGAGGCCAAGAAATTCTTAAGTTTCAAGGAGAATTAAATGCAGCCTGTCCAGATGCAGAGTTAAAAACAATGTTCTTCTTATCACTGCAGACAGAAAGAATGTTGAGAAGTGTGATCCTTGATTGACCAGTCAACATTGAGAACTGTGCTGTCGTAGGTGACTTTGAGTGTTGCTGCCCAATTGCTGGCATGTTGGAAGGAACGGGGAGAAAGACAGAACTCTGGAGGGAGAAAAAGAGAGTTAAGAGGGGCTGTGTCTTGTTTGCTGAGTGACATGAACAGACCCTTCAGGCACCCGCAGACCCAGCAAGGGATTGTGTTTAGAAGCCTTTGCTTTACTTGGTACTATTTTTTATGGATGACATCGAAGCTGTAGATGTTGAAACACCTTTTTGAACTAGCAGAGGTTATAGTCTGTAAAGACAGAATCTGCTATTATTACAGATATTGTAACAAGGTTATATATTGTGCAGTAACAGGTGCACAAAAATCAATCCTCTTATACCAGCTATTCAAAAAATCTGTGACAAGCCTAAAAATGACACTCCTTTCTCCTGGCACCCTGACCAGTGTTTTAATGTTGACATTATTTTCAATATACCAGTTTATGTAAAAAAAAACTGTGGGTGTTGGTGAGAAACCTCTTTTTTATTATTATTTTGTTGATTTTTAAAAATATTTTGTTGGGGTTTTTTGCATTTTCACCTTGGGAATCTGTAGCTCACCCCTCAGTAGTGTTATACCGTGTGCTCTATCTCGTGGAAAAGAACATCGAGTACTAATGATATCTGAAAAAGTCCAGTTTTCTTATTTATTTCTTCTACTCCTATTAAAGCAGAAGCTGAAATTTCTAGAGTGCATTATGAAAAACAGTATGGAAAAATAAAATTTTCCAGTGAACTTCTGAGGAAGGTCTTGTGTCCTGGGATATTAATCTTACAAACAAGATTGATTAAAAGTAATATTATACCTTTTTTAGTTTGTTTAGGTAAAACTATGAAATGGCTTTCCGTCCATAAAGAACACAATCTTTTTGTCAAGGTAGCCCTAAATGTTTAAGGGACACTGAAATAGGTCAGCGGTGAAAGTGGAGCAATCCATTTGCAGGTGGCTATCTGCCATTTCTGTGAAATAGGGTAGCTCTGAAATGGTTTTAAGATTTGTAATGACCAGTTTTGTGGAAGAGTGTACAGTAGAGGAAACAGCAGTTGTATTCAAAAGTTAGCAAAGACCAGGACTGAAGTTCTGTTTTTCTCAATACGCTTTTATATGTGCAGTTTCTGGATATAGGTTTGCTTTAGTTTGTAGCCATTCGTTTTTCATGCTTTGATTTCATCCTTTATAAGTGATCTCTTAATTTTTTTTTTCTATTGCCCAGTGCTTACCTAAAGAAGATTTACTTTTTTTCAGAGACGTAAAATCTTATTCTTGAGAAATCTACTTTTACAGGGAAAGGAATAGACTATGGTAGTGTTATATATTTGAGCAAACTGAAGATCAACTGTAAAAAATGAACAGTGCAGAATAAGAGTCTAGTCCTGCTTTATTTCATATCCACCTACAGACTATTCACTTTATGAAATAGTAAGGTATGCATTTATAGTGCTTACTTCTGCATTGCAGTTCAACCTGCATCATTTTAAGTCATTCCCTGAAAATTCCCAGTACTTCTCTGTGAATGGTAGATACTAATAATAACTAATAAAACAGTTCTGAGTAACGTTTATAGCATTAAGAGATTGTATTTTTTTCCCCTTAGGCTCAAAGAATTTGTCACTTACAACGGTTTTACATTCACATTACTGAAAAATAGTTTTTATTGTAAGTAATTTGGGAATAGTTTTTCAGAAAGGAGTTACCAAAAAAAAATTAGTAAGACAGTGTGATTAGGGCAGGACAAAACCCAGAACAAATAAATGAATACTTTTCATGGCTACTGTATTGACTCATTTTTGAAAGGTAAGAGCCTAACCTTTAGTGGTTGCCAACAGTGAGAAACTGAAGCATGCTGACCTAATTTCTTCTGTATGCAAGATTCATTGCAATATAACTGGATTTAGCCCATTTTTTATTTTTACCATGTCTTTATGTCATGAGTGATTACAGACCAGGGGTGCACAGATGGAACTTGTATATATTCTTGTAAATGTGTGATGTACCAGTTATGTGCAATACAAGAATTATTTTTATTTAAATTTCTTCAGGGTTTTATTTTAACTCTTCGACTTGGATCCTCCTGTATCACCCATCACAAATGAAAAAACACCTTCTAATAACTTCATTTATTATAAAATTTAGCATTAGTGTATATATGGTGGATGCTAACATCAAACATTACAAGTTTTGAGGAAATTTTTTTGACTTTTAAAGTCCATAGCCCTGATGTGTGGGGGTATGCAAATTTCTGCTTTCCTTACATTTCTTGAAACACTGGGAAAATACTCCTTCCTGAAAAAAACATCTGGCCATGCAGAAACCTTCACCTTTCAAACCCTTTGCTTTTCTAGCACGTCACTTGTGCCATGCACACAGACCTTTAAAGCTTTGTTTGCCACTGCATGGGCAGAAATCTTACAAAGAGGAGCACATTTGCAGCAATTGAATGACTCTGTGGTTTTTTCTCATATGTTTGTTTACTCAGAATTTGCTATTTGTGCTAGTTTGTGTCAGCTTGTGTCAATGAACTATTTAGAGAAAAAAGAGATTTCTCTTTCACCTATTTGAGTTGTAAGGTGTTTATTCTGAATTTTAGATTAAAAGGTTAAGAAATGTTATTTCAGTTTCTATGAGAAGTGTTTCCACAAAATGTTCGCAGTCCAGCATATAGCATCTTGTTTTTGGTTTACTGCTGTTTTTATTTAATTCAGCTTCCAAGTTGACTAAAAACCTGTTCATGTACTATGAGTTTCAGTGCCCTTTTCTTAATGCAAAGGAGAGATTGAAGGGTAAAAATTACTAGTGAGGGACTGTTTTGAACAAAAACCTCTAAGTATGATTACAGGAATAAGCCGTTGTTGACAAGTATATGTTGTATGGAGATGTGGATCTGGAGACTCAGTTCTCTCAGGTGAATATGCAGTTGTTGTTTTTTTTTCTTGTTTATGCCTGAGGACCTGGTGATGAGTGTTCCCAAGTGGCACTGACCTGCATCGTCCTACCTTCCTTTAAGTGAAGGGCTAAAATTGTTACTGGAATTCCAGCTCCTGACAAACCATGTTGCCAGACAGTGTTTAATCTCTCTCATTTCTTCAAAAGTATCTCATTATTTTTAGATCCTGAATGCGTGTCTCTGTAGGTTATTAAACTTTTGATGTCAGTTTGTACTCAATTTGTTCATGCAGAGTTAGTCTTAAACTACATGCCTGTATTATCCATGGGGTTTGTGCTAAAGTGTAAGTGCATGTGTGATGCTTTGTCCTCTTGTTTATATGAGTATTCTAGTAAAAGTTGTTAATCCTTTCCTGAAGGTAAAATCTAGAGGCAAAGTAAGTTAAGCACTTTGTTTAACACTGGAGAAGTAAAAAAGTCAAAAGTAGATTTTGTATCATTTTGCTCTGTTTAGGTTACTTAAACCAAGTTCCCCCTCTAAATGCTGGGATTTTATGTTTGCAAAATGTCACTGGTTTTAACTTGCCTGTTGTACAGAGGTGGAGACTTGTCAACCTATGTGATAGACAAGGCTGCTTTGGCTGTGATTTTATCAGAAACTCAGCCCCTGGATATTAGTTTATCTCCTATGTTAGTCTCTCTCTCACCATGCTATGGATTTATGGGTTAATAGATATACTAATTGAATTGCAATAATTATTTTATATAACTGAGTTATAAATTTCTTAATTTATAATGTTCTACCGCTGTTCCTGTGATTTGTAATTGCTTTTTGGAATTTTTTTAAACCCAGGCTATTGACATTGAAAGGCCTTGCCCACAAGGTCAGATGCAGACATTCAATTTTGTTTAGAAATAAGCTTTACTAAACTTTAGTGTTGAACTGAAAAATGACGTCTTTGTGTGGGATTAACCTTCCCTGGTGGAGCTGTCGCTGTCCCTGTAGCCTGGGACTGTTCATTGCTGTGGCTCTCTCCTGATTTTTCCCTTGAGGAGGGTAGGTTGAGTTGTTCTTCTGTTGATCATTTTGTGTCTGGAGGCCTTTCCCACTCCCCTCAATTTTGTTTTACTGCTGAATGGGACTATGGTAATGCTTGGGCTTTGTCCCTCTCTCATTGTCTTTCTGACTAACGGATAGAAATGTCAGGCATAGAGAACAGCCCCAAACTGTGACCTCTGTAACATTCCCCTTCAGCTGATTGACGTTCAGGCAGCTGCTGAGAGAAATCCCCACCATTCAGAGGTTGGTGTACTTGCTGAACGAGTTCCCCAGTGTCAATCCTGTTAGCCCAATTGCCACATTCTGGGAATGGTGGTCTTTAAATGCTAGATTAAAGATTCTGCACCTGCCAATGATATAGTGCTTCCCCCTTCCCTCCACAACTGTGTCACCTTGAATACTTCCAGGGCTTTGCGGTCCAATTACAAAGGCAGCTTTTGTCCCATTAGGATTCCCAAAATGCTTTGTATCACTACTCTTTTTGCTTAGTACTTTTTTTAGGGTGGGTTGTTTGTTTGTTTGTTGTTGTAAACCCAGCTGAGCCCAAGTCTGGTAAGTTTTATTTTTTTTACAAATATTAGCTTCTGACACTTCACTTAGAAAATGAAACAGCAGCATCAAATTTGTATTAAAATAAATATGGATTATTTCTCTCAGTGCAAATGTGCCAGGAAAAAATTAAGCAGAAGAAGTGCTAGCATTAAAAAGATGAAGAAGAGTCCATGCATTGCTCAAATCCTTACTGTATCAAAATAATTTTCTTGAAGTTTGAAGAATTACAAACATTATCAGAGAGAGTTAAAATCATATGATTGTTATTAATATTATTATTTATTTATCTAGGTCTTATATTAGCACTTTAAAACTTCATTTTGAACACTTGTTTTTATTTGCATCTTCACTATTATGACGTAGAACTTATAGAAGTAGCTAATGGACCCTGCTTTTTCTGCATCTTTCCCCTTGGAGTCCATAGTTAGAACAGAGCATGCAGTGCTAAGAAAAAGCCTGAGACGCAACTTTGAAAATTCTTCTCAAAAGCAGTAATGTGTCAGGAGCATTGCCGAAAATTTGCTTTTATGCACAAGTTACGGAGATTTCGGTGTGGCTGACTTGACTGTGGGCATGGCAGTGATATTTCATCATAAATGTAGGTGATTGCATATCTGGCCTGAGGATTTTCTGATTTTGCATACTGATCATAATGTTTCCAATTACTGTAAAATGGCATTGCATCTTGTCAATTCTTTGTACAAAATTAATCATAATATTGTGGTTTTCCATTTTCACTATGAAGTGTTATGTGCTCTTTCTTTTAAAATCTCATACTTGTTTTTGAGGTGGAAATTTATATGTAATTATTTGCCATATATTATCACATGTCTGCAGTGCAACTACTTGTATGATATCTATATTTAAGCTTAATAAATTATTTTTAGAATATTCATCCTGTCAACAAGTGAAAGAATGAACTTCTAGCTCAGCTCAGTAGTGTTTCTAGAGAAGGGCTGGCAGTAGATTCTTTTTTAGCACAAAAGGTGACTTCTAGCACTGCACTGCAAATATCTTTGGCATCTCTTCAGCAAATTTTTGGATAACTACCTTTGTTTTTCATTTGTGTTTAATATATTTAATAAAAAAGTGGTTTATTATAGCATTCTGTGCAAGATACATTTTATTTCAGTGTATTATCTAGGATTTTCATGGCCAAAGAATGGCAGGCTGGCCTTCATGGGATAGGTGTTAATCCCTCTGAAATCTCCAGAAATGTCATTATTAAATGGAAATCATTCTTCTACATGATTTCTGGTTTTGTGTGTGGTGTTCCTGTGTTTATGATGAACAGTCTTTGACAGTGGTTTTCTGATTGCCAGTTAGTATTTTGAGAATCAAATATCAGGAAAATAGTAGAAAATGTGGGGAGTCTTTATTATGTCCCAGAAAATGCAGGTTTCATTCAGGTAAATAGAACTTGTATTTTACTAGGAAAGCATTCAAGAATATATCATCTGTTTGAAAGAAGGTCAGATCAAAAATTTTCAATTTAAAATTGAAATAATGAAAGCTTGGTAATTTTTCAGGTAGATGGTTCAGAATTATGTGATGCTTATAGAGATACAGATATATATTTAATCAATGAAAATGTTTCTCTGAAAATAACAGGTTCTTAAAGAGTTTTAAGTTCTTTTGAAAAAGCCAGTGGCATTGAGAGGCTGTGTTTTGACTGCCTCAGCAATTCTTATGTCGGGTATAATCAAGTTATAAATGTCTCTGATGGCTACTGCTCATGTGAAATGTAGAGATACACCTTTCTGACTGCCCCATTTTTCTCACTGTCACTATTCAAAGTGATTCCTTTGCCAAACTGGTCCATTGCTTATCAAATTCTGTTCTTTAATAGTCACTTCATCGTTTTGGGGGTTTTTATATAGTTGTGTTTAGTAACTAAAATTAGTTCCAGAGAGATGTGTGGATTCTGTATGTGAAATGGAATGGAGTTAGTTTTGCATGATACTGCTTTTAAGGCAGAGCCAAAACAGCTGAAAAGTTCAGTAAAATTTGTCAGAAATGCTGGAAAGTCAAACGGACAAAAGACCGTGTACACAATGCTGCCATTTGCATTTGGCTACAGTTCAGAGGAAAGCCTTATCTTTTACATCCATCATTTTCCCTTTTTAACATTTTGTATAGCATTGAAGCATTTTGCTGTTTAAATAGTTGTCTTACACCTTCAGCAAAATTCAGAAAGAATTTATTTTCAATTTCTTATGGCTCTAACCTGAATCGTAAAAATATAGGTGCTGGTTGCCTTTTTTTTTTTTCTCAATCTGTGTATTTTATGTTTCCTTCCCATAAAGTTATTTGTTGCCTTCTTGAGCTGAGATTATTTCTAATAGTTAAAAAAGATTGGGTTTTTAAAAATCAATTAGAAGGAAGATACATCTACAGTCCCTAAAAATGTGTAGTAATATTTTTAGAGCAGATAACTTACAATAATTTGGACTTCAGCTATCAGTCTTGCAAATCTGTAACCAGACTGAAGGGATTATTGAAACCAAATGTACAGTATCCCTTTAAGTTCTGTTTAGTATAGGACTTTGTCATTCAGTTTTTGTATTCTGCATAGAGGACAATCTAGATCAGCAGTTGCCATCCTTTGCGTTTCACTCACTTGGTGCTGTATGCTTTTATAGCTTAAAAATTACTGCAAAAATTGCTGCTCTATTCCGTTCCTGGACATCAACTAGTGATTTTACAGCCAATTTACTGTGCAAAAAGGGTTCATCTCTTAGATACAGAAATTCTGAACAGTACAATGTGTCTGCCTAAGGCCAGAGTTTCATTGAGCTGATCTGTGGAAATCTCCAAACCTCAAACCAAATGTTGTTAGAAAAATGCTGTAATCATCAGCCATTTCCATGGAAAAATACTGCTCACTGTGAAAAAAGAAAGTTATGTTTTGTTTAAAGTTTGCATAAACAAAGACTAGTAAATATATTGGATGATTAGGAACTTTATTCTTAAGGCTTAAAAAGTCTGTTTTCCTTTTCTGTAACTATTTATAATAAATTCCAAACTGAATGTAAAGAATAGTGTGGTGCATCTTGTGTAAGACAATGAAAAGCCCGAATATGCCAGTTTTGTAGGAGTTTGAGTAAGGCATGGAACAGGAACAAGGGAGAGCCCAGAACCAAGGACTAAAATTCTTCTGTTCTTCCTCTCTCCTCTACTCCTGTTATTTACTGGATTGTTAGATAATAAAAAGAATATTGATTGCATGTAAAAATATTTTGACTTGGAGATGTAGTAGATGAGAAAGGCAAAAAGAGGTATGTGTTAGTGATTTCGAAAATTATTACGGAAATCCTAGGAGAAAACTACCGGCATAAACTTTGCACTGAGGACAATTTTCACCCATTTTCAAGAGACTTGGCAAAGCAGGAATGTTGGCAAAACATTCCTGCTTTGATGGTCATGGATGTTGTTGGTGTTCTCACTTCTGGAGAGAAGGGATGGGTGCAAGTTCAAGGAAAACAGAACAAAAGCTTATTCCAGGATGTAAGCTTAACTTTTCACTGATTAGCCACAATGTGTTCAGAATTGTGTATGTTTGGGCTTCTGATTGACTATTGAATATGAGTATGATGTAATGCGTAAATGAGCAATGATTTTATAATCACACATCGTATTCAAATATCTTCTCAAGAAGCCTGTGAAAGGAGGAAATAGAACTAGCCTCTAATTAGTTAATTAAAAAACCTCTGTTAAAGCAAAGTGTATTAAATATCAAAGAAAGGAAAATTAAATCTGTAATAGCAGCAAAGTGGTTTTTCATTGGTGGTTCCAACTACAATAAAAAGATGGTAAAAACCAGCTTTTCTGTAAGGCAGTGAATAAAGGAGTAAATTCATGTCTGGACCAGCAGACAGAGGCCAACGGTATCAGCTTTGATAAGGTGAAGTACAGGGTCTACGTTTGGTCACAACAATCCCATGCAGAGCTACAGGCTGGGAGCAAAGTGCCTGGAAAGCTGCCCAGCAGAAAACGGCCTGGGGATGCAGATCAACAGGGGCTGAACTTGAGCCAGCAGTGTGAGCAAGTGGCTGGGAAAGCTGATGACATCCTGGCCTGTATCAGGGATAGTGTGCCTAGCAGGACCAGGGCAATGATTGGCCCTCTGTACTTGGCACTGGTGAGGCTGCACCTCGAATCCTCCATTCAGTTTTAGACCCCTCATGACAAGAAAGATATTTAGGTGCTGGAACAAGTCCAGAGAAGGGAAATGGAGCTGGAGAAGTATCTGGACTACAAGTCTGATGAGGAGTGACTGGAGGGAGCTGGGGTTGTTTAGCCTGGAGAAAAGAAGGCTCAGGAGAGACCTTACCACTCTCTACAACTGTCTTGAAAGGAGGGTGTAGCCAGGTGGGGGTTTGTCACTTCTCCCAGATAACAAGCAATAGGACAAAAGGAAATGGCTCAAGTTGCACTTGATATTAGGAAGAATTTCTTGACCAGAATGGTTATCAAATGCTGACACAGGCCCATCGCAGTGTTGGAGTCACCATCCTTGGAGGGATTTTAAAGACGTGTAGAAGTGGCACTTTGGGATATGGTGTTGGTGGGTTTGGCAGTGCTGGGTTAACAGTTGGACTCAGTAATCTTACGGGTTTTTTCCAATCTAAATGATTCTATGATTCTAGATATATGTAGTTAAAAGCCAAGTCTTTACAATATTTTAAGGAAAATCTGTTAACAGGAAGATGTACCTATAGCCAATAGGAATAATTATGCCTTTTATTACCTAATTTGGTAGGCAATAAATGAATAAAAGGGATCTACTTGGTAACATTTGGAAATTCTGTTGCGAAGGATCAGAAAGAAACTGAGGAAATAAGAAACATAGAGGAAGAAAATATAACTTCATGTTTTCAGTGAATATTTTAATACTAAATTATGGGTCTGGGCAGTGTCTGTATTTGGTGGGAATGCACCATGCAATGGGAACATTCCAGAGATGCAATTTTAGATATGGGTCCAGAGCATTACTGATGTATATGGCTAGATGCAAATGATACAGGAAGTTTGGAGTGGGAGAGAAGGTCTAGACCTGCCAAGGAATTTCAAGGTCAGACTGAAGAGGCCTGTAGATTGACAGGTGCAGATAGATGCTCTTCTGCCCATGAGCAAAGCTGGTGATGATCTTCTGTGCTTGGGCTAGCAGAACTCTACAGAGCATCTGACCAGCTCAGCCTGGGTAGAACTGCTGCAGATGTGCCTTTTGAGGTGTCTTCTCCCCAGAAGTTCAGCCTGCAGTTGCATTCTGCCAGAGGCTGGGTTCAGAGGCCAGGGAATCCAAATCGATGCTGTGGAAGCAGTTGCATATTTTATGCTCTAAGTTGACTCAGAGTCTGCATATGAGATGATATTTGTAAGATAATTGAGCAACTCCACCAGGAGACATGGGGAAAGGAGTTTAAAAAAAAAGAAGAGATGACTAG
Organism: Aleadryas rufinucha; assembly: GCA_013397815.1. Lineage (NCBI taxonomy): Eukaryota > Metazoa > Chordata > Aves > Passeriformes > Aleadryas > Aleadryas rufinucha. Next base: position 22,816 of record VZTH01003436.1, on the reverse strand, counting down.
TTAACCTTTAAATCAACACTCATGCAGTGTTTTGAGATGACTTTGGATGTCTGCCTCACAACAGATTGTGCAATAGAAGAATGAGAGCAGTTATTCATGCTTCTGGAAAAGAATCCCTTTTTTATGCATGTTGAAACATGATTGCTAAAAGCAGCATAAGTTACTTTGTGAGAAAGCAGAGTGGCAGTTTGATTATTTGGAAATATCAAGGAAGTTCCTCTCAATTAAATAACAAAATTTAATGGGTAACTGATAATGCTAATGATTAGAAATATTGTTGTTGTTCTGAAGGGCTCTAAGCTTGTTAAGTAAAATCCAGTGACTGCAAGACTATTTACTAATAACACAATAATGTCATTACAAATGGATAGCTTAAGAAAAGTATCAAAAAGCAAATACGAAATATTCTTACTTTGCACATATGGGAATAGTATAGTTTCCCTATTAGGGCGGGGTTTCAATAACAACTGAATAATTTTTAAAAAAACAATAATTCTGATACTTATTTAAGAAATTTGAGGCACATGTGATAATGAACTTGGAAAAGGTTGTTTCCCACCCAGAGTATATAATTTTATCAATAAAATCATATATTTTTCAAACTCTGTAATGCTTTACTTTACCTGAATGCTTTTTTGAATGCTCTTTTCCCAGTGTTTCATTGTCTGTTGACTTAGTGTTTTCTCTCACCTTGCTTGTCTTTTATTGTCTCTTGATGGTTTTGCCCTTACCTGGTCTCGAAGGGAGATCTGTTGGCTGGATCTCAGGAGGTGAATTGTGTGTGCAGTCCTGTGCTGAAAGGGGGACCTAGGAAAGGAATTTTCAGCAAATGTGGTTACAAAGGATGATTCTCTTGTAATATCATCAGAAATAGCAGTGTTGGAAGGAAATAAAGATGCTTTTATTCTTTCAAGTGTCCACATTTAGTGTCAATTCATACCTTTTTCTTTTTTTCTTTTTTCTTGTTTTTTTTTTTTTTTTTTTAATATAGATAGGTAAGTACATTGTTCCTACGTCTTCCAGTCCTGGTGTCTGGCTTTAGTGATTTGTGTGAAGCCTCTTACATTCTCACAGTTACTGTTTATGATGGTCATTTCTTGGTTCTGTTGAGACATTCTTATGATCTATATTACTTACTTCCCTTTATATCTTTGCAGTAAGTGTAGTTATAAGTCTGGGCATTTCTTAGGAAGTTTAGTTTTTAGAGAATGAAGGATAAGGCATTGAAGCTTGAGCTGTGACCTGCTTGTTTGTAAAATGGTACATTTCTTTCAGCATTTTTGCATTCGCTGTCTGTATTGGAGAAGTAACAGATTTTGCCTTCAGAATCGGTGAAGAACCACAACCACAGGACACCTGTGTATCTAAGAAGAGCAGATGGGACTTTTCTATGGAAATACATTCAGAAATGGTTTATGGCATTTGACATATAAATTAGAGCTGTAACATAATACTCTTCTCCCAGGTGGCAGGTTTTTTTACCTTGGTAGAAGGTATTCTTTAAGAAGTACCTCTTCTTTCTTTTCTCTTCTCTTCTCCTCCTACCATGAACATTTTCGTCCCTTTACACAAATTCAAACTGATGGTGAGTTGTGCTCACAGATCAAAATTAGCAGCCCAGGTTAGAATTCAAATGAAACCCTCAAATGAATATGATGCAAAGACAGAAACTTTTCTCCAAGTAAGAGTCCTGTTCAGGAGAGGTGGCACATGGGATGAATGTCTGGCCTCAAAATCAGTTTATGGCTCTAAAAGCGTTAACCCCACACAGCCTCTTGAAATTTTATCAGGTTGTTACTATCAGTTAAGTTTCCATAGTTATAATATTATAGTGTATTTTAAAGTTACACAGCTAGGCTCCTGAAAATTCTGCATGAAGTCTCATGCTGATCTGATTCAATTTTATATAACAAGCAGCTTAACTTCAAGAAGTCACTCTCTTGATTCATAAGTAGCAGGGTAGTACTTTCATTTAAAATCTCAGTTTTATCAGGTTGCTACTTCACTGCTAGTATTTGTATTATGTATGAAAGTTCAGTGACATTTTTGACAAAGCATATTTTCAGTTGCTTCAGTTCTCTTTTGTGAGAAGTACAGTAATATTTGTCCTACTTTTGGGTAGTTCTCAGTAGTATTCATTTAATAGTGAAAAATAATTACAAAATGTCTGGTGTAGAAAACTAAATTCTGGAGATGCTTACATGGGGTAGAATTGTGTATTTCTGAAGTGATTTTTATTAATATTTTACAGCTGCTAGTATTAGAAACTGAATCACCATTGATTTTGTTTGTAGTATTCCTGATGTTATCCTTATAAATGCATTGCTTAATATTTAACATACACAATAAAGGACTGATCCCAGAAATCTACACTATCAGTGGATGCAGTGAGAGGTATCCAGATTATCCTTGAAAGGTTTACCTAAGGTTTACCTGAGACCACAGGCTCACATTTCTGCTTGCATTTTAAATTAGCAACTTGTGACGGCAGAGATGAAGATACACCAGCTCTCTTCTTCCTGACTCTGGCAGTACTTTCTTCTCAGGTGCTTGCACTGTATCAGATGACTTTGTTATGCATGATGTATGCTAAAGCAGGCACAAAGGAGAGCATAACCAGGAATAGGAATAGAAATTGCGTCAGTTTTGACCTCTGCATGGCTGCTGTTGTGAAGACTGAGGCTCTTCAGAACAGCTACCCAATCAGAATCACCTTCCAGATATTCACTTCTTCCATCATTCACTGTAAAGGGCTTCCCTGGATAACTCTCTTAATAACAGTTTTATTACAGAGACAAAGGGTTGAATGATTGTGAAGACTGAATTGTCTTAATTATGCCTCTGTGTGGTCACTTCAGATCTAAAAAAGCAATTGAGAGTCTTGTGCAGTTCTTTTCCGGACAGCAGTTGCTGAGATAAGCGGTTTTCAGTCTCCATCAGCACACACCTCAGTGTGTAAAAACTTTTAATGGACAAAATCTATTTGGTATCCATCTTATGCATCTGATTTTTTTTTCTGTGTACATTTCCTCTTTTTTCTTTTAATATGCACTATTATAGGCATAATAACAACTGAAAAACTGTAACAACGGAAAAACAAGCCAAAAGCCAATAAAAAAGTAAAAGTAACTATTAGACTTCCTTAAAAATACATGAAATATACCTCTGTCCAGAAAATGGGTGTCCAGTTTTTGTAAGGATATACTTAGTAAGATGCCAAGATCTGCTTAGACACATCAGTAGCTTTATAAATACTTGTTTCTCATTGGAAAATTACCTGCATTATTATTATAGGAGGAAATAATGGAAAGAATCACACAATGGAAATGCATCTTGACTGTATACATACAGCTGATCACTTAATATACGCAGTACTTGATTGTGAAATACTACTTGAAGTAATTTTCGTCCTTAGGTGGGCATATGACTGAAGTTTGTTGTAATCAGGAGATATATGAGAAAGGTAAAATAACCTGACTGTTGCAGTGCAGTGAGGAGGCGCTTCAAAAGGACAGTACCTCATGAGATTACCAGGGGCCCACTTCCTGAGCTTATCTGAGTCCCTCTGGATGGCATCCCGTCCTTCAGGGAGTGTTAACTTCACCCCTTAGCTTGGTGTCACCTGCAAATTTGCTGAAGGTGCATTTGATCACTTTGTCTATGCCGTTAATGAAGGTATTAAACAACACTGGTCCCAATACAGACCCCTGACAGTTGCCACTTGTCACTGATGTCCATCAGGACTCTGAGCCATTGATTATGTCCCTCTGGATGTGACCATCCATCCACTCTTACCCATCTAACAGTTCTCTCATCAAATCTGTCTCTCTGCAATTTAAAGAAAAGAATGTTTTCAGGGGACTGTGTCAAAGGTTTTACCAAAGTCCAGATAAATGACATCTGTAGCCCTTCCCTTGTACACTGATGAAGTCACTCCATCATAGAAGGCCACTAGTTTGGTCAAACAGGATTTTCCCTTGGTGACGCTGTGCTGGCTCTCTCCTATCTCCTCACTGTCCTCCACGTGCCTTAGCAGAGCTCTAAGGAGCATCTGTTCCATGATCTTCTCAGGCACAGAGGTGGGGCTGACAGGTTGGGAGTTCCCAGGGTTGGCCTTTCTCCCTTTTTAGTGATGGGTACAATGATCCTCCTTTTCTAATTACCTGGGAGTTCCTCTGACTGCCATGAATTTTCAGATGTCATGGAGCATGGATATAGTGACTTGCAGACCAGCTCTCGGCTTGATCTTTAAACTCTTGTTTTACTTCTAGAGCGTATAATTTGTCTTTAATCCCTCTTTCTTTTGTCCCTTTGCCTTGATCATTCTTACTTTGTCTCATTTAGTGATACTTTTCTCTGTGGATCTCAGCACAAATTTGGATGTTGATTTTGTAGGAGGCAGAACTTCTAGTGTGTTTCTACAGCACTATGTAAGGAGCAGTATTGATTCTTGTGGGGCTTCCCAAGTGTTGCTGAAAAGTCCATGTTAAATAGCAATTAAGAATTGCTATTTGCTGTCCCTGTAGTATGTGGGTCTTTCTATAGAAGGGTGCTGGAAGAACACAATCTGGAAGAATTTGTGACTGTTTGGAAAAGATCTGTATATTTATGTGCTCTTTCTCGTAGCTGTGAGATGATCCTTGTTTCTGGTTATCCTTTCATCCACAGGGTGTAACTGAACACCCTTATCTTACTGGTGTTTGTCAGTGATTGCTGCCTGTCCTGCACCGGATTGCTTTCTAATGCTCAGGCAAACCTACCTGAACTTTGCAGGAGGTTTATGTTGAATTATAAAGGCACTTCATGTGCCATCTTTTTGCCTCCTTTTCTGGCCTGGGAAAATGTATTTACAGCTCCTATACTTCAGACATGCCAGGGTATTGAATAAAGCCTTGCAGACTCATCTGAATGTCAGAGAAAGCAGTGAACCCTTCTGCTGCTTCAAAACCAGTATTTCATATGGAGCCAACCAGAACTGGGGGAGTTTAATGGCATGAGCTTACAAATAAACACTTCTGTTCTGTTGTGTTCAGCAGATAAACTAGAGGAATGCTGACTTAAACAATCTCATAATTCATGTGTTTTCACACCAAGACACTGCAGTGTATCAGAGATTAAAATATCAACTTCTAATGTCAAGTTTAAAACAGAAAAAGGTAAACTTTAAATGTGAGAGTGTGAGTTTTTTCACTTGAAAGCTGTGGTAAAAAAAATTCTAGTGCAACATAAGTGAAGCATGAGGTTATACTTTCTATTGAATTGAGATTTCTTGTGTTAATCTAGGCTTGTATTTTCCAGAGTCTGAATTTCAAATATGTTTTAATGATAGAAAGTGTGAAAATCTACACAGAACATTTAAAATTAAAGAGTGCTCTCAAAAAACAAACAACAGCAACAAAAATTACAGCAAAAAAAGGAAACAAAAAACCGCCAAAATCCCCACCAAAATGAATATCCGTTCAGAAACTTCTAACTTAGGCAGGTTTCAGTGTGGGATGTGCATATGCTCAGAAATTCAGCTTTGCAAGGGTACTCTAAGCATTGTTTTTGAGACAGAAAAATCTAACAAAATATCTCAATGGATAGTGTTGCTGCACCGCACCAAGAAGTAGAATAAATTAAAATTCTCCTCACTGTGTGTCTTGGAGCCCATTTCACCTGACTCATCAAATGAAAAATTCATCAATTAATCCTCTGACAATAACAATATATACACAAAAATCAATCCAGGATTGATTTTTTGAGCCCAAACATGAAAACTAACCCCCGGCTTGCACATAATGTGAAATTTCTCTTCATTTCAACCTTATTATGGAGTATAAAAGCTGAAGTGTTCATAGAATTATTTGTTCTAAGTCAACTACAAAGGTGGGATTGTTTGAGGAAGGATGTGTGCACCGTGAAGATGTTCTGAAGCGCTATTAGAGTCAGCTAATAAAGTTGTCAGATGCATGTAAGAGCACACTTGATAGGAGTCTCCCCAGAAGGCAACTGGTGCAGAGAGACACTGATCACTGAGATCTGACAGGAGACCACCCAGGGTAGTCAAAGTCAGATGTGTACCAGGCAGGATCAATGGCAGGGAAGAGCAGTGAAATGGGAGTATGGAAACTGTCTTGATGGGGGAACACCAGTGCTGCAGCCAAATGGGTAAATCATGAAGCTGAGGCACATTGCTTCACAGGGATCATAACAAATTCTCAGCAGCAGAAAACGAGATAATAATTTGCCAGATCTCCCACTTGTAATTTCATACTGCCTTTTCAGTGAAAAGTAAAATTGCAGCACATTCCGTGTGCATTAGGGTGGCTAGCGTATTGCTCTCTTTCTTTGTTTATGTAATCCACTTCCGGGTATGTAATATTTATTGAAACGATGAGATGTCTTCCCTGGAAAGACAAAACAGTAATCTGATGAGAAGTTAGTATCATCGGTTCATATGTGTTCTGAAGTTGCTTCATTTGATGTCACATTGATGCTGGAAAGTATTTTTGTACCAGATTATATATCAAAACGCATAAGGTACAGAGTAGAAATTCCAGATAAGAAAATCTCTTAGATCTCTCAAGATAAACCGAGTTTGCTTTTTATTTGAGTTATAAAAGAAAAATAGCCAACTTCCTGCATTGTGTGTATAAGCTTATGGATTTAACTCCTCAGATCATCAGATTAATACTTCAAGCAACCTTTCCTCCAGTGTAAGAAGTAGTGATAGCAACTTACTGAATAAATTCTTGCCTCTGAACGCCCTATGAAGGAGATAAAAATCTTTCAAGAGAAAGAACTCATTTTTTTTCTTTGTATCACCTCTGGCAGCAAGTCCCTGTTTCCATCCCATATATAAAAATTATATTCAGCCTGCAAAGAACCTAAATGGTTTTAAAGACTTGAAAATCGACACACTGCAGTACGCACAAAATACTCACATAGCAGGTGTATTAACTTTTGATAGGTCTTTGTGAATGGATGTATTCGTGGTGCAGAACAACATTAGCATATTTATCCAGTTCTAGATGTGTGAAAGGTGGAAACACACATTAGGAATACTTGATTGATGTATATTTCTGCAGTCTTAAAACTACAGGGAATTTTGGTAAGAAGATACTATGAGATACCTTAGCTGTGAGATGCTATGTTGTTATTTTTACTGTCTTAGTTGAATGCTCCGACCATTGTCTTCAAAAATTTTATGTGTGATAGGAACAAAGATTTGTCATGACTGTTTGTCAGCGTATTAAATATTCAGATGTATGTGATGACTGTGACTCAGGACCTGTATCTGTTACCATGAAATATTTCTTCCTAAAATATTGCCGCAAAGAATGGCTCATTGGAAGAGAACTTGTTTGCTCTTTCGATTTACAGGGTTTTTAAGAGTCTTAAAGTATAGACAGTTTCAAAAATTACATTTGTAGGTTTTGCTGTTGTCACATAATTACAGGCTGAAGGAAGTTAGGAGGGAAAATGGTAGTTGGTATAACTTACTTCTAGTTATATTGAAGTTGAGTCTGATTTCTGGTTTTTTGTTTCAGCTGTGCTTCATACATTTTTTTATACATTACAGATTTACATAATCAATCCCTAAGGGAAATGTAGTATTACCAGAGACTGAGTAATAAAGTAACTTGAAAGTAGAGAGCATGTATATATTTCAGAATACACTTCAGTAATTTATTTTTATAATGTTTGTTTGGATTTACCTTTGTTTTTGTTATGATATTGATAGTATAGTTTAAATTTTTTAGTGAAGTCTTGTATGCATTATTTCTAAATATAAGGCTGAAATGTTCTATTTCCATTTCTACAAAGCAGAATTTTTTTTTAACACAGGCTAATAGTAATTTGGTAAAAAAATAACAAAATGTCTTTTGAGGGTGCATTTATCGGATATTTTAATTTGTGGATTATTTTAGTGATTTTAAAAGATTTTACTCTTAGGGAGATTACCATTTTTGTGTTAGGCAGATTACTTTTTTCCTGAATATGTAAATTTCCTCAAATTAGGTTTATATTTTACAGTTATTTGCCGATAAATTGACAGTATTGCTCAGTAATAGTAGAGCCATTATTCAGGCATGATGCACTGGGACAGATTGAAGTTCTTAATTTTCCTTTTTCTTTAAAACATGTTATGAAAATACTCTTCTTTGAATAGAAACCTTATACCTTGTTTCCAAAGTGGATATTTTCAGTCCATCTCATCTGTCTGCCACCCCCTGTGCTAATTAATTACTGCTGCAGTTTAAGACCTAGCAAGAAGGTGGTCAGCAGGTGGCAGTCCTGGTTGGCAGTGGTGCTGGGAAAGGAGAGCTGGATCAAACAACAGAGGATATGCATCACGTTAATAGCACTGCTTTTGCCAGGAGGTTGCCAGTATTTTCTGAAGTTCACTGTTTTGTAATGGGGCTGTAGCTGCCTTTTGTAAGCTCTTCTAAAAGTGCGTGGCTCAGACACACTGAGCATCTAAAACAATTTAGTGATCTTAAGTGTTTCTATTTTTCCAAATTCTACTTTTAAAACTATTATAAATAAGTACTGTGGAGTTTTGCCAATCGTGAACATATGTGCTTTTTATTATATGCAATTTGAATTATAATTTAAATTATTTGAATTTTAAATGATGTGATATAAATGATATATTTGAATTATAAATGATTTAAATTATTTGAATTATAGTTTAAATGAGTGAAATAAATGCAGAATATACCTAATGGGATTTTTTTAGGCAAAGGTTTCTGCCTTGTCATATGTAATTACATTAGCATTTTCAGATATATGTGGTAAACTTAGACATCAAATCCACACTAAGGTACCTAAATGAAAATACATTACTTCCTGAAATCTCACAAACTTCAAAAAAGGCAGCAGATAGGAAGGATCTCTTCATGGGAAAGCTATTTTTCACAGAATCATAGAATATGCAGAATTGGAAGGGACCCATAAGGATCATCAAATCCAACTCCTGCCCCTGCACAGGACCATCTTGAAGTGTCACACCACGTGCCAAGAGCATTGTCCAAATGCTCCCTGAACTCTGTCAGGTTTGGTTCTATGACCATTTCCGTGGGGAGCCTGTTCCAGTGCCCAACCACCCTCTGGGTGAAGACCTTTTTCCTGATATCCAACCTAAACCTCCCCTGATGCAGTTTCAGGCCATTCCCTTGGGTACTGTCACTCAGCTCTAGAGAAAAGGGATCAGTGTCTGCTCCTCCTCCCCACATGAGGAAGTTCCAGGCTGTGATGAGGTCTCCCCTCAATCTCCTCTTCTCTAGGGTGGACCTCAGCCACTCCTTATACAGCTTCTGCTCAAGGCCCTTCACCATCGTCATTACTCTCCTTTGGGTAATCTCTAATAGCTTTATATCTTTCATATATTGTGGCACCCAAACCGCTCCTAAGACTCGAGATGAGGCTGTCCCAGTGCAGAGCAGAGCAGGACAATCCCCTCTCTTGCCCAGCTGGCAATACTGGGCCTGATGCCCCCCGGGACATGCTTGGCCCTCCTGGCTGCCAGGGCACTGCTGACTCATATTCAACTTGCCACCATCCAGGGCCCCTGGGTTGCTTTCTCTGTCACGGCTTTCCAGCATCTCATGCCCCAGTCTGTCCATACATCCAGGGTTGCCCCATTGCAGGTGCAGAATCAGCACTTTCCCTTGTTGAACTTCATATGGTTGGTGATTGCCCAGTGCTCTAATTTTTTGGGATCACTCTGCAGGGCCTCTCTGCCTTTGAGGGAATCAACAGCTCCTCCCAATTTTGTATCATCTGTGAACTTGCTTAGTATCCCTTTCAGTCCTGTGTCCAGGCCATTTATGAAGATGAAGAGCACAGGGCTTAAGATGGAGCTCTGTGGAACCCCAGTGGTGGCAGGTCACCAGTCTGATGTCACCCCATTCATTATAACCCTTCATGCCTGACCCGTGAGCCAGTTGCTCACCCATCCCTTGATGTATTTATCCAGCTGTGTGCTGCACATTTTCCATAAGGTTACTATGGAAGAGAGCATCAAAAGCTTTATTGAAATCCAAAAAGATTACATCTACTGGCTTCCTTCGATCAGCTAGGTGGGTTACCTTGTCATAAAAGGAAATCAGGTTTGATAAGCAGGACTTTCCTCTCATGAAGCCGTACTGGCTCTGACTGATGACTGTGTTGTCTTTCAGATGTTTTTCAGTACCTCCCTGAATAATCTTGTCCATAAGTTTACCAGGCACCGAAGTGAGACTGACAGGCCTGTAGTTTCTGGGGTCCTTCTTGCCCTTCTTGGAATCGGGACAATGTTCACCAGCTTCCAATCAGCTGGAACATCTTCAGATTCCCAAGACCACTCAAAAATCATTGGGAGATTTTGCTATGACATCAGCCAGCTCTCTGAGGATTCTTGGATGAATCCCATAGGGCCCTGTAGATTTGTAAGGATCCAGCTGGAGCAGCAGATCCCATGGACTTTCAGGCTCACCTGGGAGTTGGNACAGGCCTGTAGTTTCTGGGGTCCTTCTTGCCCTTCTTGGAATCGGGACAATGTTCACCAGCTTCCAATCAGCTGGAACATCTTCAGATTCCCAAGACCACTCAAAAATCATTGGGAGATTTTGCTATGACATCAGCCAGCTCTCTGAGGATTCTTGGATGAATCCCATAGGGCCCTGTAGATTTGTAAGGATCCAGCTGGAGCAGCAGATCCCATGGACTTTCAGGCTCACCTGGGAGTTGGTCATTCTTACAGTCATGGTCCTCCAGCTCAGGGCACTGAGACCTCCTTGGTTCATCATCTGTGCTGAAGACAGATGCAAAGAATGCATTGAACACCTCTGCTTTGTCCCTGTCCGTGTGTGTGAGGTGACCATTCTCATCCTGTAATGGGCTGAAGTAATTTCTCCACTAATATATTTAAAAAACCTCTTTTTACTGTCTCCCACAGTTCCAGCTGGCTTCAGCTCCAGTTGAGTTTTGGCTGCACGAATTTTCTCCCTGGAGTGGCAGCAGCATCTCTGTAGTCCCATATCATCTGACCTTCCTTCCACTGGGCTTACACCTTCCTTTTTTGCCTTTTTTCTGGCCTTCTGCCACACCAGCTTGACTTCCAACATTAGGAATTGCTGTTCTGTGCCCTTTGGAGGTGATGTTTAAAAAGTTACCAGCCCTGATAGACTCCAGCACCTGTAAAAACATTTTTCCCAGGGGATTATATTAATTCCCTGAGCAGCCTGAAGTCTGCTCTCCTCATGTTCAGAGTTGAGGTTTTGCTGGCACTTTTCTTCCTGTCAACAGAGATTTTAAACTTGACCTGTTCATGGTTGCTGTGGCAAAACCAGCCAAATATCAAAATATACGGAGGTATCACGTATTAGGCAATGAATTGGGGAATATCAGTTGTAGTTTGTCTTTTCAGTCTAGTGGTATGCCTTTCTCAAAGCTAATAAAATTGTGTAATGTTACCGAAAAGAAAATTGCTGATGTGCAGGCTACTTAAAAACATATAAATAAATTGTTATTGTTACATTTCACTTTAAAATCTTATTACCTAGTTGAGTCAAATCTTGCATCTACTTAAAGCTGAGTGCACTATGTTTGTTTTAAAGTTGTGTTTGGGACATGTGGGGGACTCCTTTCTTGGAGGGACTAACCTTCTGCCTCACAAAGATACATTAACCTCTATATTTACTGTTTGAAAACAATTTGTGAAACAAAAGCATCTCCATACAACACTTCTGAACAGCATTAGCTCTACCTTTCTAGCTTTAATTTTGGGACTGAGACCTGGGTTTAGCAAAGCAGCTTTATGTCTATTAAAATGTTGCCCAAGTCATTGCATTGTGACCAGATGGAGATCCAGAAAACTATTCTGTTCATGCCTCTCCTGATGTCTCTCTAGGTGATTTGAGGGCACAGTAACCACCTCCTTATTACAGAGGGAGAGTTACCACTTCTGCTTGTAAAACTTCTAAAAGATCCAATGATGCAAACCACCATTCTAACGTCTGTTTTTATGGTGGTATTTTTACACGTGTTTTTGGAGCAATGGAAAATAAGGGTCATGGTTCATTTTCAAGATCACAACTTCAAGACATGCAAGTTTATAGGCTTGCATGTCTTGAAGTTGTGATCTTAATACCTAAGCCGTTTTGAATTAAGTTTGTCTGAGATTCGGGCTTTGTTTCAATATGCTTAAATTTCAGCATATGTTCAACTGAATGGGAACTTTGGTGTACAGGTGATGAGTCTAGATGTTACTATTTACATCATTCTTCCTCATTTAGGAGAAAAATCAAAACATGCATTAGAGGTGCTGAGTTTTCACTGACACTGGGGTGGGAATTGGCATTTGGGGCCATGCGCATTCTTGTTTGGTGTGCATGCTTGTTTTGTTCAGTCTGTAAATGAAAGTTAAGGATTTATGCTGTGTTCTTCCGAGATTTTTTTATAAAATAAATGATACTATTTGTGTTCTCTTATCTTTGTATAATATTAGAAATCTCAAATGCAAGGGGAACCTTGAATTGTTCAAAAACTAACCTTCCTAAAAAGATAAAAAGTCTGCAGCAGAATATCTAAATTCTTTTTCCTGTATCAGTCTTTTTCATATTAATATGCCACAGTTCCATTTGAATAGTAAACTGACATTCATGTAACAAACAGGATGATAGTTCAGAGGTTGGCATTTTGCAATAGCAGCAATAGAATGGGGAGACACTGCAATCTGTCCTTTCCACTCTTCATTGTATTATGTGTTGTCCCTGCAGCTGAGATGGCCCAGTTCCAGCTTTGGCTTTGCAGCTGATAAGGATCTTTGAACAATGTATTACTTTAGGACTGTACTTTGCCATTTGGGCCACATGACCTAGGTAAAATGTGGTGAGTTTTATAAAAAGATATTTCCATATTCTGTGTCCAGTTGGAAATATTTCCCTTAGGTTTGTGAGTCCTAGTCTTTTTTATTTTGATGTGGCTTTTGTATTCTTTTTGGAATAGTTACTACTACGTTTAAGGTTTATGTCACGTAGTTGATAAGATTTGCTGACAAGAGCTTACTTATAATAACATCTTTGCTTTGTTAAAGAGATATGTGTCTTTTTACATGAAAATACATCTTTTTTAAAGAGATAAAGATGGTGGGATTTCTGACTAGACAAGCAGCAAGTATAACAGTTTTTATCTTCTGTCACTTCTTAGCTGCGCATTAAGGTTTGTCTCAGACTGCAATAATAATGTAGTTACAGGGATTTTCCTCTAAGTTTATTTGTAAAATTTGAAATGTGTCTATTTTTGAGAAGATCTAGGCCTGTAAAGTTCAAATCCATAACTGAGGTACAAAAAATAAGAGACAAATACAGTTGGATAAATATATTGAGCCCTATAATTTCTCTGTCTATGTAATTCAGATGTATCTAAGTGTGTATCAGAATTTATATGCCATTATTGAGCTTACACTCAACAGTATCTAAATTACAGGAATTGTATAGAGCTGGACATACTTTCAAAAGAGGTTGTATTCCTTTCCTTTTCTAAGGTAATTTCTCTACCAACTTCTCCTTCTGTAGTCTAGGGCTAGGGGAACTTTGCTGCTGGATTTTTTTGGCATCAGGGAGAAACTCTAGGATATAAAAGGGAATGGTTGGTAGTGATGATGGTTGTAGAAAATGGCAAGGGATATCACTACTTTATGATGAGTGATTGCTAGCTGGTTGTACATATGACTCAGTGACATCCCCAGGGAAGTGGATGCCATGATCAGGCTTTGTGGACAAGGGATTACAAAGACTTGTTTCTGATATAAGTTAAAGGGTACCTACAGACACTTGATCAAAAAGTAAGAACTCTGCTGAAGTAGAGAGTGTTATCATCTGTCCAGGTAAATTTCTTCAGAAAAGCCAAAGTACAAAAAAATCACCAGCTTTCTTCCTCCTTGGCTACCCATGCATGATTTTTCATGAGATTTTTTGGCAGGAAGGAACAGTCTTTAAAGGCACCTTGCCCCATTTATTTGATGTAGTATAATGTGCATTATCCATTGTTACACTATGTAAATCCACTTTTTAACCCCAATCACGTCTTTTCCATGTTCCTCTTGAAGGACAGTTCTCATGAGAGCCTTTAACAAGGCCTTGTTGCTTTGTTTAGACTCTTCAGACAAGTTGCCTTCATAATTCATATGTCTTCATTGTATCCTAGGCATGAATTCAACAATATTCTAACCCATTGAGATTGCCATGTTTGCCTCCACCATTCCGGATTCTCAGCTATTTCTTCAGTTTGGATGTTACATCTGGATATTTCTAACCCACATGAAGTATCTGAGAAGTCGTAGTAGATTTCTGCTTCTGCAGGTCACCACCTTTCAATATTGCCACATCCATGGGAATGTTCACAAAATTGAGGATGCCAATGGTAGTATGTGTACTAACAAAGGGCATATTTGTCTGTTTGTCTTTGTGTGGACTACCTTCTTCCTCTCAGTTGGAATTCTTTGTGAGCAAAGAAGCATTTTCTAACAGCACATCAGATGGGAGTGCTCATAGGAGCTTTGATCAGCTCCTGCCTGCCAAAAGACAGGCTTTTCTACCTTCAGTTATTGACAAGGGTTTGAACCCAGTATCAGTGGTGTACATGTGTCTGCAGGTGCTAGGTGTGCATGTATGTGACATCATTTGCCAAACTTTCTGTGTGGGTTGATAGCTGATGTCTTCTGTACGCTTCATCGAAGCGTTCTGTCAAAACAGTGATTGATCTTGTGAATTTCTGGAGGTTCTTGGGAATGGTAGCTAAACACAGTAAACATAAAGCATTTTCCCTTCTTGATGCTTGGCAGCCTGAGTTGATCTCAAGGATGAGCTCAGAGTTTTATCTGAATCACTTAATTAACTTACTGGTATTCTTTCCAAAGCCCCTTTTATATGTTGACCTTATTTCTGGACTCTAGCACTGTTATCTAGGAAAGAGCCAACCCTTCATACCCTTCCCAGCTCTCTGAGAATCTAGTTTGATTATTGGAAGGCTAAGTTGCCTAGTGAGAGAGTTTAAATGAATCATGCAGTGGGTTATGCATTGTCTCCATCTGTTATGGGTTTGAAGGTGAACCTTTCCATCCAAACAGTAAGGCATACTCCAATATGCATTGTCTTCGGCTTTCTTCAGAAACATACCAAAATGGGAAGTCTGTGAAGCATGAAGAAAAGCAAGCTGCCGACTTCTATGAAATGTAGTGCCTATGATAGGAGGGCAGCTTCTGATGCTGAGTTCAGGCTAACAAGTAATTGTTTGAATGGTACAGGTGTTGCCCAGAGGTGGTTGCCAGTTACGGTGGAATTTGTGCTAATCTGTACATGAAGTAGGAAAGTTGCATGGTACAACTGTGGTTCTTCAAGACATTAAAAGGATGGCAGTCCACAAAACAGTCCTTCTCCTGCGCCTCTCCAAAAGGAGTGTTGAACTATGCAAGGAGTCAAGAGAGGGCTCTTTCCTTTCCTGGCACAACAAGGTGGCCTGAAGCATCTGTACAGCAGTGATATATGTCACCACAGTGAGGGTACTTGACTTGTGTATGCAGACACACAGCAAAATTCATCCTGGCTGAGGTGCTTTGGAAGGTGTTGTGAAACAGCTTCGCAGTTCACACAGGAAATTGTCCTTTTCCCTGCCCCGCCCTGCACTCTCTTCCCCTCAAAACTCATCTCGTTGCTGGTTTTTAAGAAACTACTTTCTTGAGCCTGTCTGCTTACATAATATTCATGTCTTGAAATTGATGCTCTTTATTAGTCTGCATAGAACTTACTTAACCCTTACAAAGCATTTATAAGAGTTCAGGAAGTTAATATGTTTCTTCATTAATTTCTGGTTTACTAATGTGGAATGAAAACAGTAAAGAAAATTGGTGTTCAGTACAATAGTATTGTGTTAGTGTTAGATGTTAGACATGTATTGCCCAAATGTTTTTTCCTCTTGGTGCATTGTAAATAGTAATATTTTTTTTGTGTTGTCTCTTGCTCCATCTTTAGAAGAGTAGGATGAGAGATCCATTGCCTAGCCCAAAGGGTTTCCAGTCAAATCTTTATGAACTGAACAAATATTATGTATTCTTCTTTCACAGCTACAGATACTGAGACACAACAGGCTTGCAACCTGATGGAAACACAGATGCTAATTCAGTAGTACAGCTGGTTTACAATTTTTAATAGTTCTGTGCATAAGCCATTTGACCATGCTTGTTTTCCTGTATCTTTTGGTAGGCAATATTTTAAGTTAGCCTATTTCTAAACTACTTACCAGTAGCTCATGCATCTTAATGCTGTTCCTGAAGCAGCTGATTATATTAACTGCACTAAGAACATCTGTATTAAAAAAACCCTGCTGTTTTCTGAGCCATTCAGTCTAAATTGTTAGGGCTCTGACTGTGGGTAAAAATGAGTGGAATATAATGTGAGTATTACAATATTCAAATGTAAGTATATTCTGATATTTTATTGTACTTCAAAATAAGTATCAAATACTGGTTTTGCTTATTTTAATTACAGCAGTTACATTTTAGACTCAAATTTCATCTATTGTTTGGATGTTTTGCTGAATTGTTGAAAAAAAGCTGTCCAAGTAGCTGAATTCCTTCTTCATTGCTTTTACCTGATGGAATTATGCAGTTGCTCTATAACTTCAGTACAGCAGTATGCCTCTCTGCCAAATTGAAATGCTATGAAAAATTTAGTTATATATCACACTTACTTTTCTTTCAAGTGGCATTATTGGCCTCACTAATAGTGTGACTAACCTCATAATCTTCTGTCTCTTTCCCCCAGGAAATATGGCTCTGTTCTTCCCCATTTAATTTGGTGCCAGACCGTGTAGTCTTTCTTTTAAGTTCTTCTTTGTCAAAGTGTTGTAGTATGGGGGATCTCTCTAGATCATTTCAATCTCTCTTCATATGTAAAGATAATGGTAACATCCACAATGGGAAACAGTAACTGTAAGAAAGCACACAGCTTGGTGTTTCCTTTTTTTTTCCCCTCCCAACTTCAACCATGGTCTTTCCTCTGAAAGAATGAAAACCATGGAGCTTATCAAAATAACTTACCTCCCTGGCTATTGATTGTCTCCTTTAATAGTCCGTTAGAATTAGATGGAGAAAATACATTTTAGATCTTTTGGTCTGCCTCCCTGCTAGTCCAGCATTGTTCCCTTCATTATGCCACCAAGTGTTCCTTCTAGTTTGTTGAGAAATCATTCCACAATTTCACTGTCAGAAAGATTTTCCTAATATGCAGCATGCATTTTCCCTTTTTTTCATTTAATCTGACTATTTGTAGTCATATTTTCTTATCATTCCAATATTTCTCTTTCTTGCCATGTACTTAGATTTTACAAGCTTTCCTGCATGGCTACTTTCTTACTAGTACCATGGCGGAGGCTAAATTATGCTGTCATTTGGCATTTAATTTTTTTTATGTGTGTTTTTCTTCTAAACCTCTGTTATTTCAGTATCTTATTGAAATGATATTGAAAATTATAGGGAAGATTGCAGACCTGAGTATAAGAAAGGCCTATAACCTGTGATTTCCCAAGCTTTTCTTATTTCTTACTTCTACCATTGTTATTCTGCAAATGTATGCTATTATTGAGCAAACTTAATATAAGTTTAGCAAGTGATATAATCTCAAGGTCACTTACTGCCTTTTACATTTGTTTCTCTTATTAAGTATATGGTCTTTGAACGATTTTCATTCAGTGTAATTTTTATGATGATAATACAATTTTTTTTTAAATTTTTCTTCATAGAGATCTGAATCTGAAAGCTCTGTAGATTCTGTTGTACTATTCGTCTGTTCTTTTCAGTATTTACATCTATGGCCAGTTCAGGATTTTACATCTTTGATTCTGTTAACATGATCATTAATCTCTTTCAGTTTGTAACAGCGGTAACTCATGAGTTTGTTGACAAATTTATTTTTTACAGTATGGTATTATAAGATATCTCTATTGAAATTCAGCTGAGGAATTTTTTTCCCATGTTCCTTGTATTTATTTATTTGTTTGTTATATTTCATAAATCTACTTCACATTTTATTTGTGATTCTAATATCCCATATACTTCTCCCCCATGTGGAAGCTTGAGGTCATGTTGAAAATGGTTCACCACAGATTTGTGAGCAAGTATGGTTCCTTGGTGGTTCTGAGATACCTGAACTGAGTCAGAAATAGTGCTTTTCCAAGGAAGTTCTTCTGACTTCATTTCCTCAAAACTCAGTCTCTGTGACAGAACACAAGTTCCAAAGCATGTGGTGTCCATCCTTCACAAAGGATTATCTTCCAGTGAGTACTTGCCAGCAGTTAAAGATCCCCAAAATGAAGAATACCCACATTAAAGGACTTTTCAGGCATCTTTTCTCATCACTCCTACTGAGTGCCTCTATGCTCAGATTGTAAGCTTCCTTGCACATAAAGTGTCCTTTGATATTTTGATACATAATTAATCAGAAATTCAAAGCATGCAATAATACACATTTTCGAGACTATTTATTGTTATATATCTCTTTTTGCTGCTTACCTTAGTTCAGAATAGAGGAAGGAAAACATAAATCTTATAAAATAAAATACAGGGAAGTTAAGTATCATCAGCAAAAGCGTTGCTCTTCGTGTTTTAATTTTGTAATATAGATTGGTTTGTAAATAAATTCAGACAGGAGTTATTTTGGTTTTATGCCTTAAAATTTACTTCCAACTTTATTTATCAGTTCTGTAAGTTGGAATGATTGTCTTAAATGATGAAACATTGACATGATTGCAATTTTGTGGAGTACCAGAAAAGCGTAAATTATATGGGTTTATTCTGTCTGTTGATTGCATGGCAGCAGGGTAGGATTTCTGTAAAAAGTGTGAGTTTAGTCGATTTTTTTAAATGAAAGCCTCAGGGTGCTACATTCAGCTGACCATTGTCTTTGTGAGGCTGAAAGCAGCATGCAGTGACCTGTCAGCATTCTGCTGCAATGCCATTGTGCATAATTACTATTGCTTTTACTGTTGACTTGCTGACTGCCCTCAGTGCCAGAGTATACATATCACAGCTACCTTTTGCAAGTTTCAGTATACTTATTCACAGTATTCTTTTATTGTGTAGTAAAATGTTACTTTGGTTTTTAGAGGCTCTCCTCTGCTACAGAAGTAAAGGTAAAATTTTATCAGAGGCACTGTTCATTCAGAGGTTCTGTGTTTGTGAATGCTGTTCTTTGTATGTTGGGTCTGGTTTTGATAGGTGTAGTGTGTTCACAAATCCTTTTAAAATCATTTGGAATTGTTTTCTTCATAGTTTAAAAGAGAATCAAATCCATACCGTCCTGAGCTGTGTGTTTCTTGAAAAATAACAACAAAAATCAGCTACAAATCAATACGCAAAGGTCAGAAATGTGCAGGGTTTTTTTATCTCCAGATCTTAAAAAACGAGTTCTGCAGTGCTCTTTTTTAACTCACTTAGCATTCTCTGTCTGTAATTCTTACCTCCATCCTTTATGGTTACTTTGTGCACTCCCATTTTCTTCTCTTGCATTCCCACATTGTCCAGCTTGGGGTGTTTTCTACTTTCCTATTTGTCTCCCTCCTTCACTGCAGAGCACTGAGCATCCAAGGGCAAACAGCAGCCACAACCTTGATGACAAGGTGGAGCAATCATCTCCAGCATTTTCATTTATTCCAATGGTTCTCATAAGTTTGTGGAAATCTGTTGAGGGCATTAGTTCTTTGGGACCTGAGTTATATCTAGAGAAGCAGAGCTGTTAAGTGCACCTCATTGGTATTAGGTTGGTTCAGTAGTGTGGTTCAGCAGAAAATCTCCCAGTTGTCCTTACCATGCTTTCACTATCCTCTCAGAGCACTCAAAGAGTAGGCAAAGTGGATTTCTTGCGTATGAAACCTAGCCAGAAGGTTCACTTCACTTGAATTTGTATAGTGTGGTGGATATTATATCCTCAGCATTGACCATTTCACTCTACAAGGCCCTGGCATTGGGCTGTGCTGGTTGCTATTGCCAACCTGCTAATGAGAACCGTCTTCATATGGCCGGTTCTGCAGTGGATCGGTGTTGTTTGTGGTTTGTTAGCTTTGTTGACTTCATTGAATTGCACGTGGCAAGAAGAGGACATAGCTGTGCAAAAATAAATAGAGATACCTGTTAATGCCAGAGCAGGCTCTGGAAGAACATTATTTTTAATAAGGAGTTATTTTTACCAGTAAAAGAAGACAGTGATGTAAAGCAGAAAAAAATAGAGAATCTCTCCTGTTATTAGTGGTGTGAAATATAAGATTGCCGAGCAGGAAATTGTTAAAACAGTTGTATAGCAAATCTGGTAATGCTACTGTTCTTGCTAAGCTAAAAGTTCATATTCAGAAGAACTGGAGTTACAGTGTCTTTAAGAAGGATTCAAAAAATGATGAATTTCAAATGTAGTTACCAGTCTATTAGTTATTTCATTACAAAATTTATATTTCTTGATACAATTAAAATTGCATTGTAGATGAATATTGTATTAAACTTGTACATAAACTGAAGAAGAACATATGCTGCTTATAATATCTTCTCCCTGTCTCATTTTTACTTTTCAATTTACTTTTTTTATTGCAAACGAGCAGTATAGAGCCACATAATAAATATGTTGTTGAAAGTATTGAAACTCTTCATTGATGACATAGATGCATGAATGTTTCACATGGCAGAAAATGCAGAAGATTTCCTCAAGGGATGCAAAGAAAGTGTTTAGATTTTCATAGCAGCTTTCAGAGTGGGAGCACAGTATTTAAATATTTTTCCACTATTAAGATTTTTGTCCGTTGTCAGTTCCGGGGGAGAACAACCCATTTTTTCCACATGGCCTGATAATGTTATGCTTGCTATGCTCATGTCAATGTTGCCATGAGCTTTCACTTACTGTTACAGAACTCCAAACCAGATTGTAACAATACACCGTTTTGAAGCCATGACCTTGAAGCCATATGGAGGAACAGGACATTCTGGTCTTCTGTATGCTTAAGAAAATACTGAGGCCAAAGCTAGTCAGCTCTTTGGTGCATGACAGTTTGGCTTCTGTTTTTCTGACTAGTATCTCAAAAGTACAATTTCAGAGTAAGCTTGTGTCAGCTGCGAGACAGCTAGCCTGCAGCAGACTAGCCTCTGCTTTCCTGTGATTGCAGGCAAGAGCACATTCAGCTACAGGGGTGGAGGGATAAGCTTCACCTGAGATACCCTACTCTTGGGTGTAATACCTTAACACAGGTCCAAGCTTCCTTTTTACCTGCATGGACAGGGCACAAACAGTTTAAGTTTTATGAAGCAGTCTCCCTGTGTGTGTCTTACTTTTGAAGTAAAGACAGCCAGAGCACATTCTCTAACCCTGAGGGCAGAAGGCATGCTATGACTCTTACGTGTGCAGGTAAACTTTTTCCTCCCTCTCCTGTTCTCCAAAACAGAGGGAAGCTGCCTGCTTGGTGCTGCCTGCTGGGGATGGTGTGAGACTCTGCTATGAATGCCTTTGCTCTATTTGGAGAGTGTGGATGGACAGTGAGGTAGGGGATGTGGCAGTATGCTGGAGCTGAAGCTAGTGTCTGTGCACAGTTTAGTGGGATTGCAGCCTTTGAGGCTGTACCATAGCTGGAGTCATTGTTTCCTGCAGGCGGAAAAGGAGTATGTCATGTTTACACCTATTTTCAAGCCAGTAGCTAACCTAGCAGTAGTAACATACCATACAAAGTCTTTATATATCCAATTGCCTCTTCCAATTCTAACTGGGCAAAATAGGTGATTTTAACTATGCTGCAGGAGGTGTAAGAGTGGAAAAAGTTTGTGAAATGCCACACAAAAATAAGGGACAAATAATTGAAAGGAATTCATGTCTCATAACTTTGCAATTTATATTGCTGATGGTAAAAAGGGACAATTTCAAGAGGGGGATTGAGAACGTGCGATATACAGGTATTTTTCTCCAGCTAGAACAATATTTCTTTAGGGCATTTTGGAAGATGCAATGACTGAATCTGAAGCTAATGCATGAATGTGCAGTGCAGGGTTTTTTTAGATGCAATTTGGAGAAAGGGACAGGTAACTAAGATAGCTATGAAGTTAATGAAGCTGCACACCTAAGTGGCTAGTTTTCTCTATTTATTTAAAGGCATACTGCCAGCTTGGACAGGAAATATCCAAAAAAGTGTGTAGATGTTTATGGAAAACAGCACACTCTGCTCAATGGTTTTAGTGGCTCTCTAGTTTATTTTCTAATGAATGTGATTTTTTCCCCATCTCTTCAAAATCCCAGTGAATCTGATCATGCAAATATTCAAATGCTGCATGATTTCTCTGCACATAGTTTTATGTATAAAGTTATGCATTTGCCTACATACCTGTTACATTGGAGTCTGAATATTTACAAAGGGAGTCAGAGAAATGAATTATGCATAGCATAGAGAGATGTCAAACCACAGAAAAAACCTATTAGAATAAAGAGGCGGGGAAGGGAGGAATATGTTTTTCTCCAGTCTCTTGCAGTTTTAGTAAAGCTGGATGTCAGATACAACATGATGAAAAAAACAGTAGAAATGCTAGCTCCTGTTTAAGCACTTGTAATTGTTTCAGTTGTTAGATGCTGTACTTTGACGGACCTTTCCTGGCATGCATAGAATTATTTAAAATTTGTTTTATGAATAGTAGTACAGAAAACATGTTGTGTTTTCCACTAGTTTGAGACTCACAGGGTCATCTTGATTGGAAAAGACCTTCAAGATCATCGAGTCCGATGTGTGACCTAACACCTAACCCTTAACATGGTCAACTAGACCATGGCACTGA